>JAPSGF010000064.1:4097040-4377108 GCA_035772895.1 Perdix hodgsoniae
CCCCCCCCCCCCCCCCCCAGCCCCTCCCTGCATTCAATTACACGGAAAATTGTAGCTAGACTGAATATTAAAAATGCCTTCAAACACAACTCAGTGCAGCTTCACAAATAGGATGCATTGAAAGCTAATTCCAAGTCTTATAGTAAACTCTATTATATCATAAATATGGAATCTTTTATGTGATTTGTATTGTGTATAAATTTTATAGCAATATTCTATTCTCCTTTGGCTACTTCTTCATTCTTTTTCACTATGCCTTCTGACATTATTTTATTATCATGTTTTTAAAAACAAATTATTTTGCTGTGGCTGAAATAAGTAGCTCATTCACCTTCATGCTGGAAATGAAGGGCCAGATTATTTGGTTTAAAATGGAGCAGTTCTTAATGTTTATATATCAGGTGTCATTCCTAGGGGTGATCATGCTGATTTCACTAAAACCACTGGAAAGTGGTTTCTAAAATAGATGGCTCCAGTTGTCTTCAGAAGAAGCATACGAGCTCTCATTTCTCACTGTTAAGAACTGGGCTTAAACAGTGCAAAGGGACTCTTTTCCCCAGGGTGGGCTTCATCCTAGCACTAGAACAACATAGTCTTAACTAGCTGACATTTTTCAATCCTTATAATGAGGTCCTAGTCTGTGAAAGTTAGAGAAGTATAATCTGCTGTTCCATGGAACATCCAATTAGATAACATTATCTGAAATAGAAGAACAGTAAACAAGAATTTATTTTTCTTTATCATTGGGGAAAATTAAAAACAGTATTACTGCAAAGTCAAAGAAGAAATCAACAGAAAAGAAGGAAAAAAATCGGGAATTAAAATAAAAAAACAACACACACAAAACCCAACAAACCATGCATTATTTTTCTTTTCAGTGGCTTATGTTTTGGGGAGTTTCTGAGGTGGATTCTCTTTTTATTACTCTTTATAAGGATGAAACTTGGGCTTTCCCTACTATTGTACCTCAATTTACATCTTTAAAATCTTTGCTAGTGGTTTCACCTAAGACGTACCAGTCGTCAGTCATTCCTCTTCCATTGACTGCTCAAGCAACATAAAGACTGCTCCCCACTGAAACAGAGTATTAATGCAAACTCAGACATCAGTGCTGAGAGCAGTTATTAAAGTTCACTGTCTTATGCATTTTCTTCACAATACTGACAGATTTATTTTTCTTTCTGTGTTTAGTGCATTGAATCAGTTTATGTTTGTTTGTTGAGGCTGCCCTTTGCCAGCATGCCAAGACCAACGATAGGCCACTCATCAACATCATGATGTCTCCCAGCACTCATTAGTGTTCTGGGAGGATTTGCTTCTTCCCTTTTGTCCTATGAATTAAACTGTCAATTTATTGAGCCAGCAGTTCATGACCAGTCTAAAAATACTGGAGAAAATAAGTTTTGCATGGTTTGTAGACAGAATTATGGGTCATCTTGGATGACAGAGAGCAGTAAGCATTAGATTATTGGATTTTTTTACTGCCACCTCTTCCCCCTGATTATTCTGAAGGGGCCTGCTTTTGCTCGAGTTCCTCATCCTCCCATGCTGCCTCCTATTGCTCTCCCTACAAGCTGAGCTGTTGTTTGTAGGAGACAGCTGACATCTGCTTGGGTGGGACCATACAGACCAATGTCAGCACTTGTGTGCCAGCCTCTAAGAGGACCCATTTCAGCAGCAGCTATAGTCAGTCCTTTTAACTGCTGTCTTCTGGGGCTGTGTGAGCATTAGGCTGGTAATGGAGTTTCCACTAATAAATAGGAAGCAGAGTCCTGTTCACCCGCTCCTAAGAGCCCCACCATCTGTCACTGCGTATAGATTTTCAGATTCACTGATTTGCTAATTAATCATATTGAGTGTGAGTGTAACTTGCGCTTGGCATCTCTGCAAGGAAATGAGGTAGAAGAAAGAAGTCACTCCAACATCTCTGCCTGGTTAGCTTTGTTGCAAGGGGCAGCACATCGGAGATGGCTGCTATGTCCCCTATCAAGCGAGCAGGTGGCGAGTGGGAAGGAAAGGATGGGTTGTGTAGGGAGTTTCTACTCTGACTGCCCTGAAATCACGAACAGGCAATTACAGAGAGAAAGTGATCTGTTCCAGATAAGGTACTGGTGGAAACATCTACTGTAAAGCTTGCTACTGATCTTCCAAAGGCTTTGCTCTAACCCCGCAGATGCACTATGTCTGGGCTACAGAACCGAATAGCTGACACAGTGTCATTGTAAATGACATTGCAGTAAATGCAGAGGGAAAAGCTCTCTATTCCCAGTATGTGTTGTGGATGGTATGATGAGCACACAGTGAAGAATGGAAAGCACATATTGCAGAATATAAAGTGTGTCTGGCTGCACATAAACTACATTTGAAGTGTTCTGTGAAACTGGCCTATTTTTATGAATCTCAGAAATTGTTTGACAGACAACATGCAGGTAAAATGTGATTGCAGCAGATCTAAAAATCGTTTTAATGATGTAAGTGGTAATATTTTTCACCAGTAATAAAGCTATATTAGCTTCCTATAATTCATTTAATGGCAATTATACTGAAAATACTTCCACTTGAAGTAAGTATTTTTAAGAGCTACACAGAAGTGGGAGTAGTTGCCAGATACTTGCTTACACAAGCAACACCTTCACAATGTAATCAAAGAAGCTGTTTTGCTATTAGTTCTGCTTGAATTTATAGTCTCCAAGCCACTGGCAAGATGTGGATGAATAATGCCAGTGTCAAGGCAGTTTGAAGGCTCAGAAGGAACCTAAAATTCCATATATTTCAAATTATTCTCCAAAGCTTTCAAAATTGGATTCAATTGAATGAATTCTTGGAAAGAGAAAGTAATAGCTTGTCTCCATTTGTATCCAAGCCAGGCATAAACTACAAGCTTTACTGCTCCTTCCTGCACTGCTCAGGAATTCAAGAATATATCTGAATGATGAGCAGCTGAAGAGGTTTTGCCAGTACTGAAACTGTGTTATCTCTTCCTTAAATCATTTTTAATGTTTGTCTGCAGAGATTCAGACATGGAATGAAAGGGATGGATTCTTAAGCCTCCAAAATTGGACTGGCTCTTGAATTGACTGCTTCCCTGTAAATGGAAAATCTTTGGCCAGAAACGTATCCGTAAGCTTCACGTTTCTGTTGGTTATTATGCTTGTCATTGTGGGTTGTTTGTTGTTGGTTTGATTTCTTGAACTCTTCCCATTCAAACCAAACCTGAACAGCTCAGAGCTGAGCAGAAAGGATGTACAAGGAAGCAGGTGGCAGGTGGGAAGCCATGGCAAAATTTCAGATTGAAAGGCTCAGTCACACCTAATTATCAGCTGGTATCTGGCTGTCTCACACAAATCTGTCTACCCAGTGCTTCAGTTTAGGCCAGGAAAATCAGAAATGTGGCAGGAGCAGCCTTCTTCATGTCTGAAACTTGAGTTCTGTCTGGTCTTTTGTGGAGAATGAGCCAAAAACTCTTCTGCTGCCTTTTATTTTATTTTTTGCTGAACTCTGTGAAATATTTGTAGGAAGGCATTTATGTGTAGGGATGCAAACCAAGGTGACCAGTGCCTAACATAGAAACAGGTCGTAGTCAAGAGCACAAAGCAAAGTTCCCAGATAGTTTTGTGGTGTTATTGTCTCTGCCTACATGGAAGTCAGGGGGACTCTGGTGGTGGTTAAAACATTTCCCAGTACTTGATAACCAGTCCCATTTTGGATTTGTACTCTTTGGCTTTTCCAAGCCACTTCTTTGTCCTGGCTTAGAGAAGTAAAAAGTGGTTTTCAGTTAGCACGATGAGTCACTCCACTCTAATATCAAAGTCTGGGCATTTATTGGGGATTGGAGCAAAATCATTTATAAAAGCCTGCAAAAACTTGACTCAGATGATAAAAAGACATCATTATAATTAGAAAAAAAGTACTTTCTATTTTAATACTTTCCCAGCCTGTTTAACTAAAGAATGGAAGTACAGCTGTGAGTAAGAAAAAAAAAAGAAAGATTTAAAAGAATTGTAACATTATTTAAAGGGCAATTTCACATTGGCCTGGATTAACAAGGCCGCCTCATTTATACCTACCACACAAAATTCTCTAACTGTTTAATTAATTGCACTAAATCATAGCAAAGTGTTTCTAACTTTCTAGGAAGCCACAGATAAAATATTCAACACCAAACTTTCTCACTTCAATCATTCTACTTAGCATTAGTTCCCAATTTAGAGCAGTAGAGAAATGTTCTTTGAAGCTTAAAAAAAAGGAAAAAAAAAGTTAAAAAAAAAAAAAACGGCTTCCTAAAATAAGCACAGTTAAAATGAATAACTTGTGGTAATCTTGTGATTCTTTCTCGCAGGGGGTCTCTAACTCAGGGTAAGGGTACGTTTATGCCTTGCAGAGCAACTGTCTGTAGGGCTGCCAGAGCTGAAAGCAGCCAACCTGAATCAATCAGCCATGCCATATTACTTCAGACTGTGTGCCCTGCTCTGAAGTTTCGGTGGCTCAAGTTAGTACATCTGTGTGGCACCATGGAGTGCTGCGTATGGCTTATTCAGAGCATGTCCCAAGGATCTCCATATAGCACTGCATGCTCTGTTTAAACTTGCAAACTCATTGCCAAGTGCTTGTGGGGAAATGCAACTGCTAGCCCAGGTGCTGAAGCAGATACATAGGTAATGTGTATGTGAGGTTCTGAAGATGTTTTCAGAAGAAAACGCCACGTCTCTTCTGAGTTAACCTGAATCTGTCTTGATTGAGAGCCTTGTGAAGAACAGAGCTGTAGGAACAACCGATCACATTAGCGTTTCCTTGCTTACAGCATTTTCATCGTTGTGGATTTGCTTTCACTCAAGAGCAGTTCAGTTTCTAACTGTTAACTACAGTCTACTTGCGTGGCAAAATACAGCTTCAGCCCTTCAACTCCTTAATGGTTCCTTAATTCACTTTCCTATGTTGAATCTCATTTTCCCAGGAATGGAACAGCCCGTCTTAATGCAGCCACAATAACAATACCCACAGGTACATTTTGTATTGATGACACTGGCTAACACTGTTGCAGGCAAATAAATGATTCCTTCAAAAGGCAAAAGAACACTTTCATACTTTTCATTTTGTTTCTTTTTGTTGTGAGTCCTTTCCACATAGCAATTAATTACTGCTGTATTATTGTCTGGAAAGAGTATGGAGAAGTTCACCTTCATATGGTCACCGTCTTACTTCATGTGGTTTCAGCCAAAGGGCCAAATGGAAGTCAAACACGACTTGTCAGGATCCACTGTGATTTGAATGCAGATCTCTATCCTTGTGTTGAAACAACACAAGGAAAGAACTGTCTTGAACAAACTGCCGTATCCTTCCTTAGTTCTCACGTGTTTCCCTTTCATATCCCTACAACTAAGTGATACCTTACAACTCTGACACAGAGATGTTTGAATTTCTTATTCCCCTCCTTAGATTGAGTCCTCTGCCTGATATTCATAAGCTTGTTATGTATATTTCATCAAAACAGTACAGGCTTCCAGTAAAAAATGTTTTAGTTATCCTGGAATTTAATGCATCTCACCCTTGAGGTGAGAATGTATCACTAAAAATGAAACATTGCATGCACAGACTAAAGAGCAAGTGCACTAAATGATTTATCTGAGAAAAGATGATGCACAAATATCCTGTGGACTAACTTTCACTGTTAAATGAATTTTCTTCCTAGCAGTCTGCCACCATAGGATCTGCCTTCAGAACACACCTTGTTGTAATTACAGATGCCTGCATCTTAGAAACAAACTTTGCCTTATTTATCACTATCAAAACAGCAGTGAATAGGCAAGTGGGAAATCAGCATTGTTCCCTAAATATCCCTTAGTTATGCTGACTTGTACTACTGATCTTTTTTTTTGTAAGGATGAGCTTTACTTGTTCAGAGAGAAACAGCTGACTTGATCCAACTTAGAAGTAGGTTGCTTAAATGGTAAATAAATATTTTGCCTTATAATTTTGTTTTCTTATGCTCCAGTGGGTTATTAGATGAGATATTGGATGGTTTCTATGGTACAGCACTGTACAGAACAATGATATTTCAATATTTAATGCTGCCTGCAGTAGAAGTCTTTGATTGCTCTCTTCTGAATGTCTTGCCTACTTTGATGTGATTATGTAACCTGCACATTTCAGTGCTCAGTTACAATTTGTTTCATTAATCTGTCATGAATTTCAATTGATAAGTGTACATGTGGATTCTTGAGCCAGCCCTAGAGCCCTAGAGCATCTGCGAAAGTCAATAACAGATTTGTCTTATCAATTTTATTCTTGTAATTCTCAGCTTCTTAATAGTCCCACCCAGATCATATGCGCTACTCTTTGTAAGGTTGAAATTACACAGATCAGGGCATAGAGATCAGTCACATTATCAAGCAATCTCATTTGGCGTGTTATATCACAAACAATAGTTTTCTTAGCGTTTCTTTTTAAAAATGTTATTTGCAACATCAGCACCCTAGGTGATTTTTTCTGATCAACATCTTTATTTTTGTACTTAACTGCAAAGTTTACCAAACATTCTTATCATTAGTGTTACTATCTCTTTCTTTCCAATGTAGTTGTGGTTCCATGAAGCTAATTTCTATCAGGAAAGCAAACAGAGTTTTGTATGAATCCAAAGCTGGATTGTCCTGTTTATATGTGACAACCTAAAAGTGAAATGCTGCTGGAAATATCAAGAGGATTGTGATTGCCAACACTTTTTGTAAAGAAGCACAAATCTCTAAGTTT
Source organism: Perdix hodgsoniae (assembly GCA_035772895.1). Classification (NCBI taxonomy): domain Eukaryota; kingdom Metazoa; phylum Chordata; class Aves; order Galliformes; family Phasianidae; genus Perdix; species Perdix hodgsoniae. The sequence goes on from JAPSGF010000064.1 coordinate 4,103,788, forward strand.
CTCTAGCAACAAACAGCCTCATTCTGAGCATATGCAAACATCAGGATAATGTTGGTGCAGTTCTGTTTTGTAGATTAGGGGTAAATCCAGTGTTAGATAAAGTCCTCAGCATTACATTCTGAGTAGCAATTTCCCCCTCTGCAAAATGTGAATGAACAAGAATAACATTTCAAAGTCTCTCCATATTCCTTTTATTGAAATTGCTATGTCAGATACAGAAATATCCTAGGAGAAAATCAAGTCTAATAAAATTGTGCTTATGTATAATATCATGCAAGTGTGAAAACAATCAACTTTAAAGCAAAATATTATTTCTTCTGTGCCTCTTTGACTATTATACAGATTCTTTTTTTGTGGTTAGTAATGAATATCTTTTGCTGGAAAGGGAAGTGTTATAGAATCCAGCCTGACTGTGACAATACACATAGGCAACCTATTTACCTATTGACAGTAAGAAGTAATTTTCTGCTGTGGCTATCCATCAAGGACAGAAAAATGTTACCCAAAGTGGGTGTGTGACCACTAAAATTATGCAGAGTAAGGCAGTATGCATGATGTGATATATGCAAAAAGAATTTGGCTGTTTTTTCTCTAGAAATACAATTAATGGTATTACTGGTGTCCAGTATTCCTGCTCATAAGTCATAGAAGAGGAACCGGTTGAGATACACTGTTCATGTTTGGGATTAGGCTTTTGTTGTTGGGTTTTTGTTTTTCAAGGTGAGCTTGATGCATTTCCAGGCATCAAGCCTGGAAATTTCTTGATTTCTACATCATTTCTTGATTTCTACATCATTTCTTGATTTCTACAAGCCACCGTATCTAAGTGATACCTGACTGCTGCAGCAGCCAGCAGGGATGTAGAGATGTCTCAGCCATGAACCCTTGCTGTTAGGTCTATCCCTCCTTCTGTGAGAAGGAAAGGATAGCAGCGTGTTAGAGTGGTTTCTTTGGTGAGCCACTTAAATCAACTTTTCAGCTGCTATTTAAGGTGCAGTGCTGACCTGCAGAATGAAGAAGCCCTGTCTGATGGTGTGCTTTCTTGCAAGACTGCAACAGTTCAACATGTGCCACTCTGAAGTCATAAGCTAAAAAAAACAGGCAGAAAGTTTTGTCTGCTTCCCAGGAACAAAGAATAGCATTATGCAGATGGGAATCAAGCCTATTTTCTACCACGTCTGTCCAAAGTACCAACCATGAAAGCATTTTCTGCATCATAAGTTCCTACTGTCCTGGATGCTGGATGCAATGTCTCAGTTCCCAAAGCTGTAACTCTCTGGTACTGCCACCATCTTTCCTGCCTTTTTTATTTCTCAGGAAAGTCATCTACTTTTACCACACAGGTCAAGAACCATTCTTAATTTTTCACATGCCACATGCAGCCAAAAGGCAGGTATTTTTCTTTTCCAGAAGAAAGAAGTCATGATGTTTCCTTGTCCAGACACTCTTATAATTACCTCATGTATCTGTTAAAAAAAAAAAAAAAAAAATCAGTTCAAATCTAATTCCTTTATTTTCTCTGAAAAATTAATGTACCTTTGTGCAAGTGATAATCTTAAGGAGCCTCTTCTGAAGATAGTGGGGATAAGTAAATTCTTTGCCAACCTCATCTTTTGTGACCTCCCTTTTTTGGCTCTAAATAACAGAACTTCGTTTCTACTACTAGTATAGCTTCAGGGCTACTTTTCCAAAGCCTCTTACACATATCCTTCCAGTCCAGTGCATGCCTCCCTGAATAACCATCCTGTGTAGCAGCAACACTGAGAACAAAAACAGTTTTCTAAGTCTTGGTGCAATATTGCCATGAAATAAGTGGGCTTATCTGATGGCAAATGTTGCACTGGCTTAACAAATGCACTCTGCAAGCCACCTTTATACTGGTCAGTTTGATTTCAGTTACTGGTTAACTAAATGGTTTAATAGGAAACAGTCTCAGTCTTCCTCTGACCTCTCTGAGGTAGCCTACAGCCCCCCTTGCTGCCTAAGGCTAAACCACTCTCAAGCTCAGAATGCTTGTACTTCATCTCACTGATGGTGACTGAAATATTTAAGCTCTATCTCAAATACCAGTATGCTGTTTACACCTATTTTGTAACTAATCTCAAGAACGCAGCTGAAAAAAGGGCACAGATAGCATTTGATTTCAAGCTGGGGAATATTGCCAAAAAGGTGCCTTGCTGCACTGCACTTACCAGCATGTAACACGTTACTTGATTTAAGAAGCAATGCCTAACAGTAGCTATTAGATGGAACATAATTTTGGATCATCACATTCTAATAAGATCTGTAGACTACCTGATTAAAAAAGACTGGATGCTGCTATGGCTGTTCTGGGTGCTCAGCAGCATGAGCTTCCACCACCACCACCTTCTCCTGACCCATCTAAATACAAGAGAGATGATACAAGCTTTGCACTCCTGAGCAGTGATGCTGGTAAATGCCAGCTGTCTGTATTGCTCGTATCCCAAGGGCCGTAGTCTTCCTCTCATACCGATGACTTGCTATTTGTTATCCAGGCACAAGATGTCTCTGTGGGCTCTTCAGAAATCTACATGAAAAGTTAAAAAGGAAAAAAGAGGAATCTGTAGCTCCAACTGTGTGGGATGCCTGTCAGCTTGTGTTTGTGGTTTTGTTTGTTTTCTTTAACAAACACTTCCTCTGTTAAACAGGCTGATACATTACATTGTATAAGTTCCTTGCTGCTCCAGGCCATGGTAAAGGAGTGACATCAGTGGAAGGAGTGTAATGAAGGACTTGCATTTGGCATACATCTCGACCTTATGGAGTTGAGAAAGGAGATCTTCAGAGATTAGGTAGAATGATTAGACACTAAAGGACATCATAATCTGTAATTTCCATTTTGAGACAAACATTCAAGTGGCCTAATGTTAGCTGATCAGGACATCAGTAAGCGTGGTGTACGTTGCAGATGAGTTAATGCTGCTAAAGAAAACTCAAGGTTTGAAATTTCCTGGAGTCCAAATACTTGTTTTGGCCAAAATGCTTAATTATGAATGAATGAAACTTCTGGTATTTGATATTTCTTTTAGAAAAGTGTTTAAAATATAAATATGTTTATATTGAAAATATAAATATATGAAGAAATGTAGTATTTCTTCAATGTTATGATGCATGTTTGTGGCTTTTTTTTTTTTTTCTTTTTAAATGAAAGCATTTAGTCACTTTTCCTGAAAAGGCTGTAAAAGAATAACTCCCAAATTGCTGTTCCACCCATTTGATCTGAGATAAATATCTCTACTTTCTGGCTTTGAGGATGACCACCTTCATCACAAAACACTTATGTTAACAAAAGCTGTGTTCAGTTGAGACAAGTCATATTTTCATTTTTTAATCAGGTAGTCTACATTTTTACACCAGGTGTAAAGAGGCTTGGTAAGTTATGAGTCTTATTTAGTCTAACTTCCACTACAAAGCCTTTGGATTGCCAAAAATACAACAGACTTATGTTCATTAGTATTAATATCCACATCATCTCATCCCAAATGGAGGGAACCCCTTTTCAACTATCATGGAAACAAAATCTTTAAGGAGACATGAGTAAACTATTGCTTCCTGTCAACTTTTTGGATTATTTTATTATAATAGTACATAGAAGTCCAAGTGATAGAGAAACATATCAGTTCACAATCAGGAAGGAGTCATATTTTTGGATAGATACAATTGTTTAAGAACTGGCTTTGGAGGTTCTCAAGGTGTCAGCAGCAAAGCTGATGTAAGGAACAGTGGGAATGTCTCCCTGTGCTACTAAGACTAACTGAAAGTTAAGTGTCAAACTTAAGTATCTGAACGAATTGCCTGGGAAGGTGAGTTGAGAAACTCCAGAATGTCAGGAGTTACTGTGGTGGAAAAATGCTGGTGTTTACTGTGGTGTTCTACTGGTGTTTAGCTAGAGATCTCTATTAGAGTTGTAGTGTTGTATGATAGACTAGTAAGTGAATAAGTTGCTTGTAAATTAAGAAAAACACTGTTTGACAGTAAATCAATAAAATTTTGAGTTATAAGCCTTTCAAACATTTGTGTTCTATTTCCTGATTTAATGAGATGGGAAATTTCTTATTTAAACTTTCTATAGAAAGAGAAGGCTTTTTACAATGGGTACAATGCATTCTGTTGCAGACCTCTTTCTGAATTTATTTAACATTGTAAGATTTTACAGCAGACATTTATTTCTTTTGCGAGGGTTTAGAAAGAAAATGAATGTTGCTGTTTTTTCTTTCAAATTATATTGGTTACTTAACAGATAATTTTTTTTGGATGATGCAAAATGTTAGCTATCAGACTGAATTTACATTTTTCACTAAGTATATTTCCCTTTCCAGTTTATGCACAAGTGAGTTTTGATTTGACAATGTGTATTTTGTTAAAAATGTTAGTTAGCAAAGCTACACCTCTGCTAATACCCAAGAAAACCTAAGAATGTCATATTCATTTTAAGGGCTGTTGAATTGAAAACCATCTTTGGGACAAAAACAATCTTCAGTGATATCAATGCCAGAGAAAGGAAGAGGTTTCTATCAGACTTACATTTAAAGTTTGAGTTATGAAGGGATAATTAATGGGCAGTATTTGGATTTTAAAAATTAACCAAATTAACCATTGATTAAAAGTCTTGGGTTTGGGCTGCTGGTGTGCTCGTGACTATCCCTGGATGAGTCCTAATTATGTCTGTAACACGTTTATAACATCTGCTCCCTGATTTCTCTGGAAACTTTTAATAAATATTAATAAAAATGCACTGATTGCTCACTAACCCTTTATAAACAGCAGCTTAACTGAAGTTGTGCTACAGATCTGTGTGGCTTCAGAGTCCCTTGAAAACCCCATTAGGCTTCTGCAACACGCTTTGTGCAAAGTCTTTATTTTACTTTTGTCAAGTAACGCTGACAATTAATTGTGTGTGGCACTAATAGACAGGACAAGTGTTTCATCACTCAAAATAAATTACAGCTGGTATTTACTTCCATGCTAATGTGTCTTGACATTCTTGTAAATCACACACAGCTACAACGATGCTTCCTCCTACCATTTCCTCCTCAAAGTGCTTTGCATTTTGACAGGATGGAGTCAGAGATAGGGAATTAGCTGGGCTCCCAAGGTTCTGTTCAACAATACAAGATCTGTTCCTGCCCTTTACTACAACAACTGTTTTAATGCTTCTTAGGAATTCAAAACCTTTAGCAAAAGTCTTGTCAGGGCTGTGCCACGAAAGTGAAACAGCTGAAGTAGAAAGTTTGTAAAGTAAATTCAACTGATTCGAGGCATACCCATTATTTATGAAATGTTAATACTAGAAAGCTCCTAGAAATGTACACACATACATATTTATGCGTAACTAGTCATTGAAGCCATGATTTTGGCCCTCTCAGAAGGAAGGCAACCCACTGTGATAGTCTGATGCATGAACGGAAATGAAAGCATGTTCTCAATTATGTTGTTAACAAGTTATTTAATATTCGTAGTCCATAGGCTGATCACTGTATAGATTAATTTATTCCTTCAATTATTAAAATTTTACAAATTAGGAACAGGAAAATTATTTCAGTCATACCTGATTGATGTTGCCCGTGTCGTTGGAGAAAGCTTGTCCTGATGTTTTGCTCTGTAAAAGTCCTTTTTTCTTGTCATTCTTCAGGATTAGATGTGTGCTATTCAGAAATTAAGTGCTTTAACTTCTGGATCAACATTCTACAGTGTGCAAAGAATGACTTTTCAAGTCGTTAACAAAAGTGACTCTGAACTGCAATGCACAAAAGCTGAGGGGAAAAAAAAGGATGAAATAGAGACTACTACCTCACCCAACTTCACATCTTTTGTTTCAGTCTTTGTTGCCTGAGGCTGTTCATGCCAAAGTACAATGTCCCCAGCACTTCAAGGACAAATCTAAATACCCAGCTTCTGTCAATGTGACGTTTATTTGCTTTGAAAGCCTCTGTTGCACCTAGTTCAAGGCCGACATTTATTTATTTTTTTATCACAAATTTAATTTATGCATTACACAATAAAGTGTATGTTCTGTGCTAATAAAAATGAAGTATCACAATTTTCCCTTTTTTTCTGCTCTCCAAAAAGCACCCAATAAAAACAATAAAGCCAATGAAATTTTCAGGTGGCTTCTTGTCAAATTTAGAAGGCTAAATTCCTGACTAATAAAAAAAATCTTTTCTCCATTTCAACAGTTGATTAATATTTCTCCACTTTGGCCCCACATAAGACATTTGTTCTCCTTATGAGAGCCCACTGAAAGATTCTTTTCAAGAATTTCCCATGTTCCCAGGTTTTAGTCTTGAATTCAAACAGAATGGAATTGATAGATCTAACCATATACACGTGTGCACACACACATAAATGGAATGATGCAGTACCTGTGTTGTTCCTGAATCCATAACAATATCTGAATCTTCCTTAACAGAACTGAGCTCTTTAACAAGGAAACAGATTTAAACCCAAATATCTGCACCTCTTTCAAATCTCCAAGGAAGTTCAGGTTGAAAGCGAGACACTTCTTCCAAAACAAAGCACTCCTGCTTCCTTGTGATTTACTTCAGTACTTGGAGCTACTCAAACTGGAGTTTGGGTTAGCATTGCTTGTGATTTATTTCTGCTGTTCCTAATTATTCTGCTTTCGTATCTTCCAATGGCAAGCATTCTGTTCATTGAACTAATGCTTGGGAGGGGCAGGTGTTATTTAAGCCTTTGAAGTCTTTCTGTGGCTGCTTACAGATATTAATACATAGCGAGTTATTCCACACGATCATAATTTTGTAATACTGCAAGATGAATTTCAAAAACACTTTCAAAAGATTTGGTGTTGCTCCTCTGTGGTGGAAGATCCATGACTTTATAACAGCAAAATTTACTTACTTCGCAGCCATTGTAGTTGTTTCAGTTTACAGAAGGTGCTTCTACAAGGTGATTTTATTTAACATGGAGGTCAGGGATAGAGGAGGATCTCTAAAGGGAGGATGAAAGCAGACGATGTGTAAATGTTATAGTTTCTCTTAAGTGTTGTATTGCAAACACATTTTAAGTGATAACTTTTTACTCAAAACTTGTGCTTCAGTTCCCCAGGCAACACAAACCAGGGATGATAATTTAGAGATTTTTCTAAGTATCCTTTCATACGAAAAGGGCAAGCAGCTGTAGATTTCTGATTTGTGGTTTGGAGACCTATTAATTGAAGCTGTCAATTATAGATCTCTTATTGTAACACATACCCAGTCTTTAAGCTTTTCCATTATTACACACTGCACCATAATTCTAAGGCTCCATATTACTAGTCTTCATAGGCCCTGCTACACATCACTAATTTGCTGCTTGCAAGAAGCTGGGAATAGCAAGTGTCTATACATCAGAGCAATTTTAAGTTTTGCTCTCATAATAAATGGAAATTGAATCAGTCTCTTCTGGGACTTACTCCAAGATTACACATTAAAGCAGGATTTTTACACAAACCCCCCACACTCCTGCAGTAAGCATAACTTCAGTTAATATTCCTAACAGCTACGTTTTTCTCTTCAAAAACTAGCTCATTAGCTTGTAAAATATATAGGATTCAGGTGCTTGATAGCAAATAAAGCCTTTAAAAAATTATGTTTAACCACTAGGGATTTTAGGAGCCTGACAGGAAACAGCTATTTCACATACAGCTTTTTCAGGCCTCTCTGCAGCAAGTTCAGAATCCTAATTCCGGAGTTAAAAAAAATATTCAAGGTTGTTCCTAGGAGGAGAATGTGCTGCTTGGAAGACCAAAGTCCTCTACTGCAAGTCAGAAAGTGACACGTGCTGTGACTGTCTGTGGTCTATGGCATAATTATGTTCTCATTGAGATACGGAGCTTTCCAGGTGCTTCTGCACAAGTGAAGGAAAATGGAAGGCAAAAGCAGTAGAAGAAGAGTGACACAACTTTAAGTTCTCTGTTACTTGAGCAGCTTCAGGAGGCATTTTCTATGCTGTGTAATTTGCTGAGTGTTGAGGACAAGTAAAAACTTAAAAGAATTGTTAAGGAAGCAGGAAAGCTTGCATTCCTCCTTGGAATAAGGATTTAATACACGAGTTGTTTGAAATATGAGTAGTGGGAATATGGCATCTTCTGAACACTCTGAGTTAAATGGAATCCTTTCAATGGAATGGCTTTGGTTGGAAGGGACTGTAAAGATGCTGGAGCTGTAATCCTGCTCCTCTCCTCCTCATACTAGCTTTAATGTAGTTCCCATTTCCTACCTGAGTAAATACCTTTCAGAATTTGATTTTGAATGGCACTTAAGTGGCCCTTGAAAAAATAATAAAAGGTTCATGAATATTGCACATGTTGGCAGAGATATACGTTCTGTGCTTCACATCTCCCACTCGTGCAGGGTGATATTGTCAGTCATTGCTGGAAGTTTTAATCCCAGAAGTCCAAAGAACTAATGTGTGTTGCTCTGCAACTCATAGCTTGAAAGGCCAGAGCTCTCTTCATCAAGACTTTCACAGTAGATACCATAGATTAATAAAAAGGTGAAAGATCTCTGGTCCATTATTTATCCCTGACTGATATTTATTAGCAAAAAATAATTTATACTGGTATTCCGTTATGGGTCTATGATTGCAGTAGCTGGGGCAAGTGGTAATTAAAAAAGCCGCGATGTGTCCTCTCACTTCAAAATTGGGCTTTAAAATGATGACAGGATAATGAATGGTGAAGGCTAATATCCATATTAATTTCTCTGGGTGTTCACATGTGGCTGTGTGTTGTGTAGGTGGCTGAAAAGTTCAGGATATTTGACAGCTAAGACACATTGCTGCTGGCAGAGCCCATCTGTCCAATTAGCCGCAGCTGCGTGATGCGATGTTCTTTTGTGCATCAGCCCAAAGCATTGGGTTTGACTGTTCCCATAAATCTCAACCAGATTCCTAAGGAACTGTTGCCACATACAGATCTAGAGCTAATTTTGGTCAAGGAATGTGTTAAAGCAGTACATTAACTTTAAGAGATGCTACAGCTGCATGAGTTAGATATGCTCCGGATTTTACACAAAGGTAAATTGAGGCACAAACTTTGACTGCTCAATGTGAATTATTAAAGCAGACTGCCTCTGAAACAAGGACAGCTGGTTCAAGTTCGCTAGATAACCTCCATTTACTATTGAAAGTAGGAGCTGAAAAGATGCTTTTGAAAGATTTTGAAGAAATGGTCAGAGTGACATGGGAATACTGTACAGATAAAGCAAGAACTTGGTGAATAAGTTCAGAGAAAAGCTGTATACGTGAGAATATGGGAAGGTCCTGTGAGGTCATTTTGTCCTATGAGTTTTTAAAGCTATAAACAATTTTTTGTTACTTTTCTACAACTTAATTCCATGACCTACAGTTGCAAAATACTTACTACCTAATTCCCCCCCTCTCAGCCCCCTTCCCCTCCCCCCATGTGGTAATCTATTAACAAAAAAAGTCAGGTCAGTTCTAATGAAAAATGTACTTGTGGCAATGACAGGGACTGCTGGTTTATGTTAATTCATCTGATCAGATCATTAATGTCTCTACCCCTCAATTTGATATAGTTGCTTTACTATGAGACAACATAATTTCTACACTCAGAACACATTAGAATTTAATTAGTACTGGCATAGAACAGTAGCACCTTGAGTGAAAGAAATACTAAATTGCTTCATTTGTAACACAGAAAATCAATGTATTCTGTATTCAAACTTGGTTTTCATTTCATTATGCTTCTAAATAGATTTACAGGAGTCTATTTGGGATTGTAATATAGCTAGCACATGAAAAATTAAAATACAACCAGGGCTGGGTCATTTACTCAGGTGTCAAAAAAAACCTATCATCATGATTGAGGAATCTGTTCATCCATTAAGTTTGTGTACTTTTCACACTCTTTGGCAGAATTGGTGCTCACAGACTGTCCACCACCATCCCCAGCTGCACAAAGTTTCCTTTTCCTCATTTCTGCGTAAAGTAAGAATGATTTGGGTTCCCAGCTGCCCAGGTTTATGTGAAGATGGGAGATGGAAAGGGGCAGTGCTTCCCTACCGTCTCATTTCCACAAGTCCCAGTCATACCAGGCTTAAAGCTGTCACTCCTTAACCTGAGTCCTGAGCATAAGGGGAAAAAAAAAATGACAATGCAATACTTTCTGGTCCTGTCCTGACTTTCTAATGCCCAAAGCTGGTCAGTGTGAACTGAAGGTTTTTAAGTACATGGTCACTGTTTGCCTGTAAGAAAACCGAGGATTTAATAAAGCTTCTTTGAGGTTTGAATGTTCTGGTTTCAGAGATGAAACATAATGAACCCAATTAATCTGCAGCCTTAGCTGGCCTGCTTGGATCTAGCAGGTTGGTTACACCTGCCCAAATGAGCGATTCAGTCCCATTATTCTCTCCCTGAATAATCGAATCTCCTCAGCAGAATGGAGCCCTCCCCACTTGCTACATGAATCTCAATTATACCCAAATGCAGCTTGAAGCTAATATATCAACAAGGACAACTCCATCAGACAGTGGTGTTTTAAAACTCACCCGCTTCACAAGGTCACTGTCTTTTCCCCTCCTCTTTTCAGGAGCAGCTCTTGCCGGATGGGAAATCCCTCAGTGTGAGCAGAGTTGTTTGACCACTTCACACAGTAAGTGCCTCATCTACAGATTAGTCATTATTTCGTGTTTTCTACATACTTTTATCAGGGCGTGCTGGATTCTGGTCTACTTTTCACTTGCAGCCGAAGGGCATTCCACTGCTGTGTTATTTAATTAACTCTTACTGGAGTGCATTTGTGTTTCAGTGTTCAGGTCTCAAACTGATTCCTGTTCCTGCCTATGAGTAAACAGCATCATAGAGAAATGCATACAAATTCTAGAAATCAGAATATTCAAGGATATTGTTCTGATCTCTAATAAGATTATTTTGCTATTTTCCAAGAACATGTATTACTTTTCTCTTCAGTTATTTTTTGAGACAGCATCTCATTAAGAGAGCTAAAGGAAAATACACATCCGGGAAAACAATCTTTCAATAAATATGTCAGCATGCAATACAAATTGGTAAATAAAGAAGTTGTTACCAATGTGTTCTGAAAGCTCCAGAGCTCGCTGCACATTTTTTGGTACTTAAAATGTCTTCATATGATGTTGTTAGCTGTCAGTCAGCAGACAGGCAGATGCCAAGGCAAAGGCTTACATATAGTGTAGTCTTGACATGGACCACAAAACACTATGTCAGCTAATGCTAGTTATGCCAATTGCTTTGTGAGGAAGCAAGAGCAATGGTTAAAGCTATCAGACAGCTTTGTGGCAACATTTAAATTCTACCTTCTTATTTGAAACTTGTCTCAATTAAGGGGTAGCTCTTTGAGGCAGCACTGAGAACATTTGCAGCTGCTCAGATAGAAAGTGGGTGGAATTTGGGATTTTGACATACTTACAAATTAGTGCAGAAAGTTTCTGAGGAAACATTTGTCAGCAGTTACTGCAGATGTTCAGTTCGAAACATTTCAGGTTTGATGTACTTGTTGCCAATCACAAATAGGTTATTCTAGGAATCTGTGTTTATGGTAGGCAACAGAAACCTCCCGCAGGGAATAAACCAGTGTTTGTTACTGTGCTGCAGAAGGTGGGGGGCCTGTTTTGAGAATTCTGTCATGACTGCACAGTGCATCTTTAGGGGGATACCCTTAGTGGCTGTGAAGATTGGGATTCCAGCATGCAAACACTTCGTTGGAGTGTAACAGTGCATCTTAGCCAGAGAGTGACTGCCTTAGGAAAGGAACTGCATTATTGAAAATGGGTGTGAGAGTTCAGGCTGCCTTAAGGATCTTCCAATAATCTAAATATTTCTATTTCTTTGAGATTGCCTACCCCTAACAGGGTAACTCCTGATAGAACTGTAAGAAGTAAGGAATAGACTTCTTCCACTTCAGGGAGCACCCAAGCTTTTAGGTCACATCTGTGTAAATGATGAATGTTCAGTAACAGTCTGCTAAGTGATGCTTGTAGAAAGTTTTTCTATTTGAAAATACAGTATTAAGTATTTTTCTTTCATTGCCACGTTCCTTCATTCCTTTAGGTCCTGTGGGTCTTTGTAGGACAAGAACAGGATTTGGTTTTTAGTAACAAACTAAGACATGATGAAAGCAAGAAACAGAAGCCAAGACCTTAATTAAAACAGCTGCATTTCAGAGAGTTATTGAAGAAGAAGGAGGTGCTAGAGGCTAGGGAGTAGTTATAAATGTTTTTCAAAGCCCATTTGTACAGTGAAACAGCCAGCACAACAGCCCTATTTTTCACCTTTGCCTTGTTAGTATTTGTGAAATGCAAACTTCAAAGAGACTGAGACCAGGGTGCTCCCTGGCCAAGGGGTGATGGGCACATCAAGGAGTAGGAATGAAGGAATGGATGCTAGCAGCTGGGAGCACAGAAGCTCCTCTGAAGTTTGCTCGTGCTTTTTGACCTTGCTAGAATACATTTCACATCATGATCCTCTTGATTTCAGTGTAAAGTCTGGAAGCTTTTGTGCTCAACCGTGGCTGTGAGAAGCTTTTCATTTAGTGAAGCTCCCTGTTAGAATTCACTTGCACTTGGTGCCCCTGCCAGACTCCACCATGACATCCTGTGAGATGATGACAAAGCAGTCTGGTTCCTTAGAGATGAAGCAAATACAAAGTTAAACCAAACTGGTTGGAACAGAAGAAAAGCTCATATTGGCCAGATTCACAAAAGAACCTGAAAATTTCAGGTATCTTTTGTTCCTTCTGTTCTTTACACTTGGATTTCTCCAGAAGTAATGACTCTTATTTATTTCTATTGAAACTACAACAGTTACAAATAGCACAATAGCACTATTTGACAGAGCAAATTCTCAGGTACAAAACACTGTTTTTCAATACAGGCACCACCAGTAGCTATGCATTTTTGCCAGTGATGGACAAGAGCCTGCATGCAGCACTCATAAAAATCTTCACCAGTGGACATTGCCCATTACTTCAGAGCTGCTATGATGGGCTGCTAGGAAAATGTTGTCCACACTGTCCAACTTTCACTGTGCTATCACAGACACCATTTGATCTTCATCAACATTCAGCTTGCTGAGTTCAATCACTGAATGTCAATCAGTGATATTTGTTCCACATGGAGGAATTCAGTTCCACGTCTTTGCTTCATACACGTTTCCATGTCAGATGCCATTCTGTCAGGCTGCCCCTCTGCTGCCATCTGTGACACGGCACAAAAATGTATGTGGAATATTGGTGGGAAGGTTTGACTTCTACTGTCATATTCGCAACATTCACTTCTGACACCATGGGTAAACGTAGGAGGCATTACTTTTGGAGTGTCTTTCTTATATATCCTCTACCAGAGTATAAAGCCAACTACAAGCTTCATTTAGGTTCAAGTTAGTTTATAATAACTAACATAATTAAAATCTATAAGTAATTTAGATATATTCATTGGAATTTAAATCTACTGGCAGACAGGATCTTGGATTCATAAGACCAACCTTACATGTCCTGTGGTTATCTCACTACTACACTCTCATTATTCCCGAGGTATTTGTATCATCATCTTGTAGGAGACAAGATCCAAAGTCACCTCAGACAGAATCCCAGCATGTATTGTGGATACACCAGCTAGTTGCAGGCTCCTGTAGAAGAGGATTAGAAATAACTTGTAAGGTCCTTGTTATCCATAAATCAGGACGTGCCTCAGATCTTTGGGCCTCTTATATTTATTTATCTGAATGCTGACTCTGCCCAAAGATGAGGATATTCTACTTAAAACATCAAGCATGAAGTGATATGCCATGCGATTAAGAAGAGAGAGGTGTTGGTTTCTTACTTTGGGGATTTGTCTGCTGAGCTAGCGCCAGTTTTCCCTGCAGTTCTCTTGAAAGTATCTGAATTAAATATGATAAGAATTGATGAACTGTACTGGAAAACTCCTCAAGGCTATCATATATTCATTTACAGGAGCAGAGGGAATCATTGTCCATACTCTAGCTCTGTTTTATCAAATAAATGATGCTTTAGAGACAGCTTTGTACATGCCATCTCATTTCGGTTTGTGAGGTTTTTTTTCCTCATTAGATCACATCATTTTTTGGTCACAATTCTTTGGAGTCTCTCTATCAATCTGCTAGGAGTTCATTATAAGGGACTAATTCATATTTAGGTTGTGTATAAATGTTTACATAAGTATCTCGTCACACAGTAATGTGTTGTACAAAAGGAAGGTGCCTTTATACAATGGCATCTCACATATAGAAAAGCCTGACTGCCATGAGCACTGGTGTCATACTGCAGTGAAATGCTCACTATGATTTTGTGGATCTGCATCCAAGTGCTGAAGCAGATGCTTACTGCAGGTGTTTTTAAACTAACAGATCAGAAATTTCTCAATGAAATCCTCTGTAGTAAACCAGAAAATTATCATCTTTATTACTAGTACGTGAAACACAGTTTTGTTCTGCTAGTAAAAATCATGTATCTTGCAAATCTGTTGGGATGGATTGTACAGAACCTTTTTATCAGTGCATATAACTATAGTGGTTTCTTAAGTAAGTGTTTTATGTTTAAGATGTCTAGTAATTCCTGCTGCCTTGGTGTAAGTTGTTAATACAGCAGTTATGGGACTGAGTCATTCTGTATGCTAAATGTTAGTATACGCTAAATGTAGACCAAGGGAGGTACCATAAGTATTTAAGTATCTAAATTCAAAGATAGTTGAAAAGCCTACCCTAAAATCCTTGAAATAATTTGATTTGGAGTAAATGAATTTTTTCTTGACTTTAATCAGTGCAATTACATTCAGTTAGATGTGGTATTATAGCATGACATTTATCATCATTTATGTTTTGCAAAGTACTAGAGAACCCAAACTTATCTTTATTTCCATGCTGGCAGTTTGGTCAGGCTGACTTTGCATTCCCCAGTGATTTCACTGGTTGAAAGAAGGATTTAGTTCAAACAAAAGTACAAACACAAATGGGAGCAAAGGAAAGGTACACCAAGGTAGGTGGGGTTTTTGTTTATAAATTAGAAGTTTTTATCACATACCGCTTTTTCTCATGAGTGTCCTGACTGTGACAGAACATGAATTTATAATACAAAGACTTTCTTCCAGTCCTTCCCTGCTTACAACTTTTCATGCTCCACTTTCCAGTAACATGTGATTGTCATTTTTTGCTTATGTTGCCTAATTTGAATTACAAAAGTTGGCAATGCGCCCTTCTATTGCTGAATAAAACTGTATTAAGACAGCTGCTCAGGCTTTGCTGGTGCTTGGCTGTGCATCTCCTTACACCTAGAGCGGTCAGTTTTAACTTCAAGTATTCTACAGGCTCTTCTCTGGAGTTTGAAATGTCTAGTGGTTGACTCCATAGGTCGCTTAAGATTTTGGTTGTTTTGAAATAAAGGGAGGACACTGGAAATCTGTGTTTTATGAGGACAAAAGTAATTATACAAAAGTAGTTAGACTGTGGTGTAATATGTAATAAACAAAAATATACAAAAATGCCAAGTAACAAAAAAACTTGATATTGTATAAGAATGTTCTGGTGCATTTCACGCACTCAAAACTTAGCATCACCCACTGAATTGCTTTCCCCTCTGAGTACAAACATTCAAACAGAAATCTCGTAGAGCTGAAGAGCCTTTTTGTGATTTCCCAGGCCACCTTTTCCATAATCATCTTGCTATTAAGCTGCTTAAAAATTCTGATTTCTTCATCTTCATGGAAATGCATTAGCTTTTCTGTATTGCTCCTGTTGTAGAGATGTCAAAGGATATAAAAGCTTCATTTAGCTTGCCCCTTACATTCATTTTCTCATACAAGACAAGTAAAAAATGTTAAGATTCTTTCCATTACTTACTTTTTAAAGAAAAGAGCTGTTTTTAAATTATTTATTTATTGAAGTGATTTATAAGCAGAACAGCATATGCTTTAATATGCATCCTTATGTTAGCAGAGAAGATGGCCATTTTAATAGACCACCAAAAGTGTTACTGCTACGTTACATTGCATGGGAGTGTGAATAAGTAGTGCTGGCCAACACACGGCAGCTGGAGCAAACCTTTAGCCTACATGGCTTTGGATTGAGTGTGTGAGAAAGTCCTCTTTTCATTCCCAAATCCCTGTGACAGGAATGGAAGGAAAAGTCATTGTGGCAGGATGTGGACTGTTCATGATGTGACATCAACAGCTGTATGGAGGAATGTTCATCAGTGGGGACTGATGGCAGTGAAGACGGAACAAAGCCAGACAGAACCAGGATTTCAGCTTTTGTCTGAATTCTGAAGGGCCTGAAACACTATGTGTCCTGTTCTGGATCTCCTCCTGAAACCATTTCTATCCTGTGTGAGCTGAAGAATGAATACCCACTCCCTTCAACTGTCACAGACTCAGCAGCTGTTGTAGAAAAATAAAATTAAGAAATGACACATCTCTCAGCTGAATGGGCATCTTCATAATCCAGTGAGGCAGTCCCTTTCGGGAGTTATCTGAAAGTATTTGCTTCATTTAGCTGTCCGTCTGCTTAAGGAATGTGAGAGAAAAATACAACATGATCTCCAGTGTTGTTGCAATTATATCTCCATTAACTTCAGTGGAGTCGAAACTGCTTGACCAAGGAAGGGATAATTAAGGTGACTGGCTGTTTTTCAGGGCTTACCATGTCTGAGATTACTCCTGGACTACAGCAGGAAGAACAGAGAAGAATTAAGACCCCAACACTTTGTAACAACTTTTTTCTACTTAGGGGACCTTAGCTTGCTTTGAATAGAAATATTTTGGATCAGCTTCCAAATGGTGTTGCAAACCCACAGATTCCTTCCATATCATCCTCTGCCCTTTCCTTTTTATTTTTTCCATCCTCCTATTGAAATTTTTTATCAAAAGAAAGTCTTTTACCTTCATCTCATAAAAGAGTGCCTCTATCTAGCTTTCTCAGAAGCAGGATGAAGTCCGAGACCTGGTGAAGGCAAAAGAGTTGAGATTTCACCCCAATTTTTAGAGGTGCTGACCACTCTCAGATCTCATTTCTCTTGAAAGTGTGTTGTGAGGCATCAATACAGGATCTAGGTCAAAGACGATTAGAAACTCCAGGGATTCTAGGACAGCAGAGAATGTAAACTATTGAACACGCTTTTTCGAATCAATGCTCTTAAAAATGTGAATAAAACTTCTTTTTTCCCTCATGAGAAGTGAAACAGTGAAAGATAATCATGAGCTGAGTGACTGCAAGCTCTTGTGCCTTCTGTCCTGCAGAAGGTTGCAGAGATCGTGCTATGGGAGTGCTTGGATCCAAGTGAGTATCCAAGCACATGCATCTTTCTGTTCACTTCAGCTGCAGAGTGGCTCCTCTGGCCAGGCAGAGTGGGATAACTTCTATCTCTTGGCCATCTCATGCCCTCCAGCTGAGGGTTTGCTGCTGCCGGGAGCCTTCTGTTGCTGCCTGGACACAGAGCTGGTGCCAGGGTGCATACGTGGCTCAGTAAGTCAAATTCAGAGCTCACAGTGCTGAATTCTGATAACACAGGAAGAAGTTTGGCAAAACTCAGGTTGCAAATGTTATGTTCTGTCTGCAGTTTCCTAGCTGGCTGGATCTGGTTTCTCCCTCCTAGATTCTGTGTCTGTAAAACTATTCACATTACTCTCTCTTGTTACAGACCATGCTCTGAGAGCATTAAGGTCTTGTTTGATCATAGAGCTAAAGCATAAAGCTCCAAATTCCCTTCTCCATACTACCTAATTAAGGAATCTCATTAGCCCTCTGTATAATACATTGAGAGGATGTCTCCTTTCTGCAACCTGCTAATAGATTTTCTGGTAAATCAGCACACACATCTCACCCGGTTAAGGAACTGTGCTAAATGGACTCTGCTATCTCTGGCAGCGACATCTCCTTTTTTTTTTCTTCTTTTTCTCCATTCTTTCCGAGATGCTTCTCTGAACTAAACCTATTTCTTCACAGCTGATTTTTCTCTTTTCTCTCCCTACTTGTGGAGCTCTGTCACTTCAAAAGCTGGGAAACCAGTTGTCTGATTTCACAGAAGTTTCTGGAATCCTAAAGGGCAAAGGATCTGTACCCTCTGTACATTCTCTTCCATCAAGTGAATATGCAGAGATAAGGAGACAAACAAAATCAGCACGATGCTGCTCATAATTTCTCCTGCACATCATCTCTGTGTCATCAAAATTCTTAAAGGGCATATGCAACAGAATGGCCTGGATGATGGCTTGTGTGTTTAGAAAGTTATCCATTGCTTCATCTGCCAGGAAAGCAATGATCTGATAATTTCTTACATTGAGCCCTGCTATCTGGAGGCTGCTGGAGAAAATCTGCACAGCAATAAGTAGATAAAGGATGTGCTGCTGAGCCTTGTGCGGGCACATTGCCCGGCTTCTGCAGGGAGCCAGCTCCAGCCCTGTGAGGTGAATCTGCTCCTGCTCAGCACCAGCTTGCAAGCTGAGCCTGGCTTCAGCATCCCCCATGGGTGCCTTCCCTTGGAGTCCCCAGTGCTCAGGCAGGAGTGTGGGTGCAGGGCCAGGCACTCCTCACTGGCAGTGGGGCTGTGCCTACAATCCTTCCCAGAGCACCAGGTGCAGGGTGCAGGTGCAGAGGCGGTGGCTGCATGCAGATTCTTCTCCATTTTGGCATGCTGGAAGTCAGAAGCCCAGCTGGGTTCATCCTTGTTGTGTGATGCAGGAAGGATTCAGCACAGCTTTGCAGCTGACCGCCAGGAATGGAGAAGAGGTTTGCTGGGTGCTTTGCAGCAGAGCCTCCTGTTTCAAGTGAATATTTAATTTAGGTAAGGAGATGTAGAAGGTTGAACACTTGTTGGATGGGCTGTTAAGTAGACAGGTAAGGATGGGCAGGTTACCAGGAGGAAAGAGGAGTCACAAGCACCCCATATAGTTCAAATACCTGGTCTGTACTGGAATCAGTGCATAAAAACTTCAGAAGATACTCGTGAATATCTTCTTGTTGCATGGAAGTGTCTGTGGCTGAACGCTTCTCTAGGCTGTAAGAAGTCAAACATGCCATCAGGATTTGTGTAATAAGGATGTGCTGCTTGTCTAGACTGTCCCCTAGCAGATGGAGAACTGAACTCAGTGAAGTGGGCTTTAAATAATGAAACTGAAAGAAAAATGATGAGATTTAGGAAAGACAAGAGCGAGAAGGTAAGCAAATTTATGTGGTAGAAGCACAAAGACAAATTATTTAACTTCTTGTTCTCAACTGGAGAAGAGGAGTTAAAATATTTACAAATGGGTTGTTTGAGCTAGCCAGTGTTATTGAAGCCTGCTGAGAAAACTCACGTGTTTGGAATGTTATAAAAATGATTATATTCCACCAGGCAGAACAGACTGAAAGAAACAGCAGGCAAGAGTCACTGCCAGTTGGTAGCAAATCTGGAGCACTTGCTGATTCATATTTATCTAACAAAGCACGAGCCAGGACTGCTCCTGCAGACCACCATAATACCTGTGTTAGTGTTTGAAGAAGGCCCCTGCTGCCCGGATTTCTGGTTCAGATCCCTTCCCACACTGGCTCTCCTTTGTTTACTTTTCCCTGGGCCCTCTCACTTACCAGCACTTTCATCATTCCCACTAATGGCCATAGGAGACTGGTGTGCATTACATCTCAAGGAGAATTTGCTGTGAAGTGGAAGGACTGTTTTCCAAACAGTGATGATAAGCAAGAATCAATTTCATATCATAGC
Organism: Perdix hodgsoniae; assembly: GCA_035772895.1. Taxonomy (NCBI): domain Eukaryota; kingdom Metazoa; phylum Chordata; class Aves; order Galliformes; family Phasianidae; genus Perdix; species Perdix hodgsoniae. The sequence continues at coordinate 4,123,514 of JAPSGF010000064.1, forward strand.
CTGCATATATCACAGGAAGGGACATACACTGAGCAATGCTCTTGGCCTGAACAATATGCTGGCTTATTAATTTTCATGAGTTTTTTTTCCAAAGGCACATTAATTTAGACAACACAAGGTGACTGTGCAGAGAGCTGGGTGGACACTGCCATTTTTTTTTCAGACAAATTTAAAAAGAATACTCTTAGACCATACTCATCTGTTGGAATTGGTATTCTCCACGAAATCCCAAGTGGCCAGGTTTACTCCTCCAGCACATGTTGTCATCACAGCTTGCAGAACTGGATCCTCAAAGCAAGGCTTAAATCTCTTTGCATAATTATGTAGATTATGATATTGAATTAAATAATATGATAGTGGAGAAACCATAGCATGTGACTTAGACAGTGAATCAAGCATCAGAGAATATAAAAATACCAGAGGGATCCTTTCATTGAGTTGAATGAGGTGAAAAAAGTCACCTTAGCTATCAGAGTCAAGCACTAAGTGATTATATTTAAGTGAAATATCAAGACCAGCATTAGGATAAAACTGTTCCCCCATGGCCTTTAAATCTGTGGGCTTTAAATCATTTTCTTTCATCCATGGAGTTATTCTGAGACATATAACCTGTGCAAAGTCCCCTTAAGCTATCAGGAAATATCACTGTAATATTTTCCTAGTCATTCTGCCTATTTACCATGGAAAAACAAAGCATGGCATGACAGAGTACACCAGGCTGTATAGCTTCTGGACAAGAGCTGGTTTGCAAGAGAATGGTCATTTCTTGACCGAAGTTTGGTTCTGTTTGTATCTAGCTATTTTTCTCAAAGTTGGGCTTTTTCCTTCCATAGCATAGAAATTACACTACTGTAAGAAATGTTGTATACTGGGGAGAAAAAAAAAAAAACAAAAAACAATAAAATAGGTAAAACAGGAAAAACTCTGCAAAGCTACACCTTTCTCTGTCTTCGTTCAACACAGAAGACAGATACAAGATCTACTTTTTTTCTAACAAAAAAGCCCCAGCCAAATATCTTTACTATCCATATGCATTTATAGATCACACTGTTAGCTCATGTACACATTCTTTTGCTGGTTAACATCATGCATTGCTCATTACAATAGTGGAAGCACATTACTTCCACTATTGCACCACTGAACTTCCAAAAATTCTTAGTCGATTAGTTTTGCACAAATTCTGGAAAGCCCAGACCTGCTTCACCAGGGTATTAAAGCTAAAACATGCAAATCACCTAATTTACAAATATTTCAAAACAGGAACATTGATGCTCCAAAAGGTTAATTGCTCTTCTTACTCAATTAGTAGGAACCCTATGCCATTTATTATATAAAAGTAAGCCATTATCACTTACTGCGTTCTTAAATCCAAGATTCAGTAATGACAAAACTTTTATCTCAGCCATGCAAAACCTTAATTGGTTCAATCTGAACACCCTTTTCTTCACAAACCTCAAATCATGGTGTATTGTCCATAGATATTTGCTCTGTGGCTCCAAAATGACATTCTCAAGAAGCCCTTAAGTAAATTCTGTGTGTGTCCTCTTTAGGTTCTTCCTGATAATTTTTCTTGTGCTTTTTTTTTCTGAAGAAGTCTTCAGAACAATCTTGGTAATTAAAACTTTCTTGACAAGTAAAATTTTCATTCCCTTTTAGTAAGGGAGGTTTCAGTCTGTGATCTGCAGGTTGTAGTGAGATGTATGGGTTGCTTCTAAGTGGTCTGTTAGAAAAAAAGAAAAAAAGATAAAAACTGTGCCTTTATAGGCAGAAAGAAATTTGTTCTACCAGTGTCTGTTTCATGGCTGGGAAAACTCTGAGGTCTGAAAATTGAAAACACGGTAGTTTTCAACCTCTTGAGTCAATGATCCCCGATAGTAAGTTCCTATACATATTAGTGGGTGTTTGAACAATTTGTACATAAATGCTGTTTGTTGTTGAGTGTCTTCCTTGCTGCAAATTTACTGCCATGTGTCTGCTTTTTGTCATTGTTCAGCTTTCTGAAGATCTGCATCAATTCAAATAATTCTGCAGCAGCTGATAATGTTTTGTTTAAGTAGGTTAACTTGTCTAAATAATGAAATACTTGTGGATCCTTTGACCCAAACTCAGTTGAGCACAGATGGGCTGTCTTTGATGAAAGAAAGAATCAATAGGATATTCCAGCCTGAGTAAGTCGGTGAGTCAGATTTCATCTTCCTTATGCTATGTCACTCTGATCCTTATCAATTCTGAAAACATTATGCTCATTTCATATCCTAATGAAAAGAAACATATTTTCCCAGTCTACCTCCTTAGCAAAGGTCATCCTGGTGTGCGAGCTTAATGACCTCTGTGTGTTAGCATGTTGAAGACATCATGAAATAGCTGTCGCTTTCTGTATCACACATTATATATTCATCATTATTTGAGTTTGCCGTTCAGGGGAGGAAGGAAAGGACAGAATTGCCAAAGCCAAATTCATGATAATTCTGAAATTAAAAAAAAAAGAAAAAAGAAAAAAGAAAAATCATTTTCACATGGGAGAACAGCTGTGAGAGGACAGGATCAGGCCAGGTGAGCTCACCTGGCAGCCGGGCCAGGTGGAACAAATTCTTTGTTTGTTTTGGTTTGTCTCACAATCAATATCAATAACTGCTGTCTGCTGGGATCAGCCCTGGGAAAGTACAGAAGGTGTAGGACAGTTTAGTGATGTTGCATGGTGGCATTCCTGCTGCGTGGGTTTCCCATTCAGTCTGCCCAGAAAATGTGTGCTAAAGGAAAGGAACGTCTAATCTTTGGCCAAGCTGTTAGAATGGGTTGCAGGACCTGAAAAGCAAGTTCTCCATCACTTTATTTTTCCACATCCCACTGAGTATCTGCAGACATTTTTCACTCTCATATTTAAATAGGAGCCCTCATTTTTTTCAGACAGCTTCAGAAAAGTGTTTAACTTCAGACCAGCTCTTAGTGTGTATACATTCTCCTTGATTTCTTTCTTCTGCTTAAAAAGAGCACATCTAATTGCCTGAAGTGGATGTGCTTGTGCCTTCTAATCTTCACCGTTATTTTATGTGAGCGACTTCTCCCAGCAGCCAGCCCACACTCTCGCTAAAGCTAAAGAGAAAAGCTGCACAGAGGTTTGTCACCACCAGAACTGGAAACGTTTTCTAGAGTTTTTACCTACTCTTGTAGGGTCGAAGACGAGTGATGTAAATTGGAACTGATTGGAAGTAAATAGAATCTCAGTCAGGACTAGAATTGGCCTTGAGAATGGAAGAAATAAACCTTCCTGAACTTGGAGAAGCTCCTGAAATGGAGAGAACAAACCCTGCACCTTCACCTTTGCCTTTTCCATGTATCTGATTGTGGCATGCCAAAATGAAAAATAAAGTCTTTAGAGCAGTAAGTATCCTTCCAAAGCATTTTATTTCATCTGAGATTCACAGAGCATTTTCAGAGTCCCCAACTTGCAGCTGCAAGCACAATGGCAGGATTCCTGTGCCCATTTCATGTGTGTTCAGAGTAGACAAGAGCTGTATTTGGCAGATGTACTTCCAGGACTCTATGCATTACTTGCATGCTTAATCCAGAGTCATCAACAAATGCAATCCAGCAGCACTGTTCAGATGTTCCTACCAGCCACTGTATGGAGCAAAGTCCAGCAAACATCCTCCTTGTCACTGGGGTGGACTGCCAGGAGAGGCTGCTCTCAGGCACTGCAACCTGCTGGTGCTGTGCCCTGGCTCTGGCACCTCCTGCCTCTGCCCCTCAGCGTATTTGTTTTGCTGTGCTTAACTTGGTTGTTCCAATATTTTTCTGAAGTAACATCATAAGTAGCTGAGTTTCTGCAGTACAAGCAAATTCTCAAATTCTCTTTCATGTCTGTTGTGTGGAGGATTGCTATTATCTTGTAGCATTTTATTTGTATATTTTGTGTGCTGTTTCTAAAAGGCTGTCGAGTGGCTGTCAGTTATTTATTCATATCAGGTGAAGCAGATGTAAAGGAACTGCTGTATCCAAAGTTAAAGAGCAATACCTAAAACTTTGTAGGAAAGGAATACTTCAAATTTTAATAACCTTACTTTTTACCCATGTGTTTTTTCTACTTCTAAGCTTCTTTCTTGGGTTGATTATCATACACATTGCTGTAGGTGATTCTGTTTGAAGGTAGCTGAGTGAAAAATAAAGATTAATCTTGACTGAATTTTTAATCATGTTTGCAAATGAATTGCAGCAACCAAATACCAGCTGGTGTGGAAATACATTTATTAAGAACATATGGAATCCAAACTGAGCCACTTGGTAATTTTACCAGCTTAGCAAGTTCCACAAAATCATTCTTTTGGTAAATTGATGGGATTGGCTTCAAATAATTTAAACCATCACTGGGAAAACTGTGTGATGATGCATGGGGAAAAGACCTGGGGATGGGAGAGTGGGCAACATTCCTGAGAGGCTGCATTCAAGTCACTGCTCTTTCATAGGTTTTCAGTGGTAGCAAGTTCCTTACTCCTATGCTGCAGCTTATTTGGCTTTATAATGGGGAGGGGGCACTGGTGGATATCACTTGATGCTTGGATAGTGTCCTAATGGAGGACCCAATGCTGACAGAAAGATGTGTTTTGAAAGTACTAAATGAAGCAGCACATAAACAGCTGGGCTGATGCACGTGGCTTGGAGGTCTGTTTTGTGGCAGACCTTCAAATCCCTCCCTGTAATTTGGCATGTCCAGTGTTCCCAAAAGTCCAGGGGACAGATTTGTCTCCTGCCTGTCATTCTTCCCAGGAGCAGCTGCCAGCTGCCTTGTTCCTTGTCATGTTGCACTGTTTCTAACACTACTCTTTGGGTACATAAAATGCTGTTGATTCACCTCAACTATTGCTGCCTATGCAGTTTTACTTCTGCTGAACTTCTTTTCAGTGCAAAAGCCCTAATTTTTTCCCTTGATCATGGAATCCCTGGGACACATTAACTTCCAGTGATATTATTGAGCCCTTTTCTATGGAATAAGGGATTTTAGAATTCTTGAGGATAATTTCAGTTAGATGTTTCTCTTATTGAAACTAGTATGATGGTGTTAGTTTTTCAAACAAAGCTCAGTACTTTTATTAACAAATCCTACTTCTAAATTTAGGCTCATTGTAGTCTGCTCAAAATAGTGTATGCCATCAGCCTTCCAGTTCAGTCTGTCTTTTGTCAGACAGTGGTATCTTGGATAAAATTATTTCTCTGGTTTCCTATCAGCTGAATCCAGCTGACTGAAACTGGCAAATTTGAATCTCATTTTCATTGCTCCATCCTTACTTAGAAGGTTAGGAACTGCTTAAGCTAGAAAAAAAAATATTTTCCTATGACAGTTTATCTTTTCCTGAGCCATGTGGGACTGACCACTATCAGATCAGAGTGATGAACCATGGGCTAGTCTGATGACAGGTCCCATACTCTGTATTTCAGCATTTTCAAGGAGCAATAGGTTGGGATTATTTTGTTCGCTTCTTCTATTGCTTTGTTTTATTTTATTTCCAACTTCCAGTTGCTTCCCAGCCTAAAGAAAACATCTGGGAGATCTTTTCTGTTTTCATTTCTTAAACCACCATGTAACCTTGCACCGTTCATCACTTTTCCTGTATTATTGTTGTAGACAGTGTTAAGATCCTATCTGATTGAGTTTATTGATTTCTGAGTGATCTCTTGAGTGTTATTTCACACTCACGTTCTGTCAGCATTGCTTAGAGAGCCTGTGTTAGACTATTTTGTATTTATTATACATGCAACTACCGCTCTGCAGATTTCCAATTTCAAGGCACTGAATGGATGCAGGAACACAAGGGACAACGTGCACAATATTTCTACAAGCCACTTTTTATTTGAAAACTTCAGAAATTAAAATATATATATATATATACAAGTAATAAAATTTGCAGGATATATTTAGGGCAGATTTATTTCTCATTTTCTACAGTCGCTAGGTCATATCTGAGAGCACAGCCACATACTGGGCTGGAGGACTCTCCTTACTGTCTATTCCAGCTGCCTGCTGGAGATAACACCTCTCAGAGAAGACAAAGGTCAAAATACAGCTGTGTATGTCCAGGGCAAAGTCTGCAACATTTATGTGCTCTGTCAAATGGCTTCTTGATGATACTTACCTATTTCTTAATGGAGTTACTGGAATTTAATGAAGTGAATTTCTGTGAAGTACCTTGGAGTACCTATTTGGAAAAAAACATATAGCTAAATCTTTCTCCCTTTTTCTCTTTCTTCTTTTCTTTCTGTCTTTCTTTTTCTTCCCCTGGAGAGAACATTATCTTGAATTCAAGTGGCAAATAAAAGAGGAGTAAGTTTGTGCACATAATGTCTTCCATCTTGGTAAAATACAAATAGAGGAAAAAAAGTGGAGGTATATGAAAAGAGCACAAAGGAGTGCAGGGGAACATTCACTAAATCATACATGGAACTGAGAAAATGATCACAGCAGGAAGGAAAACAAAACATGATGTCTTGAGTTCTTTGTGTAGGACACATTTTTCCATTAAAGCTTTTTATGACTTGTTATACATAACAAATTGTTTTTATTTTCTCTGGAACAATATTTTTTAATTAATGTTGTCATCTGAACTCATTCCTGAACTACGTGCTAACTGCAAAACTCTGTTGAGAAACTTGCCCTGCTTTGTTCCTCTCCAAAGCTCAGCAGTAACACTTTATGAAGTCACATTCAGAAGTGTCATTGTGATTTTCAAGGCTAGCCATCTTCCTTATGCCCCAGAGCAAAGCTACAGCTTGCTGGGATGCCTTTCCCTTTCCACTCTGAGCTATTTTAGGCAACAGCCAGTTAATCCTTTTCTAGTGCACAACCCCCTAACAGGACTTTCTCTGAGTTGTAATGTTACACTCTGAGAGGATGCTCCTACAATATACTGTCCAAAGTGTCTATAAAAACAACTCAGAAATATGTTAGACATAATGTTCCTACTCCTTTTCCACAGATCTTGTCCACAGATCCAAGTCAATGAATTCTAGACAATCTTGTGTACATCAGCATCTTGTGCACTAAGCTTTCCCTATTGGGTCATCTCATAAAGCAAGTTTAAGAAATACCAGGAATTCACAAATATGAAATAAGTGGTATCCAACTTCTTTTTTTTATATATAAAGTCATTAAAAAGCCAGTTTTAATACTTAACTTCATGCACAGTTTGCATGTTCTTCAGCAGGGCTCTTAGGGGTATGGAATGGGTTTGTATCACTCAGCAATTGCCCATCCTGGGCTACTTAGAAAGCTTACGCCGTTCATTTTCCTGTTGCTCTGTTAATGATAATGGTTGCTAGAAGTAATGTTTCATTGTGAGAGAAATGGGGAGTTGTGTTAGACCTCCAGCAAGATGATCTTCAAGGGAAAAGCTCAATTTGAATGAGAACAATCACAGAAATGTACTACTGAAGTCAGTTCCTCACATATCGAGTATTTTTCCTTTTTTATTTTTCGCAAGTATTTTTCTCCTCCTTATTGTAGGCTGTGAACTTAGTCTTTCACATGATGTACACCACAGTTAACCAACCAAGAGCAACATCTGTCTTATCTGTCACTAACTTTCAACTCTTCCATCTGCCATCAAACTGGGCTCTGGATCCTGAAGGTATCAGTCTTATCTGTCAGCAACAGCAGCATCTCTCTATTTCTCTTAGTCACTCAGTCCAATCTCAGCTGTGTACTTTTTGTTCTTACACAATATTTTTCTTCTACTCTTTATGAAATAATGTATCTTTCTACTCTGACATTTTTTTCTTACTATGAATGTGTTGCACTTTTTGTGTCAAATTAAAAAAGCTGATTCAGTTTCCTGAGTTCAGAGGTTTCTCTGATTTAAGTGCAAACCAAAGCTGGTCCTCTAAGACTTGCTAAATTAATCTGGATTGTTTCAGGCACCTTCAGATGACTTGGTTGGTATTACATTCAGAGTTTGAAAAGTTACCCATCCCAAGTAGGAGGCTGATCATTGTGAATTATGATAATGAGAGCTTGGGCCAACCTTCCCATGTTGAAATTCTCACAGACCTGATATAAATGGAACTTTTTGCAGATTTCTTGCTTGCCCCTTAAGATGCTTTGCGCATTAGGTCTCAAATAGTATCTGCCAGCAGGTAATGCAGATGTTATAACACACTCAAATGAAATGATAATGGTTTAAAATGAAGATTAATTATCCTTAATGGCACTGATCTCTTTTCTATTAAAACCCACCATCTACCAAAGTATATCTCATGGCTCCTCTGTGAACTTCATGGACAAACATGCTTTCTCTATCTCTTCTGCACTATCAATGCTTTTCCTTCACACCTCTTTCAATTTGTCAAACTCTTAAAGCAAGACCACATCTATTTGCAGCACTTCTTCTCTCTGAGTCCTTTGAGATTTCTCTCCTGCTGTATCATTTCAGCTTTTTGCTTATTTGAGGGCCCTTTTCATTGTCTTTGTTAACCCTCAGATTTCTCAGAGTGAACCATCTTCAAGCCGTCTGTCTCCTGCCCTATATCACTGGGAAATATGACCATCAACTTACACAGCCATAGTTTTTGTATGTAACAGTTTTGCTTCATATGATCTCTTCCTTTATGCACATGCTGATTGCTTAACTTAAATTTAATTGGCAATGGTCGAATATTAGTGTATTTTATTATCTCCCAATAATATTTGTCTGTTTTTTTAATACTTCTTGGAAATATTGAATTCAATATATCTATATAATTTTAAATTACAAGGCTCAGCCAATTTACTCTGATTTGAGACAGCCTAGCATTTCTGCTGTTTTTACTGATTTCTTTTTTCTTGTTATTGAATGAAGGTTAAAATAACTTTTCAAGATGATAGAGGTGAATCACCTACAAAACTACAGTGAGAGATGATTGTAAGTATGCGGTATGATAAAAGATCCACAGTGCTGTTATTGCACGAAAAGACACTATAATAGACATAGAAGCCAAAGAAAAACTAATGATTAAGACGTATTCCCACAGAAACAGGAAATCTTTTGGGAAACAAGCAATCTTGAAGTAAATGTCAATAAATGTAACAAAAAGTAGACAAGCTACATGTTAGAGAGATGAAAGGGGATTCATGGGATCAGGAGGTACTTGAAGCGTGTTCAGGAGAAGAAGATTCTTGTGATGGTGCAGTAGACCTTTATCCAGCAATGTAGCAGGCAATAATATTGGTCAAAACAGATGCTGCAACTAGAAAAACAAGTATTGTTTTCTCCCCTCTCAGGGAACAGAAAATACAATTCTCAATTCTGATTGTGAAAATCAGAAGCTAACACTCGCTAGTATCTGTACCTTTCCTTCTGTCATGAAGGGCACTTGTGCCATCTCATCATGCCTTCTTTGGTTTGTTTTTCTGTGGGATAAATGATGCTTGAAGGAATCGAGGAAGTAAAGGGCAAAGAGAGTCAAGAGACTAATGATGTCTATGGCTGAGTTGCTGAGGATAATTTTTGTTTTCTTTTCCTTTCACTGTGTGTTGAATGCAGTGGCATGGCTCTGAGCAAAAACAGAAAATTGTGCAAATTCCTAATAATCTGAAAAAAAAAAAGAAAGGTCATTCAATTTTATTTCATATAACGACAGTTGAAGTAAATGATAATGAATATAATATTAAATGTCCATTAACCTTAAACTTCACCAAAACACTGCTTTAAACTACCTGTGTTTTGCTCTCCTTCTCTCTGATATTCAGGAAGTGGGAAACTCAGAGTGATTTCCATAAATCATGCCAGGGAAAGAAAATCTTAAAAATTAGAAAGCCCTCTGCCCTTAGATTTACAAATATAACGTGGCTGTGTTTTCATTAAGTGAGTGGTGAGAAACCAGCAGTTCTACTGTGAGAGTCACAGGGCCAGACTTCCTTCTTCTGAAGGGGAAGAGTTAACCTTAGAGACAGGTCCTTGTGCACAACCCTTCTGTCCTTGAACAACCTCTCACATTTATTCCAAGTCTCATCTTCATGCATTCAATAATTCAAGCTATCCAGGCACTGCACTCATCTTTGTATAGCATTCATCAACATTCATCAAGTTGAAAACGTTTGTTTCTAACAATTAACAATTGTGTAATATTGAGTGTGCGTTTAACATCCAGGGTGTGGAATGGGTGAAGACACAGACTCTGTAAAGCAAGGTAGATCCTTCTTATTCAACCTGATATCACTGGAAAGCTATAGAAAAGGATAATAATAGCACAATAAGTCCATTGCTTGTGTCTCTTCTCTCATGTGCTGTCTTTAATTTTAGCAAGACTGTAAATTCTCGAGCACAGAGCTCTATCATAATGGAAGAATCATTATGACAAACAACCATAGTCTTTAGATGCTGCTCAATAAAGCTGAAATCACAGTATTAATAATAAATGTCTTTCTTAGTTAACACACAGGGCCCACAGACAGTGTGGAGTTACACACGTTCTCTCTGCTGGGCTTGGTCTTGTTAATGAATTGATGAACAAGAATAAAGCAGAACATTCAGCACCAACCTTCTCCTGCAATTCTCCGTACAATTCTTATTCCACCTGCTACATCCTCTACATTAGCTCCTGAAAGATGGGATAATAGCCCATTGGGATCCTGCCATACCTTCCCATCACCTTAGACATATCTGCTGTCCTACCCTATTTCAGAGAAACATTGCCAGTTATTACAAAACGAATTACCTGCCTGAACTGCCAGTGTGCCTCTAACTGTGGTGAGCAACCTATAAGCAAAAGCTGGATCAACTTTTATTGTTGGAGCTCAGCAATTCTATATATCCGTTCTTTGATTTTGAGCTGAAGTCTTGAAAATGCAGAAGAAATTACTGCTTTTCAGATTAACTTATAAACTGGAGAAGTAATTGTAAGAAGCACATGAGAAGTAATTTTCAGTAGTTTCATTACAATGTAGTTCTATTTGGAATTTCCTTTAAAAAAAAAATTAAAAAAAATGTTTTCAAGTCTTTGGCCATTCATAGCATCTCTAATTTGTGGCATTTTCAGTGTATCTGAGCTGCAAGTGTATCAGAACGTAATGCTCACCTGTCAGAGATCAGAATTTAAGGAGGTAATTATAACTGCAATCAGTAGTACTTAGCTGCCTGAAATGGATCTGTAGGACTGCCCTGCCAGTATCAGCACTGCCCTGCTTGTATCCCTGTGCAAATGTACTGCAGGAGCACAGCCCTGCCAACAGCATTTAACTCTATGGAGCTATTTGGGATATTAGTAGTTCCTATCAGAGAGGTTTCTGACATTCCCTTGGTCGATGGAGATAGAGATATGGTAAATAAATTCCTGTACTGTTTCTAAGAACATTTTCTTTCAGATTTGGTATCTGGATGTTTTGATTCAGTATCACTGGTACACTTTTGTGTGAACCTGGTAAACTGGGAAAAATCCTTGTATGGCCATTTTTAGTGCGGCTTTCTCCCCACTCCTTTCAAACAGCTGTAATACTATCTATGTTCTTATGTAAACAGTACATAGCATTTAAAATTTGTATTCCTTCATTTTGGCAGTTGTTCTCTTTGCACTCTTTTTATTATTTTTAAGCCACTGAACTCTCAGTCCTATGAATACTAAAATTACACAACAGCCAAGCAAAATGAGAGCATGGCTTTGCCATCGGCCATGATGAGGTCCATGGCACAAAGTCAATATCAAAGCAATATCTGCAGAACCTGGAGATGATTGTAAATATAACTCAAAAAAAAAAATTCTCTTCAGTAGCATTGAAAATGTAATAATCAGTGATCACACATGCTTGAGTTATTTTTTCTGTTCTCATATCCAGGCTTTCTTATAGTACTGTTGTTGCTGTTTTCATTAATTTTGCTGCAAACAATATACATAGCAGGACACAGAATAATCAGGCATGTTAGTAAGGTACAGAGTCCATTCAATACAAGGTTCAGGTTAGCTCTGAACCTTCAAAATGCCATCTGTGATTCATGTTTGGTGTTTTGACTTCTTATACATTTTTTTTAAATGAATTGATTCAAGAAAAAGATGATCTGTCTGATCTTTTGGACCAAGAAAACTACAGCTTTGTTTGTTCAGTGCCTATTCACCAATAGCTTTAAGGTGGTACAATACTGAAATTAATACCTGGATTAACTCTCATGCTCTATGGTAGGGCTTGGATAGTTTGGCAGTGAGGTAAGAGGAGTCTTATTAGTAAGCCTCCATGGCTTAACAGAGGAGGCTGAACAGAGTTAGCTGCACACCAGAGTTCTTATGGGAGAAAAGGGTCAGGTACTTGCAGGTCAAATTAAACATCATCTGAACTATGCATATATACTGTGCTGCAAGCAGGGATTTTCCCCCTGTTTTCTCTAACAACTTTAGCTGGGGTTGTATTTTAATTAAAAACAGTGAGGCTTTTGGAGATCATTCAAATATCCTTGTAACAGCTGATGACTTCAAGATACCCAACCAGCAACCGCATCCAGAAGTGGCAGCAAGAAATCAAATAGAAAATGGTAAGTTCATTTCAGATAAGATCCAGGTTGTGATAAAGGAACTAAATATAGGGAGGACACAGCCTTGTCATGAGGGGTAGGCCAGCTCACAGGGGAGTTCAGGTCTTAACTTTCTACCTTTGGTGCCTCCTTGGCTCACTGTTATCTTCATCTCACAGCTGTTCTGAAGTTTGAAGGAAGAGATTTTTTTCCAGAATGCCAGCTTGGGAACTAAGCCACACAGGAATACTATGGATACTGTAACATTTTTGAATATGGCCACGATGCTCTGTGGTGTGATTTTCCTGCAGGTTAAGCCAACATACCTAATTGCATCATGTTTTGTGCTCAGATTTGAAGTTTTATCAAATGCTCACACTGCTCTGTCACATGGAAATTTCTAAATGCCTCTCCCCATGCTGAGACCTTTCTTCAAAATGGAACCTTCCTCATTTATCAAATTCTTGTTTCTCAGGACAGTTTCTTAAATTAGATTTTCTATTACTGTTTCACACATTCTTTCAATCAACACGTTCCTTAATCCAGGTCATGAGGAATGGTAAATTTTTCTATGCTGAGGTTTATTTTATTCTTGTTTTATTATATAATTTATGAATTATAGTAGTTGGGACAGGTCTTCCATGCCATAGACTCAAAGTGTGATTGATGAGCTACTCAGCACTTGCAAAACTTGCCTTATCAGTTGTTGTCAGCACCATTCTCATTTGCTATTTGTCTTATTTCCTTACCCCTGACCTTGAAGGCTGTTCTCAACTGTTGGTTTGCATAGGAAGTAGACCAGTCCTGCCAATGGAAATACAGCCAAGAAGAGCATAAAATCCTATTCTGTCTTGGTTGGTTTATTTCTTCAAGATATACTAAGTCTTTTTATAGAAGACCTAAATTGTGTAGTTGTCTACACATAGATTCCTTTACAAGCAAGATCAGCATATGCATAGAATTAATCTAGTAATAAGTGTAATTTGTGTAGAAGGGAAAAAGAGCTAAATTTAGCCCAATATTTTGACAGTGGCTGATAGTAGCTGCTGAGAGATGAAAGATGAATAAGATCATCATAATAGCTTGCAATTCCTATTTAGCTTGGATAGTACTTTGTTCTCCTCATTAGAGTTCATGAAGCAATTTCATACATCTTGTTTTAATGAGCACATCACTAATTCTAAACACAGATGTATGTGTTCAAGCATGTAGGCAACCTCTGCTGAAATTAGAGAGGCTAGTCAAATTCTGAAGGAGAGCCAGGAGAACGTCAAGATCATAGATGTGGACAAGGATATTGAAATGGCAGCCTGACGGCTGGTTTAGCTTGTAAGACAGTTTTTCTTGGTCTCTAGGAACTCAGTTTCTTGGCTGATTGGAAGACCAACAACGTGGAGGATTTTGCTCTGCATGCAAAAGCACATAACAGCTGGCAGGTTATTATGTGCTATATTTTACTTCATAAATGTTGTCTTGGTCTTGCCCTTGCAAGGTGACTAGGATTGAGGTGTTGTATGGGCAAGACTAATTTGCCTGGCCAGCCAAAGAGGAGGCTTGAAAATAACCACACTTGTCTGATATTCAGCAGTTTGGCTCCTGCTTATTTTTTCCTCTCTTTTTCAACTTGCATAACTCAAGTAGAACTTAGTCCTACATATAAATTTTGTGCTTGATAAAATAACAAAGAAGCTTTGACGAAAAGCAGTAGTAATTGCAGCACATCCCCACTAATTGCTAGGTACAATAACAATATACTGTATGCAGCTAAGCTACGTCTGAGATACAGAATTTCTTCTCAACATTACCTGTCTATTACATGCAAATAAAACTGCACCACAAGAATGTTCATGTTGGAAAATCAGACATGAGAGAGCTTGAAAATACTTAAAAACATGACAGGTAATCCTTCTTCTTTTCTCAGTCTCTTCATCACTCCTGTCTTCTCAGTGAGTCCCTCTCCTCTCTTTTCACACCCATCTTCCAGCTCCAGCTCTGTTCTTAGCTACTGGATTCCTGGCTGTTGGAGTTGCATATAGAGTGTTTGAGGAGGAGTCAAGAAAGTTGCTGCCCTCCTGCTGGCAAGAGGTTTTCTTTGCAGCCCACTTGCAGCAGAGAGTGCCAGCTGGTGAAGGCTGAGAGTTGACCTGGCTTCATCAAAACCTGAAAAATGAACGCTGGGGAGTGGCTAGTGCAGGAGGTACACTGTTGGTACAGTCAAACACCCCCCAAAAAAAACCCAAAGGCAAAATTTCAAAGGTAACAGATGAAGAGTAAAGCGTTAGTGAGCAAAAACAAAACAAAACAAGAAGAATGAATAAAAAAATGAATAACAAACAACAAACTGAATGTCTGGTGAAAAGAACAATAAGTTCATTGTCTCCCTGTGGAGATAGTTCACATTTGGCAGTACAGGTTAGAGTGCTATCACATGGCAGCTCTCCCATCGGGGTGATCACGTTAAGAAGATGCTTTATGAGAAGTCCTTCTCCGTTATCAGACTCCTGAAGAAGGCTGCTGCTTCGGAGCGCTTTGCTCCTTTGCTGTTACGTGGCAATTTGCCCAACACAAGCAGTAGCCTGGTGCTTAATCTACTGCAGTTTTTTGCCAATTATGTAGCAGCCAAATGGTTAGTATTGTTTGGGGGAGAACATCAATAACATCTTAGAGATCTACTGAAAATCAACATCCACAAGGCTCAGACTAAGCATGTAGATTAGTTTACCTTTTTCTAATGTATTTTATTTTATTTTACTTGATTTTATTTTATCTTATTTTTAAAAAAAAATTTCCAGTGCCTACATTACAATAATATGCCACCTCAGATTCTTATCTGTCTTGCTGTGTTTGTCTTTTTCTCTAGGGTTCAAAAACTTACCATGTGCATGCACATCCACAATGAAGCAAGACATCTCAGTGCATTTTTTATTTTAGGTGTTAAGACAAGATTATATCTATCCCTGTGGCCTTGCTTACTTATCAAAAAAGACTGTATTATGTTCTGTTGCATCCCTCTCTGTCCCTCGCTGATTTTAGACAATGCACAACCTGGTCAGAGATGCAAAGCCCTGAGTACCATTATACTTCATCACCTCTGAAATGTCTGTGCTCTTGAGACACCCTCACATCCATACCTTACAGTCCATGACTTAACCTAGCAATTGCTAGACAGGATAATAAAACGACTCTGTACATGGCCTGTAGAGCAAAATTTGGCTAAGACTTTGGCTACTTCAAGTTTTTGTCCTCAGTTTAGCACACTGTTTCAAGTCAAGGAAGGAGCGATACTCTTGACTCCCTTTGGTCCTCATGAAACTCCATTCCTTTCTGAACTCAGCTTTTAGTATCTGATAAAGCAGCTCATAGAAGTCAAGAATAATCTGCCTTCTGGCTTCAAAGGGCTGTGTATCAGACCTCCATTTGTATGGCTGTTTCTTAAAAGACTATTAATTTATGAACCCAGGAAAAATTTTAAAAGGAAAAAAGAAAAGTGGGAAAGGAAAACCACATCTTTTTGAATGATTTAGTTCTGGATGACAAGTCCTTGAAATAAGATACAATTTGCACTTTAACATTCGTAATAACATTTTGCGTCGAGGTAAGAAATTTAAACTTCACCAATGCTGACATTTTCATTATGTCTTCCTGTATTTTATCTTAATCACTTGGTGCATCATAATGCTGATTAATTTGTCTCCTCAAGGATGTCTTTTATATTAATGACCTCTCTTGTTTTTTCAAACACTGCACAAAGAAACAAAGCTAATTAATTGCATTAATAGCCTTTTTTATATTCCTGTATTTTATCTCACACTCAGATTTTGACACCGTCTGCTGCATAGTGCTCTGCTGTGGGTTTAAAATGATAATAATCCATACATTCCTTGAGTGGGCTCCCCTTTATGACCCGTGTTTATAATGCACATCTAGGCATTGTGGGTCATAATCAGATTCACAATCAAACTGAGTGCTCAGCCTGATTCATCTAAACGAGTTGCTTTGATGGGCTGAAGTGAAGTATAGCACAGAAGAAATGCATTCGCTTTAGCCATGCTTTATGTTTCTTATGCAGGAGGTTAATGCATGAGGGACAACATCCTGAGCTGAAATACCAGCTCAATCAGCAATATCCAGGGACAGTGCTGGAAATACTTATTCCCACAAATGACTCTGTTCATACAAGTAGTCTCATACAGCTCTGCTTGTAGCTGGATGAACATAAATTCAGGAACAGAGTACTCTGTGTGGGATCAGACCACAGAACTCCAGATTTATACTGAGTAGAAGTGTTGACAGTTGGAAGTTATTTTGTATGAGGCCGGGATTTATACCTGCCTGTCTTGAAATTCTACAAAATAGTTCAAAGCAAGCAAATCTTAAATCAGTTTTTGCTTCCCATAAAACAAACCAAGATAATGGCCCAGGCCTGTCAGCACACAGAAGGAGAAAAAAAAAACATTTTGCCAGAATTGAGGTTTTCTTCGATAGCAGTCTTTTGGAAGCACATGTAGCTTTGTGAGAATTGGAGTATATTGGATGTCAGCCTTGGACAATTAGTAAGCAAAAGCAATCACCAGAAGGCAAAAAGAAAAAGGATTAAAAGGAATTAAATGAGGCAAAAGAAATTCAATAATTTCCATTTGTAAGGAAAGGATATAATAAGGCAGTGATGCACCGCAGATTTATTTCTGGAGCAAAATCAGGCTTTATAAACATACAATGCCTTCCTTTACCATCCTGTGGGTTCCTTCACTCTACAGATCTCAATCACACAATTCAGGGGTAAACTTGTGACATCAGGCTGTAAAAAGAGTGGCATTCACACTGATACTAAGCAGAGGTAATTTATCTTCATACTACTGGTTAGTGGCCCTTAAGCTTTTTCTATTAGTGACAAATCCTTTGTGTAAAATGATAAAATTGTGCATACAGTAATGACCAACCACTTATTTCTTTTCTAAGAGAATAACAGCTACTGACTGTTACATCCTGGGAATGCATCAGCAGTTCCTATAGGCAGTCAGTTTAAAAAAGAAACCCAAATCCCCAAAACAATAGATAAATAAAACCAATATTAATGCATTCCAACAACTGTTGTATCAGTCAAGCAGAAAGATTTTTGCTCTGGATATTTAAATGCACCTCTGGGTATTTGATTATTTCACTCACTCACACTGCATTCACAGCAGCAGTGGCAACAGAAAGGAACATTTTGTTGCAGTCCAGTAGGATAGAGTTCCCTGTCTCTAATCTGTGCTTCACCTCATGGCATGAAGTATTATGGACTGATGGATACAGAAACAATCCATTAAAATAGCAGGACTGCCTTCATTAGAATGCTGTCCTGAGATCTTTTATTAACATATAGCATAGTTCTACACCTAGAAAGAGTGGCTGATGGATAACATTAACCTACAGAAAGAAAAAATCAAGGAGGAAAAAGATGCACAGTAGAACACATAGAATACATCCTACTTCCAGACAGAGCAGTTGCTGCTTGCTGCTGCATTCTCAACCATCAGTAATCACACATAGCTCTACAGAGCCAAGTGTTTCCATTCCAAACTTTTTTAAGGCACAACTTTTTGTTTTGTTCTGCTTTTTTTTTTTTTTTTTTTTTTTTTAGTTTGTAGGGGATGAAAGAGATTAGTGAAAATATCTGGAAATCTGATTCAGGCAGCAGCACTGGCGTCAGATGCAAATACATTAAGGGGACAGGATGTTTGGTTGATGGGGGGAATTTCTACATTTCCATGGGACATGTTACTAAATAGCCTGGGCATGAGAACAAAGCAGCTGCAAAATAAATGAGGCAGAGATAAAGCTAAAACCTGGCCTTGTTGGGAAAGAAGTGCAAAGAGATCTTGCCAAGACCAGACACAAAGAAAAGAGGACTGGCAACCTGGAAAAGGGAACCTGGAAAGAATAATTGGTTAGGGATACAATGAGGATGCAAAGATTATTGTAGGCAGCCACATGAAGGAGAGAGAGGAACAAGCATACCGTAACAGAGCCTAGTTAAGCACGATGATCCAAATGTGGAAGATGCTGAAAAGAAAAGGAGATTATAAAGACCCTTCAAATCCTGTGTTTAACACTTTCAAAACTGGAAGTTTAATTGCTAAAAATCACATAAGCCATAAATATCTGTTATTAGATTCATGTTTATAATGCACTGTAAAATGAAGAAAATAACAATAATTAACCATCTGTGCAGATCATATGGATCAATCACAGGAAAAGAAGTTTGCTCCAGAGGTCCCAGCAGCAGTTTTTCTTCTGACAGCACAGAGCTGTCCGTACTTAGAGCTAACTGCCAGCTCCCTCTAGTATGCAGCACGGGAGAATGATCTTATAAAACTAATTATTTCTTTCTTCAAGTTGTAGTTTTCAAATAGATTTTTGAAAACCAGATGTTGAACTAAACAAAAGAGGATTTAAAATCCTTTTTTTTTTTAAGGGTTCATGTTGGAAAAGAACCCCAAAAGGGATTATTTCAAAAGCAAAGAATAATTTTTATTATGTTTTAAAATGTTTTAGTCTGTCAGGTGTATTGCTGTATGTTGAAAAGAAATTCATACACTGTATGCATCACAAAATCATTAGGGCATATGAAAACATCCTAGTAACCAGCAGCCAGGGAGCCACAGAAATTTGAAACTATGGCAACTCCATGTAGGAAGAAGCATTCACGGAGAGAGAGAATGAGAGATTAGAAACAATAGCCCCTAAATCTCTATATCAGCTTGGGTCCTCATTTTCTCAGCAGCTTAAACCTTTTCAGCTTCCAAAGCAGAATTCTTTTTCTGCTGTTTCCAGAACAGCTGTCCATGCAGTTTGAGGAAAACTTAGTGGTTCCCAACAATACAGTTGCCTGGGAGAGGAACATTGCCAATGTGCTATTGTATGCACTAATTTGTGAAACGAGGAGACAAAGGATAATTTGTCTGCAAGCATAGAAAGTACAGAGGGAGAGAAATGGGAGAATTTCAAGTCATCCCTTTCCGGTGATGTTTCCAGCCCTCGCTGTTTCAGGATGATTATGGTTTGCAATCTGTGGGGCCACTGAGATGGGCTTTGTGGTGTTGCAGAGAAGAGTGCAGGCGTTCTAGCACAGCGAATAGGGGTCAGCAGAGGAATAGGGTTTGGTCTGAACGTCTAAAGCCGGACAGAAACTTTCCATGGAGGATTGTTGTTTCTTTTCTGAACCCATTTTCACTGTCTGTGCTTGAGTCACATGCAGCTCTTGATGAGAAGTGTCACCAGGTGGGTTTCCTTTGTTTTACAGCAGAATAAAGAAACAGGTTTGGACTCCACATCTCTCTGATGGGCTCATGAATGTGCATTAAAGATCCAGCTGAAAGGATTTTCCATAGATTTAGATAGAAGAGAAGGTACCTAATTGAGAAACTCTTGTACCTATATTTAGTTCAGCCAGCAGACCAAGATTATTTTCTGGGTTAATAAGAAGACTGCATTTTTATCTTTCTTTTCAACGTGTTTTTATATACCAACATTCCTCTCTCGTGTTATATTCTTTTCACATCATTAATCTTCTTTATGTAGCCATTTTCTGTCTTAAGTAGAATCAAAATGCAGCTTTTTCTGAGGGTAGATAGTTTCAGGGACTCCATGCTGCAGGATTCCAAGTCACATATATATTCATTTTCTCAAATGCCTTGTGCAAACACGACTTTCATCTGCACAGACATCCTCATCATAGGTAGACAATATAACCAAGGCCTGAAAAGAATTCCTTGAGGCATGCAGATTTGCAAATAAAAGCATGCATAAGTGTCTGAAAGTATGGTCTGATTTGACCTAAATTACAGAAGTATTTTGATGTTCTCCCTTATGTGGATACATTTCAGCAACAAATGGCATTTTAATACCTACCCAGAAAGCTAATTCCTAACCTCACTGAAGCTGCTGCTCCCAAACTGCTCAATGCAGCAGCGTTGTGCCAATACCCAGAAGGAAGCCACTAGAAGATCTGCATAAAGACTATTTGCACCATGTGGTCCTTTGTCTGAAACCCTTCTTAAAATTCTGTAGGCGAAGAAGCTCTCTCTACATATCATCCTTGGTAAGGAGAATTGCCAGAAAAAAAATCTGATGGTGTAGCTTATTTATCTTCTTGTTTGAAACAGTGGTGGAATTTATGTATGGCTTAGAAAGGTGCATCTGTGATCTATTGCACTTAGCTATCGTATTTCCAGACGTGTTCAAATATTCCATCTACTCCCCTGATAAGTTAGGGGAACATTAATGGAACTTTGCTAATTTCTGAGTGTGACAGTTACACGATCGGCGTTATCTATAAATTTTATATGTGTGGATTTAGAGTAACTTATGCTCTTCTGAAGAGCTCTTCTCTGGGAGTTTCACTGCACGTGGTGATAGCACAAGATACAACATCCTGGGCAGCATCCTGATGTGTATAAATGGCACTCCTGGTTACTCACCGCCAGCCGCAGTCATCCCTGTGTTCTTTCCTGTGGAGGAGTGGCAGGGAGGCAGAGCGCTGGCGGCTGAGGTCAGGCTCAGAAGTGGAAGCCTGCAGGGAAGGAAGGTGAGCACTGCTACAAAACTGTGCTATATTGCAGTGGGTGCTCTCACAGCCCACTGCAATTACTGGGGACGTGGGGCAGTGTCACAGAAATTGCCGTGCTGAGCTGACTGGAAGCAGGCAATCAAGGCTCAGACGGTATCACCTAGGGGGGAAATGAACCATAAAAGAGTGAATATCACTGAACTCAAAAGACATGTTATAATCTTACTGTGAAAGGTGAGCAACCAGCTGAAAAGGCATAAATCCAAGTGATGAATGTATTTGTATGTTGGAGGAAAGCAAGCAGAAGACTGGCAGAGAGACGGTCATGACTGCATTGGATCAGAGCGAGCTCCACTTTGTGTGATCCATATTCATTGGCAGTCTGCACACAGACACAGCTCAGCACACCCAGGCACACGTTGCTGATGTGCTGGAGTGTTTTTCTGGGCAAAATGCAGCTATGTAAGATACGCTTCAGGAGCCCACCTGTGCTGTCTTTAAAAAACGGGCTGCTCTGATAATTGTGTTGAGAGCCAAATTTGTTGCATCAAGTGGCATTCTCTGAAAATGCTGGGTTAATTCCTATCTATATGTAAGTATTTGAAAAGCTAAAGACTCATTAAACTTTAATCAATTAGAGAAAAAAAGAAAGAATAAGACAGTCTATTGTGGTTTTGCTTTTATTTTTAGACTGGCTCCTTGAAAATAGAAAAGTCTCTGCATTGAATAATGACAGTTCTTTGAATGGGATTTTTAAGACTTGAATTCGAAAATGACTGCTCTACTATGAAGGAGTGCAGCTTCCAAGGTATCTTGGTTTCTGGACAGTTACACTCCAGGCAATGGTGTGAGAACTTCTTAGTATTTCATAGAGGTTAAAACCAAACTTTGGCTGTTAACAACTTTCAGTTCTCCCTCTCCATTGCTGCTGCACTGCCCTGAAGTGGGAGAGCTCTGTAGTCTGCTAATAAGTCTCCCTTTAGCAAGCAAAGCAATGCTTTTATTTTTAGACTGACAAAACTTGGCTGCTTTGTGCAGGCTGTCTAATGAGGGTGGAGTACAATCCCCGATCACCTCTGTTTGGAGGTGTTTATGCAGAGTTTAACCACCAATATTTCAAAGACTTGCTGATATAATTAGAAAAGTGCTGGCTGAGCGTAGGTGTACACTGCAGTTTTCAAAGATATCTAGAGCCCTCATAATCACAGCCTACTTGGATGGAGAAAATATAAAGCTTTGATGGAAGGCATATTCACAGGCTGTACAATTTAGGAGGTCTCAAGAAACTTTTTTATTATTATTATTTTTATTTTTTTAATCTAAACCTTCTTTGGAACAAGTAGATTAAAAGAAGCCTTATTACTAAGTGCCAGCCAGACACAGCTCTCAGCAATAGAGCAGAGTGGCTTCTTGAAGTCAAACATTCCTCAGAAATTCCAGACTGAGATACCACAACAGTCTCTGGGATTACTTGTTTCTCCTCATCAAAATAAATCAAAGTATTGAATCAGGTGAAAGCAAAAGCTTACTAAGACATTGAAAGCTATCAAAATCCTTTCTTTAGGCCATTTTAAACCCCACTGCATATCTTGCATTGATTTTCCTACATATATTCATATTCTGTTTTCATTTCTTTTTGCTTTCACCAAAGTCAGTAAATCCCATAATTACTTTCCTGCTTACAGCTGTCCACAGCTGCCTGCCTTCATTTGAACAAGGCTGCAGGTTTACTGCATGGGGAAATCTGAGAGCCACAGAGGAGAAAGAGAAGGCAGGTTTCGCTGTGCAGTCCCACCTTTGTCACTGGACGTACACATTTGCTTGTCATAGTTGAGTAAGAAGTAATTAAAAGTAGCAGACATTGCACACTGCCCTGTACACGCTGGTTTTGCTTGCACCTTTGTTCCATGATGTTAGAAAAATGGCTGAATTCCTACCCAGTAGGGACAGTGAATTGGATGGATTTTCCATGCTATCTTCCGAATGTCACCACAACCCTTTGAATCACAGCTTCTCTAATGCAAATCAGCCATGAGTGTGCTCTAGGTATTCCACATCCTGAATTCAACCCCTGGAACAGCTGAGATATACTGAAATGGAAGCAAAGCTCATCAAGGATGCAAGAAAGATACCAAAGCATCTCCTCTGCCTTCTACAGCCACACTGTATATGTGTATATGCAAATACATTAACTAGGACACAGCTATGGAACGCTTTAGAGTTAGACCCAAGAGAAGACAAACAGCAGTCAGCAGGTAAGTGTGGCAGTAAAATACTGTACAGTTCCCACCGGCACATGAAACAGGTGCTGCCCTGCTTATCCTTTATACTGTCACTGCTTGGATGGGCTCTGGCCCGTCTGCCTGCACTGCTCTCTCCCCTGCACTTTGTGTAAGAAGTTGGGGCCGGTGGGTGAAAGCCACTTCTCAGCAGTAGATGTCCTAAAATTAATGGCAAAATACAGTTGATTAGCCTGACTCCAGTCATATACATGTATCCCATCATGTAAGTACATGCTGTAAATGCAGCTTTACTCCTAACGTTTTTTTGCAACAAAGTTAGCATAAAATTTGTGTCATATTTGTGTCCCTGAACAGCAGCTGGGTCATTATGGAATAGCTTCTGAATAGAGAAGGTTGGAGAAATAGCCAGCTGCTTCCTCTTCCTGCCTGTGCTTTCACTCAGAGCTAAATTATTATTTCACTAATTAATAATCTGCATGCAGATTAAAATGATTACTCTACAATATATATTGCATGACAATAAAACAGTGACAGCAAATTATGTGTCAGTCTGCATAACAGCTTAACTCTCTAAACAGAAGATGTTTTCTAACACTCAATTCCTATCCTTCTGCTGATGATTAAGCCCTAACTGATTTTGTTTTTATTAGTCTCCAGTCATTATTGTTCCTTTATCACTATGCAGTCTTTGGAATTAGCCACAATGGCTCAGACACATGGCTGCTGCTGCATTCCTTTATTAAATCAGGTTACCTCACTAGTTGTCAGGGACTGAAATCAAACCCCTTCATTATAATGTGCCACAACCCTTTAAATATTGATTATTACGACTATGTAGATCTGCAGAAAATTTATTTTTGTCTAGACTACTTCAGAGTAGGAATAACTTCCATGACAACAGGGACAGTGCAGCTGCTGCTTTCCCCCTGGAAGGAGCAGCCTGGCATATTCTGGCAGATCAGGGTCCCAGGGGCTCCTACCTGCCCTCTGGAGCTGCTTCAAGACAAAATTGCTGCCTGAGATGAAGAAGCTGACACTCTAATTTTTTAATGGCTTGTGGTTTTGCTTGGTTTGCACTGGATTGCCAAAAGGCGGTTCTCCAGCAGTCTTGAAAAGAGCCATTTGGGAGGTTTTTAACATCTCCTCTGTGAATGCTGGAAGTGGAACTGCCGTCAGTGCAGTTTCCTTTCCACGATGAACCTGGGCAATGTCTAACTCCATCCTGGGGAGAGGCAAGCTGGACAAGCAGTTTCTTCCCTAAGATTGTACAGTACCTCAGTGGCAGAGATGACAGAGGAGACACAGTGAAATGTGCCTTGCCTCTGATGAGATTGCCTAATTGTCTAACTAGTCATTGTTCTCTCTGAATGCAACAAGAAATAGAACTTCTGACATTTCTTTCCTATCTTTGGTCTTAATTACCCAAATAAAACCTGGCTTGCCTGTTCTCACCTTTAACTAAGAAGAGTATAAGTCAAGCAACATAACTAAATCTGTTACTTCCATCCTTCTGCAGTGTGCAGTCATTTATTTTTATGTGTCTATGAGAAAAAAAACTGAAATCATTAAAAGCTAAAATCATTGTGATCAGCTAAGGAACCCTTCTCATTTGGCATGCCCTTTCTGCTTCATCTTATTTCTCAGACGCAGTGTAAACCTGTCTTTTGAAGTATTTCCAGAGCTACTTAGCATTGTTGAGTGGAACAAGCTAGGCAAATGGAACACATTTATATTAATACCTGCCTTCTGCTGTTGTGTGGGAGCCATAAGAGGAATATTACTGTGTCAAAGCTCCTTCTGCACTCCGCACAGAGTGTGCCTTTCCCACCTCAGGATTCATGGGGAGCAACACAGAAAGCCTGAGGAATGCATATAGAGGATGTCCGAAGTCTGAAGCCAGGGAAACAGGACAACTGCTGACTTCTGCTCCTTAGGGTTCTATCCAGGGCTGCTCTTCTATTACAGGATTTGTCATATACCCAATTAAAAGTCTCGCTGCAGACTGCTCAGCCATGAATGCAGGAGCGTATTTTCCTTTCAAAATTCCCTTTCTGCTTCAACAACACTTATAATCCAATTTTCACCAGCAGAGATGAATCATGTCCCTCACCAACACGTTACAGTGGATGGAGAAGAGCAATCACACATATTGATTTCCTTTCCATCCTCTCTGTTCATGGGTTTCTTTTCTGAGTGCTATAAGTAACTCTGCTCCTGCTTTCCTTTCCTGTTGCTCGTTCCAGGTAAGTAATGAATAACTTCAAGAGCATTTTTAGGAAGAAGATATCTCAAGTAGCCATCATCTGCTAGGTATGAATAGCTCCTCATTTGTTCCCTTTGTTGCAAATCAGGGACTGGCAAAGGCAAAAGGCTGGGAAAAACTGCTCCTTTCTTTTCCTCTCAGTTCCCCTCCTTATGGGTAATAATATGGCACGGCACTGAAGTAACTTACTTGCCATAGAAGGGAAGTGTGGGTCCAGAACACAGTTTTCTGAGTGGCTTTGTTGCTGCCCTTGAGGCACAGGTAACAAACATGAATTAAATGGAAGAGGCTGGCTTGAACAGATAGGCTGTAGAATGGCTGTCTGGGTTTCAGAAGTGGAAAGTCTTTTGTTCCATCTGCTTTACCTGCTGGATGGAACTGACTACCTGATTCATACCCTATAATGTTTCCACAAAAATGAATGTAGTCCTTGCTGAGGAGATGCAGTAGCCCTATTCCTGTCACGGTTCAGAAATAGTATCTCTGCCAAAGAAGATTAGAATTTGCACAGAACTTCGTTAATGTTTCTGAATATGTATTTATTTTGTTTTGTGCATCAAAAGCGAGAAAAGTTTGTTGAAAGTTGTCAGCAGGTCTTTTGTTTAAAAGTAAACATGAATACTTATCATCCCACGTAACGCATGCATCTGACGTGTCCTACTTTCCCTGTTTGCTTATCTGTTCCAAAAACACCCTTGTGTCATGCTGGGAGAATCCCCAGCACTTCTATTCTCTAGCACCTCTCTCTGCTGCCCCAGCACACAGTGGGTGGCTTTGTATGGGCCAGGCTACACCCAAAGCAGAGGAGCTGCTGGCCCGGAGCCTGGTTCAAGACAGAACCCATTCCAGCAGGGCTCTGTTGCCTCTGCACCTACTTGATGCTGTGTTTTGTGGACTTGCCAGTCCAAGTCAGTTCTAAATTGGGCCTCTCTGCACTTTGTCTTATTTTGCAGCATTGACATGCCCCCAGTTTACAAGTGTCACAACTCTTTTACAAAACACAGAAGATTTAAGTCTCTCCTGCTCATTCTGTGTCAGTGCTCGAGGTATATCTCCCTAGGCTCCGATATATAAAACACTGAGAGATGGGGATTTCAAGAGTGCAATTCAGAGCACTTAAATTAGCTCCTACTCTGAATTGCCCTCTGAAGGTACCTGTCTCTTTCTATTGATTACAGAAAGTGCTTACAGAGACCAGTCTTCTGTGCCTAAAATTAGCCTTTGTGAAGACCCCTCTGTGTATTTCTTATTGCTACCCATTCTGGAATGGTAGCACATAGTAATTTCTTTGATTATTATATTCTCTGCTGTGTTTCTCCTGATGATATTGAAGCCCTATACAAATATGAATGGTTAGAGTCTTTTGGTGCCCATTTGGTGTAAATAAGGATTATTAAGCCTACATTAGGATGTGGCAGACCTCTTTGTTGCTGGCTTTAATATACACAGTAAATCAGTGCAGCATTAAGAATCTGACCAATGCAACAATACAGGCTACCAACAAGTCACAGGGAAGCAAAGAAGTCACCTTGTGGGAAAGTATAAACCAACCTATTAATTAAAAAATTCCTCAGCTGAAACATCCCTCTATGTTCCCTCTTCTCTCACTGCCTCTTTCTGGTAGACAGCTTCCTGGATGTAAATTACAGATGTTGCCAGACATCTCTGAGCAGTGCAGGGTAAGGACGCTGTCCTGAATGTGTCTGTTTATTATGATTCTGCAAAACAACAGCAGCAAATGTGACCTGGGACTGACATGAAAAATTAGAGTTATCTATTAGGCTCTCATTCATTGTTGTTTGCAAGGCATTGGATCCTTATGTTGCTGCATTCATTATGCAGTACTGAGAGAAAGGCTTCATTCAGCACTAGCTGGGTGCTTGAAGTCCTCTGTGTCCCCTGCTTGTGAGAGTGTGACATTCACTTCCCTTCCTGCCCTCAGGTGCCAGGTATGCAGATCCATCAGCCAGCTGCCAGAAGAGCTCCAGGGGGTTCACGTTAAGTATCTTTAATAAAATATGATAGAAAAAAAAAAAAAAGAAAAAAAAAAGCCAACATATTTTTCTGACTTCATATTTTGCAGACATTTGAAGTTGTTTTGATAGACCCTTGTGCCAGGAGCTTCTTTTCAACCTGGATGATGGGGACTGAGAACAGGCAGTGGGAAATGACAAAGAAATTGATAATAGTTTGCTACTGTTTTTTGTTGTTTAACTGACAGTCCCAGCAGCAGTTTTGAAAGGGGTATAAATGATTACAGCCACAGAAAGAAGCCTGTAAATGGTAATTTGCTTTTTAAGGGCACAGGCAATATCATTCCGATCATAAGCAGGAGAAATTACTTAGGAGCTGTGAACAGAAACCAGAATAACATTTACATCACATCCTTTATTTTCCCTTCCCGTATGTATGCTTTCTAATCTCTTCCCTGAATTATTCCTCACTCATTTTTCCCCTCCAGACCTTACACGTTTTGATTTTCCTCTCACTACTCCCTTTAACCTGCCTAGTGGTAAAAAGCCTGTGGAGCATTTGCACCCAAGCCCTTTGGTTTCATTGATGGAAAAGCTATAGCTTAAATAAAGCATTCCAGTAGTCTGAAAATAAGATTAAAAGAGAGAAGATATGCAGGACTTACCAACTGATTGTTCCCAAGAAGGATTAATGGGAGCTATTCCATAGGACGCAACTTGACACGGAAAAATTCAGCTTCAAGTGAAGGAATGAAGAGTGCAAAGGTTTTTAGCACTGCTCATCCCCAGAACTCAGCACAGCTAATCACTTCTGTGGGGCTTGGCAAAACTCTACCTTTCATTTTTCTTTATGTTTTCTCTTTTTCTGTATTGCATCTTGTCCAACATCTAAGTAAAAATGTTTTGGGTAGTGTTTAAATTTCAGAGCCACGTGTCTGAATGAAATTTGTCTAGTTCTGACTTTTACAATGGAAAAATATTTGGTTTTATGTGGAATTCCTTGGGAATTTCAATGTTTTATATGAAAATAAAGGTGTAGAGGTTCATTGTGAGCAGAATTTATGAGAGACAAGTATAAGTAATTAAGAATTGCTGATTATTTCATCGGCTATTTAATTACAGTAACCAATAATGTTGTATTCAGATAGGTGTGGTTCTTTAAATCATTGTTCAAGTATTAATAGAAGCAAATAGGTATTATTGCAGGTATCCTTAGTGCAGTACTGTAGTGTGTGTACTGTAGAATAATAAAAAGCAAATGTTGAGTATCTGAGAAATTATAATCATGTCACCAAGAATGACAGGTTCACTCAAAACAGCATTTAATGCAATTTTTTTTAGGAAATCTATAATTTTTGTTTAATTTACAACATACTAGATTTTCCTGGGTGTTTTAAAGTTGCTTAAATCATTGGTATGACTTTTATAATGATGCCTACATTGGTTGTTTCTCCTAAATCGTCATGCTTCGTTTCTGCTGAATCTCTTTTACTTGCATAACTGATGCTCTCTTTATAGCACAGTGTGTGCAGTACTACACAACAGTATGCTGTCAACCACACTGCTTAATTTTAGAAAAGGAAGCAAATAATTACACTGAGGAACAGTGTGGCTCTGACTTGATTACTACTGCAATCAATGTTAGGTATTACTTTGACTTTAGTGTCTGTTGGAGCAACTGCTATTTATTTCTTCTGATTTTCTTCAACAGAGAAAAGAGAACAGCTTTTAACATGCGCCCTTTTCTCATCTGAGCTACCACACACATCCAAGCCCAACATATACACAGTGGAGACATATGGTTTTAAAAAGTTCTTTTTCTTCTAAGAATTCTAACTAAGAAAACTCTCTTTTCTTTAGAAATTATACTTTTGCCATATGTCTGCTTGTACGTATGTTAAGAGTAAGGCTAAAAGACTTCTTACACCAGATGTGTTAAACCCTCTTTTCTTCAAAAACATACCCAAGGCATACTTCATATGGTACCATCTTAACCTCCATGTCTTCTGGCTGTGCGTGTGCTGGCATCGTCGTTACGATAGTTTATGGCCCTCCGAGTGCTAACAGAGCGCTGCAGTAGGAGGATGGATGCAGGTACAGGTTTGTTATAGGGTTTTGTTGATGCAAGAAAAGAAACAGAAGTACTTTCTGTTGACCTCCTCTGTGTTGGTAGTTTTTTGTTTGTTTGTTTGTTTGTTTATGGCTGTTTTTTGTTTGTTTTGCTAGCTTTGTGATGACTATTACAGAAAGAGAACCACGTAACCCTAGCCAAACTAGGCAAAGCAACAGACTTCAGCGTGACTGAAAATAAGGGTGGGGAGGCTGTCATTTACCTTTTACAGCAGAAGTTTCAGAGAGGTGGCAGGCATTCAGCAAAGTGATTCATAAATGCTGTGTAATTCTAACTAATTATGCTGATGGCTTCAGTGTTATTGATGGGAGATGTAACTTTGTATTGGAAAATGCGTTACTGACAACCCATCATTGCACTCTATTTCATGAATGATTAGGACCCCACTGGAAATAATACTGATCATTCTTATATCTCACATAGAAAGCAAAAAATAATATTGTGGCTTTGGAGCATCCCAGTCTGTTTACATGTGAGAAGGAAAAATTAATAGAAAACCATTATAAGCAAAGCAATCCACTCATAAATGGTCTGTCAGGTTTTGATTAATTTGTGTTGATCAAGTCACATTTTCTGCATTTGCAGTTGCTTGTATTTGGTTTAGGCTTCTATTATTGAATGTGTTTTCTCTTTTTATGGAAAGGAGGAGTACACTGGGGAGTATTTCACTGGATGTCTGAACACTGACAAATGCAACCATTTCATACACAGTGGGATATCTGGCAAGGCTCTGATCCCAATATATCAAGAATCAAGAGATAGTGGACCAAATCTATCTCTGGTACAAATTTCATTGGAATCCCACAGAGTTACACTATGGATGAATTTGATGCACAGTTCTTGACACATCTGAGTTACCTCTTTTGAAGGGATGATACACAGTAGTTCCAGGTGCAAATCACTGACAATAACATTAATAGCTCAACAGTCACTGCAAAATAGCTACAATGCTGCAGTAACTCAGCTGAAGGGAGTATGTTAAAACAGTGTTGTTACAAGACATGACAAAATGTAATAGTAAACTCTGTCTGGCAAAGAGGACGGGTGGTTTCATTTTGGCACAACACCAAGCATGACGAGTTCTTGTTTCCTTTTCTGGCATTAGCATATGTCATGGGATGCTCTGAAGTGGTTGCTCTGTCCATAGGTGGGTAGGTAGTTAACATGCCAATAGATGGTGCTCAAAACCAAGCAGCTTTATACATATAGTTTCTAAAATCAGGGCAGTGCTATGCACTGCAAATGGCTTCCCTTTCTTCTCTCTTGCCATAGGCTCCAAAAGGAAGCTGAAGGGCAGCTACTTTCAGTAGGCATTAGTTGCATTTTAGCAGCTTGGGTTCAAGTCTTCTCTGCAGCCTTCCTGTAAAACCCTGGGCAAGTTGTTTCTTTATCTTGTGTGAGATCCCCAAAGATGAGTTGGTGGAAAACTGTTCTTTTAAATAGTAGGATCTTATTAAATTAAACCTTAAAACCACTTATAGCCAAGAATTCAATTTACAATTAATCATGCACCTTGTATAACTGATGGACATGTTCGTAGAACTTCTATTATATCAGTAACTTCGGGGCAATAGAGATGCAAGAGCTTGGAAACTCATGAAATGCTACAGACAGACCAGACCACTAGCGCACAACAGATCTAGGCATATTAATTACAGCTGAAAATGCATCCTATTACCCCTTCCTTGACATTTTTTTCCCAGTGTTCCCCAGCCCCAGTCATGCATAGAGCTCATTGCTGTACTGACAGCTCTCAGTCATGCTAACACAAGGTTTTTGACTATATCCAAGATATAAGAGATGTCAGTCAGTGAGGTTTGGAACATGGCTTGAAAAGTTTCCATTCACGGCTAGCATTGGGTATTAATGAGTAGCAGAGTAAGATTTGTAGCCAACAAAATGGTTGCTTATACATTTAGTGTAGTGGCTAGCAGTCTACTCCTGTATTTTTTCTATTTATTTCAGGACATGACATGTCTGATAATTGAATAATAGTATGTCTGACTCAGAGAAAATCTTTCAGCTTAGATAGCAGGTGTTTGATCAAAAATATTCTCAGTCATTGACAGTTGTATATTTCCAGAAAGCAGAATTGCTCTTATTTTTTGTAAGTTGCAGATAGAGCTGACAAAGAGAATTATATGTTAAGAATACAGAAAAATAGCAATGCATGTTACAAAAAAGCTTCTAACAAAAATTGTGATCCAATTTTATTTTAAATTTATAACATAATCTGTCATCATCAGCACAGTGTGGTGCTAATTTACAATAACAAAACAGTCTGAAAATGTGTTCTGGAGTAATGCATGTGCGTTTAGTGTCCCATCTATACTCTCATAAATCTTTAATGATAGCTTGTAATGAGCACCAATCAATATAGTCTGAATATGGATATTTGCTTAGATGAATATACTATTTAAAAACAAAAAGTGTGCTTGGTAGCATGAAGAGATTGGATAACTCAAAACCAGGGGTTATTAAATTAAATCAAAAAAGACTTCAAATAAAAGATGTTCTAAGTAAATGATATTTAATAGTCTTTGTTATCAATTCAGAAACAGAGGATAGATGTGCTGCATCAATTATTTGCTGCTCTCATTCTGGTTAAAACATTGGTTTGAGTGAATGTTCTGCAACCTGCAAAGACACAGAACTGCACCTGAGCTCCATCATGTAGCAGTCACACAAAACCATCCGTTCTTCACATTGTGCCACTCCTGTGTCCGTTTCTCATCTGACTGATGGCCCTTCAACAGTGGAGAGCCACTGCTTTAAGAGAACCAGAACCTTTCTCCAGCAGCCACAGCAAGGTGCAGGGAGGGAGCTGTCGGTATTAGCACGGCACTGGGAGTGAGGAGGAAGAGGAGGGAGAGTGTAGAGCTGGTGCTGGAGGAAGATGTCTCCTTTTTCTGGAGATGCCTGGGTGCTGCAGTTCCTGAAACAAAGCAGGCACAATATTGGCCCAATAGATACAGGGTCTGACAGATGCTCTTGGAACTGGGAAGAAAGTGATTTTCTTTGCTGTTTCAGGCTGACCAGATCCCTAGCACATTGCTAGATATCAGCAAGGTTTTTATTGAGGTGCTTGTTGTTTTTAACCCACAACTCTTGGTATCAGATGTCAAAATTTCCTGATTTAACATCTTAATCCATTTTGCTGTTATCAGGAGTTCTGCTTACTAGCTCTGGAGACTATCAGGAACTATACCTTTCTGACAGTGCTTCAGGTGTAGGAAAAATGAGTGTGTAGATGACAGAGCATAAAGTATGGCAGGAAAAATGTTGAGTGCTGTGATCCTATCTAGCCACTGAGACATAGAGAGCTACTTAAACAACGTCAGAGAACACGTTGCAAAAACTCAGTAGGCTACAGAAATCATAGGATTCTGTTGATAATCAAGGAATTACTAGCAACAGTTACTGGCATCTCTCTGGTTGGTTGTTGTTTTTTTTCCCCTCTTTTTTAAAATTTGGAATCAGAATTATTTGAGTTGGAAGTGACCTTTAAAGGCCACCTGGTCCAACTCCCTTGCAATGAAAAGGGACACCTACAGATCAACCAGGTGCTCAGAGCTACCAGGTTTCCCAGGAACCTTTTCTTCTCCAGGCTGCACAGCCCTAACTCTCAGCCTGTCCTCATAGATGAGGTGTTCCAAGCATTGTATCTGTGACCCTACAACCCATGAGCACACTTTGTCATGTGTTTATGTACAACAGCTGGATAATTTGGAGGAAATGAAGATGAGGAAGTAAGGAGAGGGATTTAGAGTAGGTTGGGATCTTGTGCTGAGCTTCTCAATTTTCTGAGGTTTGCAGAAGCCATAGGAGGTATTTAAGTGCCAGTATTCTGTAATTGCCGATCCCTGCTGCTCATTCCACAACACTCTCCACTAAATCTCCCTTTCTTCTGGCAGGCTCTTTGTCAGCTGCTATTGTTCCTAATCCAGTTCACTGTGCAAAAATCCCACTGTCAGTGCAGCAGAGAAGTAGGGCCAAGCTGGGATGGCCTGACTGGAAGGAGCTGTCAAAAAGAAGGGGCTCAGGGCTCCCCATGCCACCTCCTGCAGTCACCCCAGCATGTGACAGTGCTGCCTGTAGATTTTGTGTTGCTGGATTCCACCTCTGCCTTCCCACTCCTGCCACATCCACATACCTGGAAACATAATGAGTTTTTTTCAGTTTATTTTATAGGGAAAGGGTCCAAACACCTCAAGGGAGGTATCACAGCACCTTCATATCACTTCAAACCTTCTACAGGGGCACCAGACAACAGAGCACGTCTCCTTGGATGCTGGTTCTGACCCAGCCAGGTGCACTCCATGTGATCCTATTGTTCCATCCTTCCAACTGGTGTTATGAATTGGCAGAAGGGTGTTCTGTGACTTTGTTCTGAGATTCCTGGTTTATTGATAGAGTACATTATGATTATTTTTTCAATTTACAATGATACTTCATCAGATTATTACAAGGCTTCTGAAAATTTATAATTAGAAATGAAACAGTTCTTTTTTCTTTTTTTCTGGTAAGAAAAAATAAATAACTTTTAAAATCTGTCTTTATCATAACCAATTACCTCTCTTTTTGGAAACTTTATAGAAATTGGAAGCAGAAATATGGCACAATTATTAAGAAGTAAAATCTAGTCGTTCGTGAGAAAAGTAAGTCATTAACCTTTTTCCCCAAGTATTATATATTTGTAACCTCCTGCATGCCGAGGTAAGCACTGCTCCTTCCTTTTCTGTCCTGGCAGAGCTGGCATTGGCTTCATTGTAGATTTGACATTCTATTAGGTGTTGCAATTAATACCCCTCGGTATGATTACAGCATCTCCTTTGCTTGGGCATTTGACTGATCTCTAATTTCATCCAAGATTTTGTGGGTAGTGGGGGAGAATGGAGAGATATTATAGTTTTCAGTTAACATAACAATTGTGCAAAATGCAGCAATGTTGGTTTTTAAACCCTAATTTAGGTTTCCACAGAATTTTATCTTCTGAAATCTGATTTCAGATAAACTCCAACTAGAACCCAGGAAAACTACATCTAAAGAAGCTTGCAGGAGTTCAAATGCACTTAGATACTCTTGAAAGGTTCTCAAACACGGGGGGCTCAGAAAATAATTTCATGTATTGCTTTCACTCAATGCCACCATCACCACCTGGGTGAAACTGGTAGCTGGGCAGCAGGGCAGGTATTCATCTATGCAAACAGGAGTTCAAACCAACACACTGTTGATACATTTGCTTTTGTCTGGATTCATCCTCATTCAAACTCATGAAGCTTGCGTTCCTGTGGATTTTTGTTCCCAGTACCTCAGATAACTACAGGCAAAGGAGACTTTAACCACTGGAAGAATATCCAGTGTAACCACGTCTTCTACCCACCTGCGTCCTTGGTGTTAGTTAAGACTCTGGAAGAGACATTCAGTTTATGTTTTTCTATGTTGTTCATCATTTCAATTTCTCGCATTTGTGTTTCTTTATACTTCAAAACTTTGAAGGTCATTTTAATTGCGCTCTTATTTGTAAATTGCTTACTTGGCCACACAGTGCCACTCACAGCAGATTAGATGTAAGACTCTCTATCTCTGCCTTTGTTCTATGAAAAGGATTGATAAGTAATTTACTCACTGTAGAATGCTCTACAAATGAGATAAGTGATTGGGAGAAAGGTTTTTTCATCTGGAATTATTTTCCACAGAGAGCAAATGTGTTATTTTTTTCTGACTATGAATATCAGGATATATGGAGCAGAGTCTCAAATGCAGTAAATTAGCAGAGTCAGTGCTGATTTACACCAGATGCGAGTATTTTTCCTGTAATGTTTTGTCTAGTTCTGTAATTTTGTCTAACCCCTAATTCCTTTTCCCTGAACTTAAATTCTGAACTCCTATAACTCCCACATCTGTCTATTTATTTTCTGGCTTGTATTGTTTTAGCTGGGTTGATTAACATACTACACTTTTCTACCATGTTAAATAGAATATATGCTGCATTCTCATTTACAGTCTACATTTGCTTTCTGGGCTACTGTTTTGTTGAAAATCAATAATAAGGCAATTTAGGAAAAAATGTGATTTGCTCTTAACTCCAGTTAAAGAAACTGAGAATACTTAACAAGGGAAACCAATCCTTCTGCCTGTAAGCATGGGGATTTCTTTCTGGCTTCAGTAGGATTTAGTGGGGTACACAGACTCCAGAGTATTAATCTGCTGTCACAGCTGGGAGTTGGGCCTATCTAAGGAAATGATGCTTAGCTCTGTGTCAATCAGTTCAGCTTCAGTAAAAAGAAAAAGGCTCCCAGCCTTCTTTACAGATATTAAATATAGGAATAGGATTTTGTATCCCCAACTCCTAGCAGAAAGAAGGTTTTTAATATCCATTTTAAAGGCTACTGATTTTTGGTGCTTATTTGTCAAATCTCCAGCTGTAGCACCTGATGAAGGGTGGGCAGCTTCCAGAGTGTTACCCAAAATCACACCAAACTCTGGCTTGAGGACACGTGAATGTCAAGCTATATATTACACATCAACAGCACCCCGGGTTTGAACTCTTCAGCCAGTAGATTGGCAGACAGAAAGATTGTTTTTAAACCTAGACTGAAGATGTGCATGGCTGTGTACAGCTTGGGGGCCTTTTTTCTGGAAGCTAAAAGTGTTTGTGAAATATGAAAAAATGTTTGTTTCAGTACGTAAATGGTCTTGTGTGCTGAACAAAAGGGTAGCTGCAGTTCTGCCTATCCCACACACTAACCAATGCTCGGATTAATGCGTTTTATTAATTTATTATCACTTAATTTTGGTGCAGTTTTATTATGCTTTCCATTGTTGTTGTTAATATGTGAAATGCTGTTAATCAACTTTTATTAGTGAATATTTGATTAATAGCTAGCAGATGTACTTGTCCCTGTGTATATTATGTGAAATGCAACGTGCCCACGTATAATCCATTATTTTAATAACACACTGGGCTAATAAATCAAAGGAACTCTTGAGAATGCAACAGACAGAATTACCAAGGGAAAAGCTGTGCATTGTTTTAAAAAATAATAAATATATGCATTGTTTTAGGTGTAGCATGGACTTGATAATCAGGTACCTATGACTCCTGGTATCACATTAATGTGGAAATGACTAAGGGCTGGTGAACAACAGGTCTTTTCCCTTTGACCCCCTTCTGTTAGAGAGCAAAAATCAATCCCAGACCCAAAGACCTTACAAATCCAAAGAGACAGAATGGGTAAAGGGTAAGGAAAAGGAGCAGCAAGTACTGATGAGCATGCAGTAAGTTGTTTGCGAATATCCTTTTCTCTCTGTGATGTGCGTAGTTTTGTAATTTCAGTCTTGCTAAGTGCACTCAAGTTACAAAAGTAATAGCTGCAAGAGAAGAGCAAGGAAGTTGCAATAAATAGCTGACCAGCAGAGAGGGAGAATACTAAGTCAAAACTGGTGTAGGGAGCAGACAGACAACATCAGTGTCCATCAGTGCCTAACTGCAGCAGTGCACTGAAACGTGTGAGTGATGCTCAATTTGACCACTCTGATATTTTCCTTAATAGGAAATCACTATCTATCCAAAGTTTTATGTTCAAAATCTTTACTCAGTATTAATCACTGACAATCTGTAGTGACAGTTGCAGTATTGAAAGAGCCCTTTTTGGTGACATATGTCATTCAGTTCCTGAAACAGAGTGAAAAGAACTTTCCAAGTGGAATAGCTCCATGGAGGAAGTAAATACCTTGATCCAACAAATATGGAACAAAAGGAGAGAACAGTGAGATAATATGCAGAAATTCAGAGAGTACGCTGAGAACTGTGCCTTAATTTCTTTAGTCCCATAGCAGCATTCCCTCCCTGCTCTAAATTGCCTATTTCTAATGGAAAACATCTTATTTATGACAGTAGAGTAGTTGTGGATATGTTTAATGGCAAGTGCTATGAAGTGCATGTAGTGTAACGCACACATCCAGCAACACAGCTGTGCATGTGATTTACTGCTCTCTGTTATATTTCACAGGCTGCCTATTTTTGCTGACCTTGGCAATGCGCTTGATTCAATGAGGGATTATCAGATTTGATGGGCCCTGTATTTAATTCAGTGACTTGGTTGAAAGCTACACTGCTTTGCATTGATTTCCATGTGCAATTAATACATTCATCAGTGACTAATGCATGCAGAGATAATATACTCTACTCATTTCAGTCTCTCCTGCGTTCATTTTAAATCAAAGTAGCACCTGGTGGCCAAAACCTCCTGAGATGTGATGGATTTAAGGAGGAAATGTAGCACTAAGAGATGCTTGCATAATGCTATAGTAATTTTCAGTATGAAACAACAATTCCTTAGAAACCTAGGTAGTCCAAAAGCTTAAACACCTTCACATCATCACTGTCTTTCTCTGGCTTCCTTGTCCTCTGTCTTGCTCCTCCTCACAGTGCAACAGAATATTGAATCAGCTGGAGAGCAATGGAACGTTTTCCCTCTGATAAGCCTTCAAGAAGTGACCCTTCTACAATTAATTGATAGCAGCAGGTTGTATGGTCGTGTGGATACTTTGCTGGCTCTGAAAGAGCATTTGTGCTCCTCGAGGAAGTATCAGCTATTATTCTGAGTTTGTTTCAAATTAAAAAAAAAAGCCAAGATTTCTTGAAAGCCCCAGAGATCTTTTTACAGTTAACTTCACTGAAATGTTTTGAAATTTTTCTCTTTCTGAAATATTTCATTTATCTTTTTGACAGGTATAATTCAGCATATAATCTAAAAGTCATAGCTAAAACATTTAATTCAGACTTCAAGACAAACAAGCATTTTGACCATATTCAACCAATATTTCTTATATCCACTTATAAAGAGATTGATATCTATGTCTGAAGCACTTCAATTCTGTCAAATCTGTGTTTGCATTCTTCCATTTATAAGTACTCCATCCAGTCAGTTCTGATGTGCAGTGTCTGAAGTTGCCAAGTTTTTATCTGCCCAGTATAGAATGGAGCATGACTGATAAGAGTGTTTTGGTGCTACTCCTGTCAAACTCCACAGAAGTGAGACTATTAGAATGTAAACCCAAATCCTCTCCTTTTGTTTTTTCAAACACATCCAAACTTCTTCATCCAAATAAAAAAATATTGCTTCGTACTACTGTCTTTGATATTCTATAGCTCTCCTTTCAGAACTCCGCAGTGGGCCTTTAATTTCTCCTAGATATGAAAAATGAAACCAGTGCTGAAAACTAAAACTTCTTGTTGAAATAAAAGAAGAAGAAGAAGAAGAAAAAAAAAAAAAGCAACCACCAACCACACAAACAAAACCACAACACCACCAACAGAAAAAACCCCTCTGGCTTTTATTACCGTTTTATATTCTTACAGTGCTGTTGTTATTACAATCGCCTGTGAAACAGAAATGGATGATGTCTTCATCATATAATAGTGTGGCTGGAAGTGTTACTCTCAGTTTGCTGTCAGATATTTGGGGAAAAAAAAGGTAGAAAAATGGTGAGGTTTATCTCACAGAACTTTAGATATATGACATGAAAGGTAGATTTCTGGGCTAAATAAGGTGAGCTTCCCCTATACGCAATAGAGAGAAGGAAACTTCTAGGGGGTGATTTATCAGCCTGTGGAGGCAGCCCAGACAACTCAGACAAACACACAGCTTCCAGAGTGACGTGGGAGTCCAAGTGATCTGCATAATCAAAACAAGGTTTCCAGAACTGTAGCCCAGCAATAAAGCTGCATTCCAGCATACGCCTACTGCAAGTAATCCTAGTTGCCACTTCTCAGAGAATATCACATTCTGCAACCCTAGGAGCAGAGTAACTGAATTATGTGGGCATATTAACCAAACCAGACGTATATATTCCATCAGCTCTTCCAAATCTTCTATGTCCACTCTGAAAAAAAAGAGCTACCCACCTCTGCCAAGCTTTTTCATCCATTTCACGTTTGGAGTTGTTTTACTGGCTGCATTTTCCCATGCTTTTTGAATCTTTCTTCATTAGGAGCCTCTAGCATCTGACAGGTTATTTGCCTGCCTACACCTTCCTCTATTAACACTACCCTTAGACTGAGCACATAGGAACAATTGGAAAATGGATGTTGTGCTGTCCCTCACCCACTTGCAGTCTGTCACGTGTCCTTCCCACCCCTTTCCTATGGCTGTATTTGAGGAAGGGGGGTTGCTGACACCTGTGTGGATGTTTCTATTGCATATTGCACAGATGTTTGTCCTAAATCAGAATGTGCTATTTGTTATTCAGAAGGCTTACTTCTGCAGATGTTCCTACCAGTATGCCCTCCTGCCTTTTCCTCTGTCCATCTCTTGTACACGAACAGATTGCAGCGAGTTTTTCTTTTTTTCCCCTCCAGAGAACTAAATCCCAAGACGGTCCTCTGGGGTTTTCTTTCCTTATTCCTAAGCAGCAGTTCGTTCAGGCATACATATGGCTTTCTCTCCTTCCTCACCATCTGGACAGATGTTTTCTCTTGACTGTACATTCTTAATCCACGAGAGAAATGAGAAAATGTCATGATTTGTTAAGAAAAAGAGAAAAAAATGTTTTTTTCTGATGCAAACTGCTTTTTAGTAACATGTTCCTTTAATGACCTGAGTTTCATATAAAGACCAGTTGATATAACAAGATCAGAAAGTTTATTCTCATTATAAATGAATCCCATTGTGATAAGCGCTGTGCAAATGTGCAAAAAAAAAAATGAGTTTCCCTGCCTGAAACAGTTTCTGCACATAAAAGGACAGCAAGCAAGTGCAACAGCCAGATGAGAGGATTCAAAGTAGTGATGAGACTTTTGTGTTCCACGTCCTAAGCAATGGTCAATATTAATTAGGTCATCACCTAATTACAGTGATTGGTTTGTAGGTAATTGAGAGGTAAGAAGTTATTAGAAATAAATGTTAATTGCAGGCAAAAAATGCTGAAGATCTACTTCACAATTATTTCTGGGCTGTTTTGAGGTCAGCATTAGCGTGATTTTTTCAAGAGTTCAGATTCTAGTACATGTCTTTCCTGTTATGGAAGGAGGAATGGGAATATATGTGGTGCCAGCATGAAAATACTCTTTCTTGAAATTATGCTACTTTCATTTCTTCTTAATTTTTTCTCAGCATTGACTCTCGAATTGGACGTAGCACGAAAAGATGCATATTTATGCATGCAAGTGATTCCCCCAGGTAAAACAAGGCCCTAATGTGGGAATGTTTCATGAGCAAGTAGCAAGCTGAGAGCTGTGTCCGTGCACATGTGCAGGGCTTTTTATTTGATGTTGTCTGCCTCTGTTAGAAACTTAAAAATGAATGAAAGAATCTGTCTCTAAACCCTTCGTTCTTCACTACTCACCAAATAACTCTTCCTAAATTAATGATTACAACCAAGATTTTAATACGATACCCTTGTCTTTCACACCATAAGCATCCCACACACTTTCACACCTCCCACCGTGACAGCTGAAGGAGCAAGAGTGAGAGCAGCCCCAGTGTAAGCAAAATCAAAGAGATTTATTCAAGGGTTATACAGGTTTTGATGCAAGAAATTTTCATGTGACAATGGGCTGTTGGCTAACATTCAAGGTGATCTTCCCTGAGCCTCATTAAGCTGTCTTTAGTAGTTAGGCTTAAAATGGGAAGCTGGTGGCTTCCTAGCACCTGAAAGAAGAAAGGATGAGATTCATCTCTGCCTGCAGTTCTTTTATGACTGAGTAAAGTGCCTTGACTGTTATTCAGAGTGACTGCATAAAGAGTGAAGAATCCTGGCTTCAGTGAAGTCTATGGAAGAGATATAAACTGTGTTGAATTAGCTCTTCAAATATTTTGATACCCTGCTGCATTAATAGGCTTATTTTTCAGCATGACCCTGATCAGGCCCAAAGACTATTGGCCTGTTCGAGGCACTCAGTAAAATGGATGAAAAGTTAAACTTTTTCTGGTACTAGAATCAACAGCGTTGCTGCTGTGACCTTCAGATCTGGCTAGGAATAAAGGTTTCATTCTATAATAAGATATTATTTTATGGGTGGAAAGGAGGAAAAACTTGTATAGGAAGAACTTAGGCAGTCTGCAGGATTCCCAGCACTTGGGTTGTCTGAAGGATGAACCCTCAGAATTGATTTTTTTCTCTCTTTTTTCTGAAAAGCATCTAGAAGAGACGGGGTCAAAGAGGGCAACATTTAGCCAGTGTTGCCAAGCCCTAATCATTGCCAGATTTTCCTCGTCTCTTTAAATAAGAGACAATAGAGCAAAATAGAACAAAATGCATATCCCAAGGTGTTAACAGCCTCCTTTTCAGATATTACAGACACAGAGTCTCTTTCACATAGAAGATTCCAGTGATAAGTCAAAAGTATGAATATACAGCGAGAGTGGGGAGGCAGCCTGCAAGCCATCTGAGGAAGAGTATTCCCAAAGGAAACTCCACAGAATTAGCCCCACAGCTGGACAGAGGTTAGTATCCCTTGTTTTGGTGTTGCCATTCTTGTTGGGTGAGACATTTTCCTTCAGGTACTCTTAATATAAGTTCTCTCTCAAAACCTTCCATCTCTCAGGTGCCCTTCCAATAGCCTAGAGATCAAGATTGTGGGGTTGGAGCGTTGGGCCAAGAGTCATCCTTCAGATTTATTTTGAGTATCTGAAGTCAGTGCGGATGTTTAAACTATCTGCATTATCCACAGTTCATTTCTGTTTTCACTGTTCCTATATATATTGCAAGTAACAAGAACTACAAACACTAATTAAAGAGCCTGGTGCAGATACCCGTCTAGGATAACCCACTGAAGTC
Source organism: Perdix hodgsoniae (assembly GCA_035772895.1). NCBI lineage: Eukaryota > Metazoa > Chordata > Aves > Galliformes > Phasianidae > Perdix > Perdix hodgsoniae. The sequence continues at coordinate 4,165,925 of JAPSGF010000064.1, forward strand.
AGCTGAACACACTGCACTTGCATAATGGATGAATGATAGATTCAGAATGGCAGAAAATCTTCTCAAGAGAATTATTTTCATCCTACAAATGTTATTTATTTGGATCAGAACGGATCTTTTCAGAGATAGTGATATTCATCAAAACCCTGCTTTGTGATACAATATTGCTCTTTTATTAAGCCATAATACTAGTAGATTGTTTTAAGCCTTATGCTGTGAATCTCTTGCAGATGAAATGCTGCATTGGGAATATCCATATGATAAGGAGATTGGAGGATGCTTTTCTGCATCACTTTATCATTCCAGTGGTCTAAAGGATTTGGATGATTGAAAACCAACAAGTAAATAAAACCCTATCTATTACATAGCCAACTGTCATTAAGTATTGAGTGATGGGGAGGAATGTTTAAAAGATCACGTGAGGCTAAATGGTGCTGCATGGACAGAGTGACTGAAACAGCATTTTAATCAAATCTGACAGCTCTATTGCATTATAATTATAGACTGCCAGAGGCGCTTTTTAGACTATCAGTACTTTTGGGATAGTTTGCATCTAAATTAAAATTGAACTTCAAAGCAGCTCGATGGGGATGTGTTTCCAAGGAGTTTCAAAAACGTGAAAGACACCAAGTGATTAGCATTATGCACTGTACCAGCTGGTTGCTACTGTAAAAAAAAAAAAAAAGTAGCAGCCATGCTGATAATCAGAAACCACTGTCTTGAATCCTATTAATTCTCTTTTGAATTATTTATTGGAGGGGTTGTTCCAGTCATGCACTTCCTTTCAAATGTTTATTTAGTTTCTCTGAAAATGAAAAGAAAAAAAAATGGAGGAAGAGAGAGAAATCTGGAAAATCTCCAAGGTTAGCTCACTAGCAATCTGTTAAGATGTCCCCTTCTCAACCCAGCCTTGCTCTGCTAAATATTTATGGCAATGTTTAACAAATAAATCTCACCCACCTCCCCATTTACAGTAAAACAGAAGAGTGAAATGCTTTAAGGAAAGATAACCTCTTTTTTATTGTGAGAGGGAAGGAGATACCATGAAAATATTTTAATTTCTGGAACACCTAAAGGTTAGAACTGCAGCTGCAAGCATCTGTCTGTCCACATTACAGATGTTTTGCCTGAAGCTTCTATTCTGATCCCACTTCTAGACACCACCAACAAAGAGGAGTTCGCAGCTCCACTGTGTTTTCTCCTTCTTGTCATACTGTGTAACCACCAATCGGAAGCTGCAGACATTCTCAGGGCTCAACTCTGTCTCCAGATACGTACATGCATCACTTGGCACATTGTAAAAAGTCAGCCAGTTTCTCAGCCACAAGCAGAATCAAAATGCATTGCAAGGCAGGCTGTGTGCAGTAAGAAAGAAACAAGGCCCTCATCTACTAAAGTATTTAGGTTTCTCAATACATTTCAAATGGAGATTAAAAGTTTTAAAGATCTGTGCACTTGTAATGCCAGTTTCCCATCAGCTCCTTTCCTTTGACTCATAGTATTCCATAATGAAGATCTCTTAATTCTTTATACTTTGCTTCCACCCACTGTTAGATTCACTTACCTTCAAATTCTTTAAGGGGGACTATGGTGAATCAAGGCAGTGTGTCAGACCGACACTGTTCAGCAATGGCTCAGGCTGGACTCATCAGAACAGTACTGTGAAATTGCTATGAGTTACATGGATTTTATTTTTCTCATACATTCACTCTCGGCCAATACCAGTCACTAGATGGAGCATTTAAAGGAAGGCTTACAGGGCTTTAAATTTAATTGAGTTTGATGACTGTAGGTGAAAGAAGCGCCAGTTATATAATTTAGAAATGTGCAGTTTGGCTTCTATATTTTCAGTGCTGTCAATTGCTATCTGTGGGCCTTTCTGAGATTTGTCTCAAGATACTGGATCTATTTGGATGCTTCTACAGTTATCTACCCACCTACAGCACCAATCTGTATAAAATTGCCGTATGCAGAATCTGTGTAAACAACTTGTGCAAGAAATGTGAAGCTTACTTACCAATGGGCCAATTTTTAACAAATAGATAACTTTCAGCAAAAGTTTCAGTCTTTTTCTGTCCTGATGCATTTATTTTCACTCTGCAAAACATTGTGTTAGGAATAACTCCGGTCAAAATGCAATGTTTCTTTCGTATTTTTGTTATTGCTACTTTCTTGCTGTAGGAGACTTTGGGTGTTTGTGTATATTCATGGTAACCTATTTCTGATTTCATTTACTGCTAGTGCATGTAGTTAGTAGCATATGGGAACTCTTTTCATAGACTGTCCATAGGATGGCATCATGCCTATTTCTTAAGCCAGAGCATTCGTTCTCACAGAGTTAGTTTTGGTTGTTCCCCAGGGGAAGAGTCAGAAAAAAAATGCACTTTTCATTAATTATTTTCTTTGAACATATTTACTGTTTTGCAACAAAATGTGGAAAATTCGTCAGGTCTCCTTCAACCATCATGCACTTCCATTTCCTCAGACCATGGGCACAGAGAAGTATGCAGGCAACATAGGCCAAAATTGATCATCACTGTAATTATACATATGGACCAAGTATTGCATGCAAATATGTACGTTGGTTTGAATAACTGAGCAAACTTTGGGCTCTTACAAGCTGGAAACCTCTACATGTTGGATAGCAAGGACACTACAAACTCAGATTTTAGTGGCAGTTTTGACTAATTTCATTGCAAGTTAGCACACTGAGCACTTAAACCTGCAGAGGTTATACATACATACCTTTCCTAACTGTGCTGGTTCCCCTGCCTAGGCCCACCTCAGGCCTGGTTGAGTAACCAGAGGGTTACTCAAGTCCTGCTGCATGGCAGGGATGAGAACACCCAGCAGTATCTCTGTACCATGCCCATCCATACACCAGCCTCTCTTCATTGCTCATTTGATCTCTCCTTGCTCTTTGATCTCAGTTGCCCCCTCAGCTGAGAGCTGCTTCATTGCAGACAGCCTCACAGACAGACAGAAGCTGCTTCTCGCCAGGTTCTGCTAGCTTTTCCTCTCAGCTGACACGGATACTGTGACCTGGTTGCACAGCAGGATTTTGTTTTTCGTAATTCCAGTGGTGTTTTTTTGCTGTTAGAATTACCATCACAAATCATTGCCGCAGGAGCTCTTTTCAACAAGAAATGACAAGTTATTAAAGAAAAACGCTTGAAGACATTTAAACTGAAAGCTGGTATTCCCATTTACCCCTTGACAACATATCAGCCACTCTCTGAGACGGGGCGAGGCAATTTTCACAGAGCCTTTCTGCTTTACTGCACTCTCTCTCCCTCCTCCACCCACTTTTCTCTCTCTTGCCAACTGCATGGAAATTCAGAACATTTCCCCAGAAATAGCGTTCAGATCTGAAGCCTGGATACGTGTATGTGCTGGTAGCTTGTAATTCTTGACATACTTCTGGTGGCTTCAAAGAGTACCTGCCAGCTGCTGGCCTGGAGCAGAGAGGTTCTTACTGCTGGGTCTGAAGAAGCATCAGGCTGCTGAGCCTCCCACCCAGTGGAAGCCATTCGGTTTGAGGCATGCCAGATCCTCTCTGAAATGGGGATTTAATGTAAGTCTGTCCAGCTGGGAGTACATCTTGTACCTTCTTCCCACACTGGCAGTTTGCTTTGTTCTCATTGACCTGCACTTGTCGCTAGTAGGACTCAGCTTTGGAAATAGGCCTGGTCTGGTGGAAAGTCACGACACAGAGATGCACACAAATTTCCATGTGCCATCATTGCTTTTATTGTGGCATGTCTCCTTCTCATATCCCCTTTTCATATCAGCTTTTTATTCTTTCCTCTTAACCAGGTCATGAGCCAGCCAGCATAAGAAGCCATGGGTAGGAAGATGTTTCCTTGTGTTTCTCCCCAGCTGCTGGGTGCAGTGGGGATGGAGGGAATGTGCACAGATCTTTTCTCTTTCAGGAACCTCCATTTCCCTGACTAAAAGCATACCTCATGTAAAAGTTTCAGCTGATAGAAGCTGTTAAGAAAAGACCTAGTTTTGATCAGCTCCTTTCACTGATTCACACTGCATTATGCTTTTGATTTTTGTAAGCGATGTTATGTAACATTTAAACAGTGCTTTCTTCAAGCTATGCTCTAGATATACAATAAAATGTTATGATAAACATGGCTTACTCTTCAACTGAAGCTCAGAAAAGGTTGGGAAAAGTGAAGTTAAACTCCTTCTTGTTTGGTAACTACTTGCAAGGGGATTTCTTGCACTATAGGGGCACATCCTTCGAACTGAAGCATGATATTAGACTTTCAACATAGGATAAGACATATCACAGAAGTGTAGCTATATTTCTGTTGGCATCTTCTTTGATTGAGTCCTCGGGAACATATGGAGTGCACTGAGTGAGAATAGATTCAGCGATGCTCTTCATGTCTGCTGGCTGGGAAGTAATTGTAGCAGAAAAAGAAGAAATCACCAACTTGTGCTGGCATGTTCTTCTGCCTGCTTGGATTTATATATTTAGCTATCCATGGCCAGCAAAGCCTTGGCAAGGAGTGAATGCAGATTTCAGGCAGTTCTTCCTGAGTGAGATGTGGTGGTGACAACATACTCTCATGTCATTTGGCTACAAGGAGTTGCTATGAGTCTATTCAAAAACAGTGAAATTGCCGGAGTCGCCAGTTTTTTGTTCCTCTGTGGCACATAACAAAACAGTGTAAGATGGTTTGATGATTATTGCAACCAACTCAGACTTAAATGGTATCAGCTGAGTTCCTGGTTGCCACTGACTTTCCACCTAAGCTAGGAGGAAGGGCTTCCTGCCTATTTCTCCTCACCTCACAACCCTGCAGATGTTGGCCTTTCCTCAGCAGAGCTGTGATGTGCAAGGCAGGCAGTATCAGCCACGAGCAGTAAATCAGTGCTTTGTCTGCTTCATCTGCATATGTTTCTTTGGGAGAAGCAAGTGGATCTTTTCACTCTTTTCCTAGAGGCCTATGGAACAAAAGGGGGAAAAAGGAGTTCTGTCTAAGCGTGCCTGAATGATTGATTTTAAAAGTGTTTTGTCCTGCTAGGTCCTGATGGTCTTAATACTAAAAGTATTAAATGCTAATACATGGTAATGAGCTGTGCTAAGGTGTGAGAAATTATTCACTGTGAATCTCGGAAGAAAACAGAATCAATCCAGAAGCTTTGGGAAAACAACGCTGCGGCATCAGCCTAGGGAAACATTATTTGAGATCATATTCAATTGCTGAGAGGTCTCCAATTTAAATGCTTGAAGAAGGTGCTACTCAGGCATTCAGTCTGAGTTTCCCCAAGATTAATTTATTACCAAGGTGTAAGTGATGGATCAAGTAAGTTGTTTATAGGAGCAGCTTGCTGGTGATAAAATCAGGCAGGTCTGAAGCCTGCCAGCCCTCTCTGTGACATGCTCTGTTCAGCAAGGCTGCACTTACACATTCTTATTATAGGGCTGTGTAGAGTGACTTATCTCAAATGCAGGTAGGCACCAATGCTTGCTAGTCTATTACCTTGGAACACTGGGACATTCCCATTTGAGAAGCAGCTGTCACAGTGTCCTTAGCAGTGTTTGGGAGAGCAGTGTGTTTCGGAGAACAAGTTCTGAATAAGCACAGAGACAGTAGGAGTTCAGAGTGCCTCATGCAGATGTTCGTGGTAATTGATGGATACCCATGGGACTGTTGAGCGTTTCAGGTTCAGCTCATCTCTTAACTTACCATTAGACACTTTTCCAGTTGAACACGCTTTGGGTCTGAAATACAGAGGAAAGAAATGAGCAATAGGAAAGGGAGCAGAGCCTTTCTTCTGTGCATGGAAATTATTCTTCAAGTGTCTTTGTTGACAGCTGGTATGGCACAAAATAAACATAGGTCTATTTGCAAGTAAGCAAGAATTAGCATAAACAGCAGCTGCTGTACTACCAAAAAAACCCATGTAACAATAAAGAATTTTTTCTGCCTTCAGAAACAAAGGTAGGTAAAAAGCCCGCATGAAATAATGAGTTAGTTAACCACCTGTTAAAGTTCTGAGTACCAGCAACATGAAAGAGCCATTTGTTGATGGCATAAGCGTTTTTCTGAATCAGATTTGCTAATTAAAACTGAATCTGTACTTATGATAAAAAAAAAATGCAAAGCAATATCAAAAAAAGTTCTCTTTCTTACCCCCTCTCTCTATCAAATTAAGGGAGTTCCTACACTTGCCTTTTCAATTGCTTTCTTGCTGCATCCAGATCGTTGTCATAGTTTTTTCTTAGCTTGCTTGGATGTGATTTCTTGCTCCCTTTCTCCACCTATATAGCACATAAAGCCAATTCAGATCATCAGAATGTATAATTGATGATGTATAGCCAGGTCGCATTAAGCAAGATAACTTTATGGTCTTTTGTCTCTTGTACATTTCTCTGGAAAAAGCTAGTTAGTAGTGTACTCAGCAGCACTGTCGTATTTTAATAAAACTAATGATCCAACTCAGTGAAATGCAGAAACATAAGAAGCAATTTTAAGTGTATCATTTTAGATTGATGATGTTTGAATGTGTATCTTAATCATTTTCCAAAGGAAGGTAGTTTACCTGTTCGATTAACTTTTTGTTGCAAGTTGTACATCCAGCCCTCTGCAAATGCTATACATGAGCTTATATGGATCCACTTTACTATTATGGCTCATAACTGGTGTTCATTCGTTTGGAACTGAAGCTGTTTGAATATTTCTGGTATTTTTTAAAAAAATGAAAATGCAGTAAATAACCCTACTTAGGAGTTACATAGAGCTTTACAATGTGTCTTGAAATCAGTGCTAAGTCTTTCCAAAATACATTTTAGATCAGAATAGCTCAGAGTCAGATTCTGATACTGTTGCTTGCCAGAATATTCACTTTGTTTCGCAAGTCAATAAATCAGCTCAGTTAAATATTACCCCTACTCAGCAAAGGCATCAGAATCTTATATGAAACAGACATCATACCCCTGGAATGTGTGCCCTGGGGGAGGGTGTGTATGGATGTACTGCTACATCTGGTGATGTGTTTGTGGCTGTGTAAAATTTCGGGTCAGTGTTGTTCCAGGTCTTCAGCCTATGCAAAAAAAATCGCTGTCCTATGTCCAAGAAATGCCATTTCTCTCAGCCAGTTTATGGGTTTTATTGAGGCGTGTTCTGGCTCTCCCAGCTCACCCAGGTAAGCTGACAGTGGTGCTGGGCTGGTGCAGCACTCTCACTAGGTATTGCAAAGGCATATTTTGAAGAGAAAATTATAGCTGACTGAAGGCAAGGTGTTTTCTTACTGTTGGAGAAGAGATATCTGAGGAGTAGCAGTGTTTTGAATTCATCTATGAAGGAGCAGATGAATGACAGGCTCACGAAGGCAGGCACACACATAACAGACAGCCCTTATTTTCATGACTGTTACAAGATGACTTGCAGTTTCTACAGAGAGAATTACAGCATCCTGCTTTGCTGGAAACTATTTCTTCCCTCTACACTTTTCAAACTTTTTTCTCAGTTGGATATTGTAAGTTTTGAGTGGAGTTGATTGCAAAGTTCAGAAGTTCTAAAGTCCTAACAAAACCAAGGTGTGGAGTGGAGATTTGATCCTTCCATCATAAAGAAGTCTTCCCTCTTATGCACTTCAAGGGCCTTTTGTTTCATAACACCACAGGAAAACTACACAACAAAACCCAGAACCAAACCACAGTTACTTAAACACAGGTCCATTAGCCACCAGACCGTAACTTCTCCTTTTGCCCCTCAGTTTATTTTTGTAGCTGACAGCTGAAATGAATTTGATTTTCAGGATTTCAGGATGTTGTTTATTTGAGTACATAATTACGCTGTGATTTTCCCAATGCCATCACTTCCTTACCTCTTAAGAACCCAACAAAGACAGGAACTTGCACAGACCCAGCAATGCAGGCACAGGTCAGTTACTTTGCTCGTGTTTTGACTTTTCCTGCTCTTTTGTGCTTTCCCTTCCACTCTGCCAATCATTCACTCAACATTTTTATTCTGCTGTCTAGTCATCTTTCAGTGAATAACTTCACTATCTGCTGGGGTCCTAATAATTCACTGCTTTTTTGTTTTAATGAAAAAGCCCTATTCTCTTGATATCGGGCCTCCCAGAGCTGGGAGCATGCAAGCCCCTTCTCATCTGCTTGTTCTCTGAAACCCATATTCCACAGGGATTTTGCGATCTAATATTCTTCCCCCTCTGCCTCTGCTGCAGCCAGTCTTGAAAGAAGGGCACTTGAAAAGAGAGAGCAGCAGCAGTATGGCTTATGAATTCCTGGCACACTGCTTTACCCTGAAGGATATATTAAACAATAAGCGTTTTTTAAACAAAGACCTCTAGTAACCTCACCACGGGCACTGACTCTGCTGATAGATTATTAATTTTAGGCACTAGCTTCAAATTATCTCTCTGAAATACTGCTTGTCTGCTCCTAATACTTGGTCATCAGAAAGATATTACATCTTTCCTAAGTGCTTCCTTCCTTCGGTATCAGACCGCTTAAAGAATATAAGCTTGGGTTTCTTTGGGTAGCAGTAGCCCAATATTCACTGCAGAAAGTGAGAATGAAGTAAACAATTACAAATCTTCTCATTAGAGCACACAGCTAACAGTCATGAGAGGAATAAATACCATTAAAAATTAAAGATGATTAAACACAAAGGGTCACATTACTAGTAAACAATAAATGGATTTCCATTTTCACACTAAATATGTAGTTATGCTTTCTCTCAGACTTTCCTCAGACTCTTACTCTATACGACTGTCTCTGTTCAGATTCTTATTTATATTTATTATCCAAAGACAGTAAACATTCATCATTTGTCTCTGAGGGACTGTGCCAGGCACTTTCAGAAAAAGAAAAATGGTTTTGCATAATAACTATAAGATGATGCATGCAATTAAAAGACCATGCCTTGTTCAAACCATGTTCCAGCAATATGTGTTGGATTTTTTTTCTAAGTTGAATGTTGCCCATTTCTGTGTTGGAGAGCCAAGGCCCCTTCTAGCTGCTACCATCAGGTTTCTGGATCTGTACCCCCAAAGGAAGCTTCTGGGTGAGGGCCCATGGCTGTGCTGCGTGGGAGACTGCAGCTGAGATCTATCCAAGGCCAGGATGGTTGCGATGGGAGGTGGAGGTCGGGAGACCCCTGGGAGCTGCAGGGTCCCTCAGGTCACAGAGTGAGAAGTAATAAGTGTTAGATGGACGAAGACACATTTTAAGGTGTTTTTCATGGCTGCAGATGGTGATTTGCATTATTTTTGGGGAATGGGAGACAGAAGTTTCTCAGCAGCTTGTGCTTTATGGAGCCTAGCAAGCAAGGACTCCTTGCAAATTGCCTTCAGAGACCAAACTATGAATTCTTTAAAAGCCCACATGACTAGGATTAAAATCTTTATTTTTCAACTACTGTGTTTGGCAGCTGGAATGGGGAGCAGAGAATGAGAAGCTGTACGTACAGGATGAAGTCCCATAGGAAAGGCCTCAAATTCATTTTCCACTTTAATATATTTTGTAACCCTTTAGCTTACAAATAACCTCTAGAGCCGTGGTCTGTGTTTCATGGTGGTGGGGAAGAGAGACTCAAAATTAAGAATTATGATACGACAGAATATAAGTATGCACATTGAAATAACCCCATAGTCACAATTGTTTGATCAGCTGAGTTTATAATAAATATTAATAATCATTCCCATAAACAGCCAAGCGTGGCTGAATTTCGCTGAGCTGAGCTTTGCCTACAACTCAGGGAAGGCTGCTCTGTGTTTATTTTGTCTCACTGCTTTTTCCTAAGCATGATCCTCCTCTATTATTGACCTTCCAAGAGGTTTTATGGTTCATAGCAATGATACCACTTTAAGACAGTCATTACTGTTATAATACAAATTATAAATACAATTCTAGCATAATGAATAGGACTCAAAAAAAACAGGCTGCATTTTTGGGCAATTGTAGCAGTCCTGGATTTTGGGAAGACAGACAAGTTGCCTCTTAGCCTCTCCTAAGTATATGTAGTCATCAGTGTTTACTACAAAAAAAACAATAATTCTACAGCTGTGCTTCTTAAGCCACCTAACAAGGTTATAATCTTATGTGTTCTGTTATTGTGTCTTTCTTTTGCCTATTAAATTGTAGGTAATTTCCCTCCCTTTATGTGATAAATTTACCTTTAAACATCCAATGTGATTCTGTATTTCCTTTATAGGAGGGTATCAGATGCTTCCATCATGCTGCAGAGCTGGGTTCCCTGTTCCTCTGCAGCCTTGATTTGCAAATATTCTATCATGAGCAGAGGAAAATCATCATTCCTCTGTGCCCACAAGGGAATGAGCATGGTCTGCTCTGTTAATGGCTTTGTGCTGCAGTTGCCAAAAGGACGTGTATGCCTGTTTGCATGCAGAATTGAAGGGTTGTGCAACTTTTCCAAGTCCCTCTTTCATAGCACTTAGAAGAGCTGTAGGCTACAGAATCAGACTTTCCCAGAGTTTAGTTGTGTCCTGGACCTATCTCAGATGTTGCTGCTCCATCGCAGTCATTAAATTCCTTTCTTTGCCTGATGAGAAGGCTCTTAAATTTTGCATTTTCAATGTGGTAATTATCTTAATCATATTAAAGTATAGTGGAAACTTCAGTGAGGAAAATAAAACCATACTTTTCTTTTTGAGAAAACTTTATTTCCTTTCATGTTTATATCTTATTGCCTGGACCTCTCCCACTAATAAGCTTTTAATGATTGTTCCCACTGATATCATAGCAGCAGATTCTTTGCATGCTGTCTTTGTTTCCTAGAATAAAATCAATTAAGCTCCTTGTCTCTCTGACCCCATCTTGTATTAAGGCTTAGCACAACAATTAGGAGCACATTATGGTGTTCATTCTTTTATAATATTGCTTCTACAGACACTGCAGCAAGTCAGGTGTCAGTGCAGAAATGAACTTTGATGCAACGCAATGTAGTATGCGTATTAAAAGTCTTCAGTGGTCTAATTACTGTACTTATATGATTCACTTTTGCAAGAGTGATTTAATGAGCCTATGACACTTTTCAACAGAATCTTGATTTTTTTTTAATTTTTTTTTTTTTTTGAGTATTCTAATGGACAAAGTTATAAATTTTGAAGACTTTCACAGACTTATAAAAATGAAATTTTGGAAGGATGCTTCTATCACCCAATGTAAGACTTCAAATACCAATTTACTCCCCATTTACCAATTTAGTCTCCATTTAAGTCTCAAACTTGCACCCTTGAATTTGACAAACTCTGTGTATGGTGAGTTATCTCCTTACTTAGAAACAGTCATGTTATTTCCTTTTCTGATAAAGATATCCATTCTTAATTTAAAATGATGTACTTCAGCAAATAGTAACATGCCATGGGAACTGCACTTTTTTTTCTCAGAAAGGAAGATAAGAAAGACATAGTATACTACTGGGATATGGGCAGTGAGTGTCCTTGCTTGTTCCAAAGTAGCTGCCTTTGTCCCTGTTCCCGTTGCTATCTATATTCTAAGTCCTGGTGTCCAGTTCCCCCTCCAAACTTGACATGATAATTCAATAGCTAAAAAGCAAACTCTATTGTTGGAGGTCCTCTCAAGGAGATTTTCTGCATCTCAGACAAATCCTTCTTCATACATATGATTTCTGAGTGTGGCTCCAGTTGTGCTGTGGCATGTAAGGCCTTCTCCACCTCTTCCTCTTGCTGTCACATTTTCCACAAGAGAAGACTGGGGATAAACTCCACAGTCTGTACAGTTTTGCATCACAGATACTATACTCATATAGTATATATGAGTATATACATATATGTTGCTGATTGTCTCTTGCCTACATAAGTTGTACTGTTGTTCACAATGGCCAACTATGCACGGTACACTCAGAATCTTCAAATTTCTCAGCTCACTGTTGTATATGGGTGAACATTAGCAAGCTGCAAATAAGTGGCTGCAATGTACGTGTGAAGGAATAAAGGAATTTGACAGTGGTGCAGCAAGACTTGATGTATTCCACAATTAATCTAAAACAAATTATTTGGCTTATGGATAGTACAAACATTTTGTTTCCGAATTACCTTAAAGAAACAGTTCAGCATTTCAAGTGAAAGTTTTTTTTAATAAGAGTTTTCACCAAAAGTTATGGCTTACTGTCAAAACAACTTCAGCAAATTTCTGACCAGCGTTAGAGAAAATGTTCTTCAGTTACTACAGCTAATGGCACAGTCGGTTTGTTGCTAAGCTGCTGGAGAGAAAATCAGCACTCCCCTCTGCATTCTTTTTTAAAATCCCTTTTAACTTTAAGCAGGTTATGAGACCTAATTGATCAGCTCCTGCAATCTTTTGCTGCTAATTAGCTAGATGTCAGATGATAAAGGGAATAATATCAGATCCCATCATTTCACAAGAGACGCTTTGTACTAGATACTTGCTTTTCTCATAAAACGCAGCACATGTGGTTCTTCTGAAATAAGTCCTTGACATGGAAAGACTTCACTGGCTTTGGATTGCTTTTTTTATTTTTTGTAGGACTATTTGTCCTTCACACAGATTATTAGCTACTGAAGATCGTTTATTTTGCTTTTTCCTCCGTGCTTTTTAATTTCATAATAATACATTCATTATGCAACAGGTCTGAGTACAAATTGAGTGTGCTGAAGTCAACAGAGATGACATATCTGTGACATTTTTTTCTCTATATGTTCTGTATCTGTTTCCTTCATCCTCATTTCTTTTCTCTGCATCAAATATCGCCTTCCTTCCTAGCTGGGCTGCATTAAGAGAAACACTTACATCTCTATATTTTTCTCTGTGTTATGGGGTTGGGTTTTAGTAGCAGGAAGGAGGGTGAATCCTGGTGTTGAACTCAGCATAGGTTACCAGCAATGACATGGCACATTAGCTATGGTTTGATATCCCTTGGAGTTTCCATCCTTGGCTGTAAAATGTTCTCTGATCCTGTGGCCTTTCACCTGTATTGCCAGAGACCTACTTTTCTCTCCATTAGCTGCAGCTGCACTTCATCTGTCATGATTACACTCCTTAGGCACAACTTTATAAGCTAATGCCCAAGCCGAGGTCTGCCTGGTGTGACTATGATTAAGCATTCATATAATTACACCTTTGCAGAGGAAGGGCCCTAGAGTACTTTGGAGTGACCATAGCCGCAGTACATGTGCACAGCAACTAAAAGCTCATCCCATTTCCTTGCAGACAGCAGTTCCTCAGATCCAACCCTTACAATTTGCACTCCTTGCCTCATGAGCAATTTACTCATGAAACTGGCAAGTGCCTGAATGTCTCTGCTACCTGCTTCATGCCTTTAATATTGGCAGTAGCCAAATACTTCTCCTGGAACCAGGAGAACCACTTCTGCATTGTTTATATATTCTGTTGTGGTGTCTGACTGTTGCTGGGAGTAAATACTCAGGTATGATTTCATGTTGAATCCTGCATCTTCATGGATGTCCCTCTATGTGTTTGCTCCCTTTAAGATTTTCAGTTGTCATTGTCCCAGATGGGCTGAGGGGAGGCAGAAGGGCTGCCTGCAATGGACAGAATGACAACGCCAACTTGCCTGACTGACTTTGGCTTGAGTGAAGGATGAACAGGAGATGTTTCTGTTCAGTACTCAAGCCTTGCTACTTCTTACATGCAGGGAAGCGCAGCAAAGATGTGATTCCTGAGCACTGCATCAGTGTTCCCAGAGATCAAGCCCAGCAAGAGTTTTGTTTTAAAACACTTTCTGGCCTAGGTCTAGCAGCAATCTGTAGAACCAGGCAAACCTTTGGACAGAAAAAAGGAGGTGAGCATTTGAAGTAAGCACTGCTGCTGGCTTAGTGTGGAGGGAAGAGGACAGTGAACCTCTTTTCTATTATTGAGCAACTGGGATAAGAAAAAGGGTAAATGAGCATCTGAATTTTGTCTGTTCACCTGTGATACAGAAGGTAGTCCTGTCTACAACTATCAAGATTTAATTAAAAAATGAAAAGAGTGCAAACAAATTGAATTGCAAACTTGGCCGTGTTATCATCAATTCTGCCTGGTTTCAAGAATATTGAATAAATTGCTGTGCTTTCTGTGATAGCCTCTGTTGAAAACTTTGGTGACATTTCACTTTGAAAAAGAAATTCATTGTTCCTCCCAAACGTGATGTTCTGAAAGTCAAATTTCCCTTTCATGTCTGTAAGCAGAATTTTCAAAGAATTTCTTTTAATGATTGGACAGAGCTATTCATAGGAATCCATTTTCTTCAGAAAATTCTGGCTTTATTTATGCCTGGAGTAGGACTTGTAAAAATGAACAACAGAATCTCTGGATTACTTGCACATAATTGAAGGCTAAGTTTAAGCTTTTTCATTTTTCCATTGTGGCAGCGTTTTCCTCAAACTATCTAGGGACCACATTAAAGACAAAACCATGAACTGAACAACCTTTTTTACCTACACTTCTGCCATCCCTGCTTTCCCTACGTGCAGCAGCCAGACGCTGCCCATTGGTCCTGCTGCAATTCCTAAAACATGTGGGCTGTTACCATGAGAAACAGCAGTAGGACCAGGCAGTAATTATTATTCCATCATTTCCCAGCCCTTTATTCAAACAAAAGGAGATAAGTGAAATACCTAGTCATCTCTCACTCCAACCTTCAGCCTCATTATAGTTAGCAATGGACATGAAGTCTCTTATCTGAGTCCTGAATGGCTCTCTGGAGACTGTGAAAGTAGGGAAGCAATGGAAGACATTTCGTCACATCTTTCCTCAGTCAGTACTTTCTTTGATTTGTCATATTCTGCCCAGAACCTATAAAAAAGGAGATAAAATATGTAAGCAATAGGCAGTCCTTTATTGCAGTATCACTGAGTTTGAACTTTTACTTAAATCTTATATTGACTGGTCTGGTCACTGGCTATCTGAGATACAGTTTATAAAAGTACGGAGCATTTTATGTGGGCAGGAAACATTTCTTCAAGAGAAAGAAATGAGTTTTTTTGAAAGGAGGAGATGGCTTTCTGACTGGCTCCCACTTTCATCTGCTTTCATGACTCACTGGATCAGAGAAGCTGCAGCCTGGCCCCAGGCTGGGTACTTAGGAGACAGCTGTCTTCCTTCTCAAACAGCTTGCAGAGTTAACTCCTCTTTATTTCTAGACAGGTACCTGAAAAGCCCTCTTGCTTATATTTTGACACACACTCTAATTATGAGATGGAACAAAGAAACAACTCAGATTTTAAAGAGGACTTGAGTTGTGATTGATTCAATTGATGCTAAAACCTGCTTTGATACAATAACATCCCTCATTACAGCGACTAAAATTCTTAGAGGCTCTTGGAGTGAAACTTCCAGTCTCCCAGCTAAGCATCTGCACTCTGCTTAGAGGAAGACATTATCTACTGTAGATTGGCTTAGAAAAGGCTTTTGTCTTTGTTGGTGATTACAGCTGCTGAACAGAGAGTGTAGAAAAGTATGTTTAACAGTATTTAATATGGAGGATCTGGTGACATTAAGTACCTTCAGTTTGAAAGCTTAGAAAGAGAATGTAATTTTATGTGAATAAAATATAATAAGAACTGCTATTTTAACACTTGTAGACTACTAGAACATAAAGATGCAAAAAAATATATCTTCTGACTTGTATCATCCAGGCTATCCCAATAGCACTGTGGAGCAAGGTTTCAAAGACACCACTACATAAAAGATGTTTGCATGATATGCAGTTCTTGGTGTGTCCTCTCATGACATTCAAACAGATCTTCTGTAGACGATGACACCATCAAAACAAATGAGAATTTCTTGGCAAATTCTATCTAGTATAAACCTTCTCTTCCACCTTCCTTGGTCTGTGCATTTCTTCCCTCCCATTCTCCACTCACATCACAGGGCCATCAAAGAGATGAGATTGCTTGTTACCTGGTAGCAGTTCACAAGTTTTGCAAAGGTTTCCACACGCAGTATGAATCTTTTTGTTTTCATTAATTAACTTTATATATTTTAAGTCTCATTATTTTTGAAGTCCCTTGAAATGACGTGACAACTGCAACTGTGCTATTCTGAATTTTGATCATTATATTTCTCTAAAAATAAAAGCTCAACACGAGACTCATTTACAATTGTGCACCTGGGGAACCTCTGATTACTGCCTAAGGTATTCAAGGCTATTAAAATATTCACTATGAATAGGCCTCTTTCTAGCTCCTTGCAGTGAGGGAGAATTTCAGCTCCTTGAAGACTGGAAGGCAGTGAGTGCTCACTGTGGTGCCACAGCACAGACCTGGGCTACTGAGGATAACAGTGTGCCTTAAGTGGTGGGAGAGATCCAAGCTCAAGAAGTTCCTTAAAGGAACTTTTCCAGTTCGGATTGTGAACTCTTCCTTATCCTGGTAAAGAAGCAATTTGTTCACCAGAGCAACTCTAGCAGCAGGGTATGAGCTGTATTTTTTAAGAAATACTTTTGCCTTTCTTAAAAGAAATACTTTTACGAGCTTTTGTCTATGCCCTAAGAAACATTAGTTTGTCCTTATCATACTGAAATCAACATCTTGGTACTAAAAGAGATTTGATTTCCTGCAGAATTTCTTACTGCCATTTACGAGGTTTTCTGCAGATCTAACTGAACATGTTGCTGTCCATTGCATGAAACCGCCAGTGGATATCCATGCTTTGAAGTACTTGCCTTCTAAGCTGTTCTTTTCTCTTATTCAATAGCAATATGAAGCCAGAAGTATCAGCACTACTCTTATGTATTCTGGCTGCAAATGGGAAATAGAGCAATAAATAAACGCTGCCTTGTTTTCAGCAGAACCAAATCTGTGCCTATAGAAAAAAATAGGAATTATTATGTGACTGTGGCTGAAGAAAGGCTAGGATAAGTTGGAAGAAGATGCAAAGAATCAATCCAGAAGGAAAAACAATCCATAGGAAAACTAGACATTCAGAGGGAAACTGTTCATTGTAACGCTTCATGCATCTGTCGGGCATTGAAATGAAAGAAGTTACCTCCAGGTTCTCTAAGTTCACGGTATAGGAGATTGTTATTTGTCAGAAGATTTTTTTTTTTAATTATTTATTTCAGTTAATATGCAGTTTTCGGTGTTTGGCTCTGTATAACTTGATCTCTGTTAAGAAAGCTTAAAAATGAAAGGAAGTTGAAGATGCTGCTCTTTTCATATAATGTACCATAGCAGCACAGAATAGATAACTATTTATTGAAGTCCCCTTTCCCTCCGTTATGCATTTAGGCATTAGAGAGAGTTAGAAAAACTATTAAAATGCAATAAAGTTTAAGCAGAAAAATAAACTAAAAAGCTGAAACATAATTATCTCTTCCTGTAAATGATGCACAAGCAGCATGTAGAGCTACCAAATAAACGCTACGAGTCATTTGATAGTGTATGAGGATACTGAGGAAATTTAGATTCAGGACCAAATTACACCCTGATGAAATGCCATTGGCATTAATGAAGTCAAACTCAAAAAGAATTTGTCATGTGTAATCCTAATATTCTGTAGGTTTTAGTATGTTATTTTTAACCTGCACTGACTAAATATTAACAACTTGTGCGCTCTATTTTGCAAGACTAACCAATCTAATTATTGAGAAGTGGTTGGTTAAAATTACTTTCCACATGCACATACATGTGCACGTGAGCAAATAAAAACACAGTCCTGTATAATTGCAGCTGATGTTGGCTAACCTTGCAGTTGCTGTTGTAGGAGAATAGCTGTGTTAGAAGCTTCCATCATTTCCCTGGAAATATATTTTCCTTTCCACTGACTGCTCACCTTTTCAGCCTAAGTATTTATTGGTTTCAGTATTGCAGTGATTTATTTCTATTTGTTTTTAATTTCCTTATGCACTGTTTCAAATGGTACCACAAGCTATGAATGGTTGGTGTTAAATTATGTAGAGGTGCCACATCTCTCTTGAATGCATGTTTTTGATGAGGTTATTAAAACTCTGACAATACAAATTACCATAGCAACAAAACCCATAAATTCACAGCCTATACCAACCTCTGGAGTATGGAAATATTTTAGAGCACTCAGACATTTTGCAACATAGCACAGCTCATGTGGCTTGGCTTGCAGTTCTTCGCCATGTCCTAAAATATATCAGCATTCATTGGTCCTTGATCTCTCAAACAGGCAAGGAGTTGTGAATTTGTTCCTTTTTTTTTTCTTTTTAATGTATTTTATCTAGCTCAGGTCCTTTCTGATGGCTGTCTCTGTGACCTTCAGATGATAATTTGAGCATGGCCCTTACACAAATAAAGAGAGGGGAAAAAATTTGACTGGAGTTATCTCTGATAGTTACAGTGGAGCAGTGCTGTGGTTTTGATTTCCACCTAAGGGATAATCCAGTAAATTCCCATTTTTGCTTTAATGTTTTAAAAAGTCTGTTTCTGTAATGGGTTGTTTTGTGTAAGCTGCTGTAAAAGTACTTAAAATTCTTATTTTTTCTTAAAAAAGGTGTTAGTCAGCAGGTCTCAACACAATGCTGGAATGCAGAAAATCTTGCTTTACAATGAAATAAGGCTGAAAGTAGAACTAGGATTAGAAGAGCCCCATCTGTTATCCCCCACATATTTCATGGCTGTTATTTTAGTACTATGCATGTTTGATGGTCGTAGCTAATTCCATGGGCACCTATACTTCATGTGCTAAAATGCAAGAAGTGAAGTTAAAAAAGCACCTTCTTCATCCTTGTTCAGCTTGAACTTGATACATGTTTAAAATCCTTGTGCAATTCAGAATGGTTTGGTTGGGCAAGCTGATGTATGCATTTGTAGGAGGCAGATGGAGGAAAGAACAAGAGTTGCTGCATTTTTTATACCTTTCGGGTTATTTACACAAGTAATTCCACTGAATTCAATAGGTTAGTCAGAGATGCAAGATGAGATTTGACATAATTCTCATAACAGTAAGGACGCAGTGGTCATTATTTCTTGCCTTTGTGCTTTATAGACCAGTTTTGTACTCCAAGGTTTGTAGGGACATTACAAGGTGGTCACCATATGGTCTATTAAGGTAACCCTACTATTTCTATCTAATGTTTCTGTCATGAAATCACACTGCATCTGGTAAATTTAAACTGAAAATATGTCCCTATTTTCCCAAGACCTCTCTTCCTGTTCTGTTGATACTAAAACCTATCTACTTGGCAGTATGACCCTTGTTCTCACTAAAGCACTGTATGCCTCTAACAGTGCACGTGTTTGAATACTCAGATGAACTATTCAGGTTTCCTACCTTCTATAAATGAACATTCTTTCCCTCTATCCCAGACAAAGATATTAAAGCTCTCAGCAGGTAATGAATACTGTGTGTTTGTTCACTGGCTAAAATGTACAATATAAATATACTTTACAGTTTGGTTTTGTGGAGTATATACAGCAAAGAGTAATGAATTATGACTCTTCTGCCTTAATCACAAATAAGCAGGGAAATAAGAGCCAGGATTTAACAGCAAAGTGCATTATTTAGAACCTATATCTGTTTTTGTCTCTGAATCAAAATCTGGATCATCTAATAAGATTTATTTTATGGAAAAAAATGTTAATTTTGAACAATTTAAATTGTTTAAAAAATTTATATATTTGTGAACTGTTTATTGCTTTCTTAACTGAACTGAACTGAACTGAACTTAACTGAACTGTAGTTCAGTTTTGTAACAAACAGCATTCGTAATCTGTAGAAACATGTAAGATTCTGTGTTACAGCTCATTTACTTTATTCCATTGTCTAAATATCAGAAAATAATGGAATAAGTCTCCACTTGTTAAAGACGGAAGGAAAACCCCTGACTCAAGGATCTAGAATTAGTGATCTTTCGCAATTACAATTGTTACAAAATGCTTAAACTTTTGTTTTCTCAACACTTCTAACTTTCATTTCAAAACCAGCATCATTTTGCTAAGTAAATAATGTTATTCCTGTCATAGCTGGAGTTCAACCAACAGATATTCTGTTTCATCATCATCAGAAAAGGATCAAACTTCTTTACTTGAATATTTTTCTTGCTCTGTAGGTGAGAAAGTAATAGCATCTTGTTTCCTTTGCTGTGGTTGGCGTGCAGGAACCTGCAAGAATCTCACTGGTTCTGCAGTACTGTGGGAGAAAGAGAGAGTTTTAAGCAAAAATTCTGGTTATCTTATTAAATTAAAAAAAAAAAAAAAGGAATTCCATTTGTGCCAGGCTTGTCACAAGTAGTTGTGACAGTGCATGAGTTGCTCTGTTATTTCTTCTTCCACATCAGGGACCTCAAGCACTGTCCTATAAAAGCAATAAAATTCTGCCCTAGGGTTTTCCTGAGGATTTGAAATGAAGCACTGTCTGCAGTGGCTGCAGAAAATGGAAGAATGGAATGTGGGGAATGTAAAGCCACATCAATATTTTTTGGTTTTTCTTTTAGAAAGAGTGAGGGAGAAATGTGTGAAACTACAGGCAAGCAATGGGGGACGTCTGTTCTGGACAAAATGGCAGTGAACTATAATAAACAATGGAACTGATAGACACTGAGATAATATACTGGAGAAGACACAACATTGGTTTTGTAGAAGGAAGTCATATTTCACAAATCCATCAAAGTTCTTTGAAGGAACCATTTAATATGAGGAGAAGGGTGATGTCAATTGCACTGTGTTAGATGGATGTCCAAAAAACTTTCCAGTCACGTTCTTCACTCAAACTTATGAGTTACTGAGCAACCCTGAGTTGAGAGTAGTAACCCAAGTAGACCAAAGCTATGTCTTGAAACACCCACCCATTTTCAAGTTCAGTCTCACTAGTATTTCTCCTTGATTTTTGTGGCCTTTCTGAGTTTCTGAGGATGATATTTATTTTGAGCAGATGGAACTCTACAGCATGGTGACTCTGATACTTTAACAGCTCCACTGTTTGTTTGTTTTTTAGAACTTTAAAAGATATTCCTGCTTTGGTGCCATTATTCTTTCTTTGAGCAGGGTTGGAGCAAGTGACCGCCTTAGATTCCTTCCATCCTAAGTAATTCTATGATTCTGTGACTAGAGAATCTATATGGAGAGCTGCCAAATTAGGCCTTATGGCACCACTCTTTCATCAGCTCTTAAGAGTTAAGTGTTTTTTCTGATTCAACTTTTAAAATTCGTCCATCAGTTTTTCCTCAACTGAGTGGAGGAAAGAAATTAGTCTTCAGTCTCTGGATTTATTTCTGTAATGAGTATAAACAGTGGAAAATTCTGCTTGTCCCTACAGTCTCATTTTCATGCTGGTATAAGAAAGGAAAAGATCATATATTCTGGTCCACGTTAATAGAACTATCTCCTAACCAGAACTATCTCCTAACTTATCTTATCCAGCCAATAAAGGTGAATTGCTAACTCTGAATTGAAAACTGTCACTTAAGATAGGAATAATCAGGAAAAGTTTACTAGGGGCTCTGTGTTGTGGGGAAAGGTAGCAGCTAACCAAATGGATCGCGAGAGTGAGACCTTATGGTGAAAAAAGAGTTTAAAAGGAAGATGAAGGAACTCTACCTGCAAGGAGAATCATTTCAGAGAATTATTGGACATCACAAAGCACTCTATTTTCTTTTCCCCACAGTAAACTTGAATGATCTTAATGACAGAAGATGAGATCCAGCAGGTGTAAACTACAGCATTTAAATATTTATGAGTGAAAGTAGAAGCAGGAACTGAATTTAAGTACAGGGGTCAGTAAGGGGGAAGATTCTTCAAGGCACTGAAGCAAAATAGCTGTCAGGATGCAGAGAAGACAGTGATGAAAGACAGCTTGAAAGAAAATGGTAATGGTCAAAGTTGTCTCATAGGTAAAGCTCTGAGGAAGAGGCAGATTGAAAAATGTTCTTGAAATGTGGCCGAGCCATTTCCAGAGACACAAAATTTTTGCACCAGGCTTCAACAGAAGCAGTGGAGTGGAATTCAAATGGGATGTGAAATCATGGAAGGGCTAAATTCTGCCCTGCACATTTCGCACAATATTTGATCACTGTTAATAAACCTGCAACCTTTCTTCCAAACAAACATTCAAAACCAGATCAATTTGTAAAAATTCCAGGAGGTTGTTAAGGAGTTTTCTTCCCCATGATTTGTATCCGTAGAACATCACTATAAGAGGAAAGTGGTACATTGTTCAAGAATGAGCATGAGATTAGGAAAAATAAGGTAGATAAATGCAGCTGAGAACTGTCTTTGTGGCATGGTTTGAAGAAATAATTGATTTCCTGGTAGCAGTCTTGAGTAATCTTCCCATGTTCAGACAACTTGATGAGGCCTGCTAACAAGTAGCTGGTCCAAATAGTTGTCTGCAAAACTCAGGTTGTCGGGTATTGCCAAAGACTGAATACCTATAATATAGCAAAAGCTCATGTAATGTGGCCCAGTAACGCTTTGAGAAACTGCAGCTCAGTAAAGGGTAAACCCAGCAGGAGTTTCTTGCCCCAGACATACCATGGCAGTGTGCGTTTCTGTGCCATCATGTATCTGAACAGAATAGGTTGGAAAAAAATGCAAAAATCTCCATCAAATTGACTAAGGATCTAAGCTGAATGTGTGTCAAGGAAACAGATACAATTGCTTTCAATTTTAAGATGGATCACCAACAGTAATATCTAGATGTAAATGAAACATGGCATAGATACCCCTTTACAGCCAGTTTTTTATTTTTTATGGATTGTGAATCCAGCCTTCGTTCCCTGTAGCAGATGCCAGATGTGTTCATATATGAGATCTGCTCCAAAAGAAATGACCCTTTTTATAATAAAATAACCTATGTCGTTCTTTTATCCAGCAGCACACCTGTCTCATTCTCCCCAGAATTGTTGCATAAGCAATAGACAATATTCCAAAACCTTCATTTGGAAAATTCCTTACTTTGGAAGAGTGTTGATACATTTTTAAAATATTCCTTAACACCTATCTGGATATATGTCTTTGATTTCTATCTTGTCTTCATTTTGGGGTGTGTCTGAGACAAGCAGCACAGCTGCAGTTTTAAAATACTGAAGATAGGTCATTCAATGCAGGCAAGTTATCAGGAGGGCAGGCATCGCTCTGCTCTTTGTACTGACTGGGATGGGTGTCCTGATGCTCTTCAGAAGGTTTGAGAGATCTGAATCAGTTCGTTTTATCTGCAAGTGCACAAACTCCTAACCTCCTGCTCCCAGACCGCAGGCCTCACCGTATTACGCTGCTGGGAAACTTGGCTGCTTAAGCAGAAATCTCAGTCTAGACTTTTTAAATGATGACTGCAAAGCTACATGAAAAAAGATGCAAACTTTAGAAAACCCTTTCCAATTGAACAGCTATTTCAAAAATGTAGGTCTTTGGATAACATTCCTCCCTATTTGGGGATTGAGATATATATATTCTTGAATATGTTTTGGAGTAACAACATCCTTCTTCAGGTCATTTCGCTGTCCTGGTTTTGGTCACACTCTCCAGCTGTTATTTGTGCTGAACACATTCACCTACCTCCTGTTTTGTGTTCTGTCAGCTTTCATATCATCAAGACACATATAGATTTTGAATCCTGCCTGAAGGTCTCTCAGTCTTCCAAGTTACTTTTGGTAAAACTGTAATCTCTTATGCTGCTTCATTACCTTCTTGGCTATCTATTTGTTTGTTTAATAGTTGTGTAGTTGCTATTTTTTCACTGCATCAGTGGTACCTTAATCTTGCTGAAAGTGTTTCCTAATGTCCCCTCTTGCTTTTCTGCAGGAGGATTTGAGAGGCGTGCAGAGAACTCTATTTTTGTTCAAAGCACCCCTTCAAAACCAACCATAAACACTACGTCACATCACTGCTGCTTTGTTGAGGCACTGTCTGCACACAGGGAGGAAGGAGCAGAGACAAAGAACAGCTAAGCACATTTTTTTTCTCGTTCTTTTTAACAACTTGAAATAATTGAACTTGGAATTTTTAGTAGCTAATTTGAAATCATTTGTCTGTGAGATGACTGGCTTGCTGAGCTGCTTCCAGAAATGCAGGTCTGCTGGCAGTACTCATAGTTTGGATATGTTTTCAAACAGCCTCATGTCCCCTGGAATCAGGGAAAATAGTCCCAGCTTAATGTGGAGCGACTTGCAGAACCTATGAGACCCCCATTAGCTGCTCTATTTTTTTTCCTAAGCAAGGAAATAACTTTCAATTATTCAGTGTATCCCATTATCTGACTTTGTTTTTACTACTTAGGGTTCAAATGTGATGATGATAGTAGACAAATAGAAGCACGTGAATAGAAGTAGCCTGTTTAATTACCAATCTTGCCTGGGGATGAATGCCAGACCTAGGTTGAAATGAAGAATCAGATTGCATGTGATATTAAAAACAAAACACGTGACACAAGGGGAGTTTGGGTAGAAGCTGGAATGGCACAGTGTATGGTGGCAAGCTAAATGATTACAGAAATCTAGGTCACTCCCTAAGGCACTGCTTTCTCAAGGCCATATTCCTGAAAGCAGGGCTAGGAGCTGTGACTACTCTCACACCTGGGAAAGCCACCAGGTAAAAAAAGTGACTTAAAATATTCACCAGCTTCCAGCAAACGAGTGAGTGCTCTATAGATCCTCAGAATATGTAACATTAAAGATATGCCACAGAGGTATTTTTATGAGTGATTTTACTTTTTACTTCCAATTTCCTGAATTGCCCTGCGACATGAATGTGTGCTTCCTCCCAAATGGTGTTACGCACGGTTAGATTTGCACAGGTGACATTTGCAAGATTTGGAATGTTTCTGTGGTCTGTGAAAGTGCTGTGCTCAGTTTAACTCTATCTGGAGGGTATTCATGGTGAAAAGGAGGGAAATACAAGCTAGTACGTTAAAGAAATGAGAAAAAAAGTGACTCTACCCTTGAAAGATTATTACAGAAAGTTAGATCATACTTTGTCTGACATCGGGATATGCTAGAAATGAAGCTGTCATCAAGTGACTTAAACCAAGAAAGTACAAGGAGTCTTTCTGGCTCTCTTGAGATTTCAAATATAACTTGAGAATATTGGTTTTCTGTTAATGACTCCATTCTAGAATGGGCAGCATTCATTTATCCCAGCCTAACACCCCAGTGCCCAAAGCCCTAACCGTGTAAGGATATTCCCTCTGTTTCTGAATTCATTTTGCAGTAGAAATAAGTGTTTGGCATCCAGCTCAGGCACATGATTTAATGAGCTCTGTGTAACCTACCAATAAGCAAATGTAGTTAGATCAGTTCTTTTGCTTCCCCTCTCAAACGTTATGGAACACTGGGGATAGAAATGGGACATTTGCAACAGAATTTTCAATCTGTTTACATTTCTGGATGACTGTTAGTTAGACACAGAAGCCTGGAAACAGTGGCTTTTATCTTGCATTTATAAAGTATATATTGTTCCAAAGGGTTCCCAAGCATGTTGTAAAACTAAATGTGACTTTCAAAGGAAAGTTTTAGATAAGAATAAAATCTGCTAGGGAGAGAACAAATCACATGAAGAAAATCTTTTGCCCCGTCCTTAAAAATATTTGCAGAGTGTAGCTGATACAGTTTTCTCTGTACTGGTAATGATGTTAAATACTCTTATTTTACATCTTCCACCAAGACTTTTAAACACTTCTAGGAGCTCACTATCATTACTGGTTAGTATTAATACTGGTTTTGTAAACAAGGAGTTCTAGGCAGAAGGAGATAGAGTGGCTTTTACCAAGGTCCCACTGGAAGTCTCTGCAGAAGCCTGACTTCCTCAGCTCCAGCTCAGACTTTCATCTACTGCAGGTCTGGCCTTTAGGTAGCAGAGGCCAGATTTAAATTGATAGAAATCTCTTTATTTGCCCAGGAATTACTCAAGATGGAGCACTTTAGGTCACCTGAGCATCTAACCGCAAGACGTGTTATTTGATTCTGTGTGGAATTAATCAAATTTGTTTTGCCTTTAGAGCAAAATGGTTGGCTATGAAGAGTGGAGCTGTGGCTGCTCCATCTTTCAGTATCTGTTGCTTTTCCCAAATGGGTTTTGCTGGACAATCTATAAAATGATTTTTCACATTTGCTGTGGTAACTGGGAGAAGCCCAACACGGGGATTTGAGATGTGGGAGCTAAACTGTGAGCTTCCATTTTTGATTGTATATAGACGTTCAGTGTTTGAATGTGCATTTTATAGAGGAACCTACATTTCCAGTCTTTGTTGCTCTTCCTTCAGAGGGGATTCCCACATTGAATTGGATGCTGCTAGTTCAAGGGTTATTTAGAGCTGCTTTTTTTCCTGACTTTATGTCGCAGTGTGAGCCTGGAAATAATACAACTTTCTTTTGTGCTATCATCCCTGTGAAATGTCCATCAGGCCCCGGACAAAGCCATTCTAGGTGCAAAGAAATTGTCAAATAATTTCCTATCTGTGTATCTTTGCATTTTTAATATTTTCTTTTCTTTTTGAAGAGAGATTTACCCTGCATATACAAAATTCCATGTAAAACGATGGGATGTAGATGTGCTATTTGGACTAAAATGTTTTGTATTCACTGTTACCTTATTTATCACAGTTGGCTGAATGTTTTCTGTAGAATCAGCAGCTTTCATTACAGTACAGGTTTGTTAAATAAATAATGATGCACTGAACAGACGTAACAAAACGTATAACTGCATTTGCCTGCTCACGCTGTGTGTTGCATACAGAACTAAAAATCACTCCTCACAAAGGAATATTGATCTCAGTGACAAAAGTTCTTCCTGTAAAAATCTACTAAATACCATTTATTAAATAATGCCAGCAGAAGATACGCTCTAAATACATTTGTTACAAGAGCTGTATTTCAGTCCTGCAGGTACTTACCACATTTAGAGTGCTGTGCAAGGAAAATGTGTCAGACAGAGGCTGCTTCTTGGGGCTCTGCAGTCCCCAGTAGGGCAAAGTGAGCCAGAAGATTGGCACCGTCTGGTAGATCACAGGGAAAGAGATAATTATTGAGAAATGAGCCGTAGATCCTTCTTTCATTAGATGGCATAAAAGTATGAGCCAAGCCATATATATCCTTACACAACTCTTGTAATGTGTGATTTCCATTTTCTCTGTGAAAATTGGAAAGGAGGAAGGATGAAATGATTTGCTCAAGTTTACACAGAATATTTGAGTTTAACCAAGGAGTTTTGCCTTGATTTTTTCATTCTCATTCCACACCATATCCAATTTCCTTCCTTCAAATTTTAATTTGATAGGACTACAGGTACTATGTGTAATTACTATTTACAGCTAATCAAGAGATAATGCAGAGTATTACATCCTTTAGTACATCCTCTGAATAGATTTTGCACAGCACAGGCTGAAACCTGAGTGTTATTCAGACACCTTCCATCCCTGCCTTTCCCCACCAACAAATATACTGGAAATCAGGGTCTTTGTCCTCCCTGTGGCCCTAGAATCCTATGCATAACTAATAATAAGCATTTAAAAAAGAGATGCTTCTGGATGGAAATAGCTGATTTTTTGTGCGAATATTGTGAGTGCACAACAGAAAGCAAAACAAGAACATAAATAATTGGGAATTAAATTATTTTTCAGCAGTTCAGCATATTTTTCAGTAATTCTCTTTCAAGAGAAAAAATTTCACCTCAGTTGTGGTCATTGGGATCTCAGAAGGCGCCTGCATCTACAGTGACAGGAAAATAAGTTATTCATGTGGCAAAATACTAACTATGTGGCAAACAAGATATTAGAGCAATATAAACACGAGATATATTATGCAGTGTTTAAATAGATCAGCACCACTGGGGACGTACTTTAGGGAAAGATTTGACCCGCTTTTTTCCTCAATAAGAGTCTTCTGTTACTGGCATGATGCTCCCCCTGAGGATGCTTGCACCTTTTGAATGACTGAATATGCTTAGAGATAAAATAATAACCGATTACACACAGCGCATTTTTATTAACACTGCGGTAATGCAGGTCACCTTCAGAAATAGATTCCTTTTAGAAAACAGAAAGAACAGCAGTCCAGCTATGATTGTAAGCAAATAATTATCTGAAATTCTTTCTGCCTCCTTTGTTTTTATAAAATATTGTTAGAATAAGTCTTTTTTTAATGACACTGAAGAGCATTTGGAGGTTTTCAGATAAAAAGGAACAATTGCCATGCACTTTTCAAGAAGGATTTGTGAATGATTTATAGTTCTACATAATCTTTGGTCTCCTTTGTAACATACTAGTGCTAATAATATTAGTATTTCATAAGGAAGTGGCATGGGATCTTAATAACTTGCCTAGGAAGTTCAGTCAAATTAATTGATAGCACACAATATCGAGACAAAACTGGATTCTACCTCCACAAATTCAACCAGGCAAGTTTCCAAAGCCTCGTTTAATTCTGATGAGAAACCATATCTATTAGTACAGTAGCTGCAAAATGGACTTATGGTTAGAGTGTATTACACCTCCATTTCTGTCCTCATGTACTCATGGTGAACAAAAATTCAGGAATTTGTCTGTCTCTTTGTTGCTTTTGTTGTTTGGTTGCATTTTGTTCTAATGGTCGCTGTACCCAAGTGGGTAATACTCTAATATGTGAGGAATTACACAGACAGCAGTACAGAAATGCATGTTTTTACCATTCCTTATAACACTGTTATTCCGTTGCACAGGTTTTTGGCTTGAATGTTTCAGAAATGGTGATAGAACCAATTAATAATAAATTATTGATATTGGCAGCTGCTCTGCAATTTTTTCCCAGCTGTTACACTCAGACATGTCGCATTTCTTGAATTCTGTTCTGATTTGCATAAGTGGCAGAATTAATCACATGGACAAACAAGATTTTTTCTCCACCCCCTTTGGCGGAATACAGTAAAATGCATTCCTAGGTTTCCTCTTTTTATTGCCAAGCTGACACTACAGCCTGCTCTCACATTTCAGCCTCTTGCCTCCTACCCAGTAGACCTCAAGTCACTCACATGGGAGATGGCTGACATGAAGAAGCTGAACCATCAGGAAACAAACAAACAAACAAACAAATAGAAACAGTTCTTTAAATCTTATTTGATAGCCTTTGTTTGAGTCGTGGAAGTGGCACCTGACACAGTAACTGGGATCCTTTTGCCATTAATTTAGCATCTGCTCACACTCCTTTGTGGACTTCATCACAACTTTCTTGGTGTCGTGAGTTTCCAGGACCTATATACAGTCCTCTTTTCACCCACCACTGTCAGTGGAAGGCAATTGCAGGCTCAAATGACAGTCCAGGTGATTATATAATTAATTAAATTAGCAATTTGTTGGTGTTGTTTAAAGAAGACATGCAAAACTCCTCACTGATTTGGAAGGGAGTTTCTGGGTGCAGATCTGAAGTTTGCAGTAGAACGGAATGAGCTTAAGCACTGACAAGAGACTGCATCCTTTCTAACTGCAGGGTTTGGCTTTTCTTTAGTTTCCTGAACATTGTTATTCCATCTGCAAGGTGTGAGCAAACTTCCACTTAAAATCCCGTAGAAACAGTCTTTGAAGATGCATGCAAAATCAGTCTAAATATGTGAAATTTTTGCAGCCAGACCTGGGGTTTAGTTTTCCTGAGAGGTAAGCAGGTCTGATGGAGCAAGCAGGGATTGCTAGAAAAGAGCTATTCTGAATTGCTCTTGCTCAGCCTGAAAAAAAATCAAGCCCTTATCTTTGTACTAGGGTCTTGTGTCTAGTCTCAGTGTTGATTCCTCATTACAAATGCTGTCAATATTGTGTTAGTGTTTTAGGCTTCTCTTTAACAGCCCAGCCTTAACAAAACACCCCAGTGGATAGCTTACTGCAGATTTAATAACGATTTTTCATTGCTGGATGATTTCTTCTAAACGTCTTTCTTTTGAAGTACTGAAGTCAGGGATAATGTTTCTTGTGAAGTTTCTTGTGAAGTTTCAAAAGCATGAGATACTGCAAGAGCATTCCCCCCACCTTCCTGTCTTCTGGTTCTTAACGCTGGCATTCAATTTTTTCTTCAGCTGTTTATGTGCATTTGCACTGCATATACATCAGCTGTGTTTCTAACTACCTGTAACTAATAGAAATTAAAGACCTGGGATGCGGGAAGCATTTTGAGGAGGAGCAGAGGTTAAGTGTCGCATGCTAAGTTGTGGGGGTGGTAACACACTGCAGCACACGCTGAGCAGCAGCACATCTGAAGTGTTCCCATTCCACAGAATGAGCAGGTTAACAAACAAACCTGGGCCTTTTTGTCCATCTCACGTCAGTGGCCTCTAGGGCAGTAGTACTACTGCCTCGCCTCCCGTTGTTGTGTGCTGTAGGGCTGACAGCACAGTTTTCTACAAGCCGCAAAACGCGTAGATAACGAGATTGAGTTGGAAACATGAATTTCTTTTAGTGCCTTAGTGTTTTTAAAATTAGAATTGGTTTGATGCAGGTTGATGTGCTAATCTTCAGATGTAGGAGCTGCTGCGGTCATTTTAATAAGCTCTTAGCAGGGAGAAAAGGGGCAGCCACGCACAGCTCCTGGTAGAATCTTCTTTTGGTGGAGACAAGGGAAGGGTAAGCTAGGCCACAGGGACAGGCTGTCTAACTGCATCTTTTTGGGAGAAAGGCAGGGATGTAGGGATCCCAGGACCTTCAGTTTGCCAAAGAAGGAAGATCTCTTTTGGTACCACCATCTCAGCTTGGAGGGGACCTCTAGTGGTGGCCCACATGGAGAGAATTCAGCGTAGGTTACCGTAACCTGCCTCAGAGACACTTGGCTCAGTGCTAACAACTGATGGCTCTTTTGACAACATAGCCTGGGTTTGTTTATGTATAATAATAGGCTTAGGATCCTGTCATTTCTAAAATTTTTTCAAGGGCTATGTCTAATGAATGAAAGCATACTTCGATCATCAGTAACCATGCCCAGGGCTTGGTCTCCATCAGATAAACACCTTCAGTAACACATCTTCTTATTCAAAATGCACCTCCTTACCATTTGTCTGTTTCAGCACCTGTGACAAAGGGTTCCTTTTACACCATTCTGTTTTCTTTTTGCTTTTAGCTAGACTTACCTCTGCTTAAGGTGTTTTATTAAATCTCAGGTGCTACACTGTGCTCTCAAAAGGTGCTTGGTCTGCTTACCCTCTTAGGAGCATGGATGTAAACCTGAGCTTTCTGGCTAAGATCTCTAAGCTTGTTGCCAAGCGGATTTGGTGCTCTTTTCACCCGACCTTTGTGGCTCTGTTCCTCTGAGATTGTGCCTCTTTCCTCATGTTCAAAGCAAAGTACATTTAATCAGTGTGTGGTATTACTTAAACCTCCAGTCCCAATCTGATTTCTTTCTTAACACTGTGGTTTTAACACTGTGCTGGGGTCTCTCTCCTTAAGCTAGCTTTATTTGGAAGGGATCATGTTCTGTTTTCCTGGCCAAAACTGATCCTGACTCCTTCTCCATTCCTTCTCATCCAAATCACTGTAATCCCATCAGAACAGGAAGCCCACAGACAATTATGCAGCCAGATGTTGTTTTCTGCGATGCTTAATAAACGTTTCATCAAAGCTACAATCAAGTCAGTGCTCATCTCCTAGTGCTGTTCAATTGGCAAAGCAGGCTTAAGATTCAGAAGAGACTGAATTCTGCTTTCAATATCCCTTCTTTTTCCTAAGTTTTGTCCACATTGACTCATGCAGAAGGTATTTGCTTAGAATCTTTCATCCAGTATCACTTCACTTTGTGTGTTAAAGGCAATGTGGTCGTTGTACATAGCCATCGGTAAAGCCAGGTGAGAGTCAGATGCTTCTGTGACTTCCCCGTAAAACTGAGGGAGGTTTATAGATATATACATCTTAATTTTACTCAAGATGGAAATTGTTGTTACTATAACATAATGTACGGTATTAGAGCTTGTTGAAGTGCAACATTTAGAAAGCATACGTCTGCTGTCGTTTGGCAGCGGTGCAGGATTTTGATTAAGTAGCACTGCAGTGATGAAAGATTCTGTTGAGCCTCTGTATTTATCTCTTCTGCAGACAGAAGGGTGGGCGAGCAGATGCCTTCACAGATGAGTGTAACATAGCTCCTCGGCCAACAAGCATTTCAAACAGATTAAAGGAGTCCACTGTGTATTTCTTTCCTTCTGGGAAATATACTGAAAGATGGAGATGGGAGAGGAAATCCGAACAACCTAATCACAGCCATCCAACCGCTGACACTGTTCTTTATTCTTTCAGAGGGAAACTGTCCAGTCTCAATGTGTGTTTAACTTACATACAAGTTTGTAAAGATGTAAAATAAAAAAAAGAAAAACCACCTCTGTGAAAACTAAGCCTTATTACCCATTAGGAGAGAGCTGTCCTGAACATTTCAAGCACCAAGAGATAATGCTGACAACATGGTTCAAAGCCAAAGACTCAGAAGTGAAATGAGAGTGCGAGCATTTCCCTGCCAATGTATGTAAGCACATCTTAAATAGTAGACACTATTATCTAGGCATCCAGAGTTTTATATACAAGTTATTTCCAAGTATTTCACAAATCTGATTGGCACAATTTGCCTATTTACGCTTGGGGAATCAAAACACCAGAAGGCAGCAGCTAAACCGCAGTAATCCCGCAGGTAATTGAATTTCTGAGCTGCACTCAGTGCTCTACCCTTTAAGTTTCATAAATTGTTACTGATAAATGTTGCTAATAGTTTCTGACTCTTCTACTAGAGCAAATTATCTGTGTGCAGTAACACAGAAAACGCGATTTCCAAATACACACAATGTGAAGGTGGAGAGAGTGATGAGGGAACATGGAAGCAGAAGTCTGCTGATCCACGTACAAGTCTATTTAGTTTATGGATGCTGCATAACTGGTTTAGATCATTGAAAAAGGTCTGTGCAAAGAATGCCTCTGAAAGATGTCATCCAGTCTGTTCTGAAATCCGATTGCAAATAAATAAATAAATAAAATCGAGAAAACTGAAATTGTTGGCGGGGCTGAGAAATAGAAATCAACATAAAGGGTGACAGAGGAGAATGGCCATGAGAAAAAGAAAAATAGATCCCAGCTTGTGTTGCTTCTGACCTGAAATATGATAAAGGAGCGAGTTAGTCAGGTGAGAAGTCTTCACAATCTTGAGAATAAAACTCAGCTGCCATCTCATAATAAAAGTGACTAGTGCCTCTGTGAATGAAGAACAAGCTGGAGCTAACCAAACTGCAAGTGCTGTTTATCATCACGCAGCATAGTGCATGCTTTTCATTTACACATCACATTTTTCCCCCCTTTCAAATTGCACCCATAAGTCATGGGGGGAAAAAAAAAAACACCTCAATATTCAGCTCCATTAGACAAAGTTGTTCTTTGAAATTCAGGGCAAGGAGCATATGGAAATTCCTACAGCAAGGAACTGGCACTACAACCAGAATAAAAATCAGCACTGTGCAATACTGAAATGAGTGCCATTATGGGTTATTTTGAATCTGATCATGATATGATTGAAATTCAATTACCTCTTCTGCTTTGAAGGGCCAAGTAGCTTGAGGAACACAAAGTTAGACTGTAAAGATTAAGAGAACAAAGAGTTTGTGCCGGTTGTTATTCTCCGTTCTCTTCTGGCCTGATGCTTTTAACCTATTCCAGCTGTCCTTGGGTACCATGGCACTTACGGTAAGTGCTGCTTGTGACTTGGCTGTACAGTCCATTCTCGTGGGTTTCTTTTCAATAACATGGAATGGACAATGGATCGCTGCAACAGCCAGTGCTTCTTTGGTGGGATTAGCCCACAAGTTTACGACTTGCCCTGAATCCCTGATTTTTAGTGGAAATGGAGTGAGTAAACCTTATATCTACTTTGCATGTTTTTCTTCTTTTTTTTAGCCTGCTTTTCTACTTGTCTGTGTTCAAAGGCATTTCCTTCTTTTGTTTACACCTTGTCATTAAAATCTGATGTGAAATTCTGGGGCCAGTGCATAACCAAATAACATGGACCCAAATAGCACCTACCAGTACAGCAAAATGGGTCAGAGAAGGAGTGTTCAAAACTTCATGGCTGTGGATTTTTATAGTGCTGAGTGACAGCAGGATAAACACTCAGCTCTCTTGGTCAGCAAGAATCACGTATCATTGTAGATTATAACACAAATTATTTTGTTATCATTTTGCTATGGCTTTTTTTTCCCAAATTAAACTGTGCTCATTCTGAAATATCTCAAGAATATTTTGAAAAGGGCTAAGTGCATCCTTCACACTAATAAGAACTAGAATGTTTCTTGTAGTTGATATTGCATAGTTTGTTTATACTGGAACTTAAGAGGTGGGAGTATTTCTTTCCTAACATAAACTGTGTTTGTTATCATAAAAGCATACTGACATTCACCATGGAGCAGAATAGTTTCAAATCTAAAGAAAATCTCTCCTGGTGATCTGTTTATGTTTGCATGTTTATCTGTTTATGTTTATATGTTTATTCATTTGCTCCTGATTATGAATATGAGAGTATGAGGACTGTATGTAGGTATGAGAGCTGATTGACTAGGACAAAAACAAAAAATTGATTGTATTTCCAATTCAGTGAAAGTGCTTTTGTCCTCCACTTTTGCTCCTCTTTGAATAGCTGCTGTATATAATAAGCGCAGATCCATTTTTATTATAGCTGAATTCACTTTTCCTAAAGAAAACAATACATCTTACAGTGAATGAAAGCTGCATGGATTTCTAAAATTCAGATAAGTCTGTTAAGTAGTCAGCCAGCTAGAAACAAACGTTTGCCTTCTAGAGCAAGACCGTAACCTTAAAAATATGCCATTTGAAGAAATCAGCACAGCCATAGCACTGCAGAAGCAGTTGAAATAGCAAAGCAGGTTGGTTTTCCTCATTGTCATCAGGGTAGATGTGTGACTTCCTTGCTATGGAAAGCGTTTATTCTCAGTTACTCAGCCCTGAGCCTGTGGCTCAGTGGTGGTCTTGACAGTCTCTAGTAGTATGTGAGGAGGTGGTTTAGAAAACAATTATAAAAGAAATAATAATAGTAAGTAAAATCAACCCCTCCAAATTCGAAACATTTCCAATCAAGGAAGCAAAGAACAGGAAGGGGATTTCACATTCAACCCTATTTTTATTCAGTTGTAAATAATTGTTTGACATAGGAAGGGAGGTAAAGAAGTGCCACTTCAAGCTGAGAGCTCAAGAGCAAAGATGAGAGCAGCTTGCTAAGAGTTTGCTCCACCTCTTCTTTGCCCTCTGAAACTATTTTAATCTTTAAATTACTGTAATCCAGGTCACTTCCAAAGGGCTGTATAAATCAGCCAAGTTTGTTTATGGTCTTTGATGTAATGTTACTTTTAGAGCTTAGGAAGTGATGGAGGTGTGAGAAGGGATTACTTCTTATATGCTGCCTTACAATTAACCAGATAGTTTGGCCAATTATAAAAATCAGGGGTGCTTCAAACTACATTGTATTTTGGGATGCTACCTGGACACTCGTGTTCTTCTCACTGTAGCCCCCTGAGAAAAGATGATCTTATGATTGAAGCTCATCCTCAGACAGCCTCCTGCAGACATAGGAGATGTCACATTAACTCTGATTTCAGTCAGGTAATCTCCATGGCCTATTATTTGAGCGTTCCACTAGGATGGAGAAGTTGGAGCAATGGTTTTAATGTGAAAGCAGAGGAGATCTTGCTTTTGTAGCCAATAGAATGCAAGCTAAAGAGAAAGCTTAGGATGAGATTTGTGTTGTTAGCATTGAAGCCATTCATTCTTTACTTGCTCCTTTGGCATATTTCCTACTGTTTCACCTTTCTGAGTTCCATTCCTTGCATACACATCCTTTAAATGCATAAATGAGATTATCAATATATATTTTAAATAATATTTTTAATGACCACAGCACTGTTACAAAAAAGACCGAATTTGAATTCATTTTTGTGACTCACTCAGTAGAAATTAGGAGCTGGGCATATATGTAGTCCTAGCAGAGATATAATGCAACATTTTGTTAATGGCTCTAAAAACATCTGTAGTAAAATGAAACCCTTTAGGATAGAATGATGCATAAAATTAGAGTTGTGGATCTCAGATTGAGTAATTTATCTTTGACTGCTTATGAGATGCGTTGTCCTATGCCCCTGTATACTGTCTGTACTCTGGCAATTACAGAAAAGCAATTGCTATAAATGCCTTTGCCTTCTCTGGAAATTAGAATTCAAATTTTGTCCCGTCAAACACTCAGCAAAGAATATCTCTTAAATTCACATTCAGTAGGTAACATGGAATTTTTCCCACACCCACTTCCTTCAGTTCAGACTAGAAGCCCTTTCCAGCATGATTGCTTCAGTCATTTCTTCTTGAATATCTGTAGGCTTCAATCTGCTTTGCATCTCTCACTGTATTACCAGTGCTTTTTGTTTTCAAACACAGCTGTGTATCCTGGAATCCAAACTCACTAGAAAGTTGTGTTAAAATATATTGTAACATGGTTATTCACTAGGAACTCAATGCCTTTCAAATGGACTGGAATGAAGTAACACCTTTCATTGGGTACTGAATTTAACAGGGGTTAGATATGACCTTTCTCGGAACTTAGTTCAATTTACATCAGAGTTTGGCTCTTTCCAGCAGGTATAAGAACCTGGACATGAAGCAAGAAAAAATGCAAAGAAAGGAAGATGCTGACCTATTTTTCACTGTCTCTGGTACTGCGTGTGTATGTCTAAGTTATTTAACCTGCTCTTTGACCTTTCACTGTGTATAATGCTCACTTCATCAGTGCAATTGATTGTACTTGAAGGATTACAGAAAATTTAAGGCACAGAAGGAACACACTTCCTTTTTTTTTTTTTTTTCTATTTTCAGCTATTTTCCAGTTACGAAGTGCTCCTGTCCTGGCGTGATCATCTGCATTCATTTGGCAAAAGACATATTTCTTGTAGTACAATACATTTTCTGATGGCATTATTTTTTTTTTCATTCTCAAGCTTGTATAGACAACAGTAAAGAGATGGTGCAGTAGAGAAAAACTGTGTCATCTCTGATACTGCATTAACCACATTTTGTCAACTCTTGATTTTTGTTGTTCCACTCTGAACATTCCACCAACAGTTCATATGCTCAAAAAAAACCCACCAGTGTATACAGTGAGAGAACTGGGAAGAGCTCTCCTCTGTACGAAGACTAACTTAGGGGCAAATTTGTGCACTGATATTTATTTATTTCCCTCAAGAACTGCATGTATGTAGTGCTAGACACCTTCAGTTCTCAGTGAACTGAGAACCTCTGAGATGGAAGAACCACCTGCTCCACTGGCTTTAATCTTTGTTCAGGTCAGCCTGTTTTTTAAGGCCATTAGTATCTCAGCTGAAGTTTTTGTGAAACTGCACCATATTCCTGTGAGAAGAGATGTGATTGCAGGGCTGGCATGTTCTTCCTGGTAGCTCTATGCACAGGCCAGCTGGGAAAATTATGTCCATGGAACAATAGAAAGCTGTTGTTCTTATTTTACTCTGTCTTTTCATTCTTCTTTCATAAATTATTATTCCCCAACAATTTAAAGATTTATTCCGAAGGAGGAAAAAAAATTACTTTTAAAAAATGAATAATCTTTTTAAAAGTACAAAATATCTACTGAGTCCTAACAGCAGAACACTGCAGGGTACACATTAATGACCCATTAATGCACTTCTAAGTGGTAAATGGCCCATTAATGCTCCCTTGTCGTGCTATCTTGTATAATTTATTCAAATTCATAGGCAGAGCATGGAGAGAAGGGAAGCAATGCCATAGAAATGGTGTTTGAGACATTACCAACACTGATCTTGCTCCTAGAGCAGTTCTGTGCCATCCAATGGAAAATGAATCCTGTAATCAAACAGCATGTACTTTACTGGGACAAGCAAAGCTACCTTCTCTCGTGTTCTCATGGAGCCTGCTTTCACATCTGTAGCATCACTTCTAGGAATAACTTTTTTCTAGGGATTTGTTTACTAGAATTCCATTTGATAGAGCTAAAAGCTCAGAATGGCTGTGTTTCTTTCACTAAACATGTCATGGAAAACAAGACTGGGCAGACACTGAGTAGGTTCTGTTGATCAGCTTCTTATCTGCAGAGCATCAGCAGGAGGTGACCACACAACTGCGGGAGATGCAAGCAGTGCAGAGCACTTATTAGTGACAACAGATTGCCTCACTGCCATTTCCTTTGAGAAGTTCAGCTCCAGCTTGGCACAGAACTGACTTGGAGGAGGCTCAGGGCATTGCAGTCTTCTGCACCAATAATGGTAAATCCCACAGGAAAAATTACCACCCCCTGTCATCTCACCCTTTCCCAAACCTGGGATTACTGCAGCTGTTGGCCAAGATACAGCCACAGAGAAGTGATCTCCCAAGCCTGGCAGGACCTTGGGATGGGCTGGATGTCTGCAGCATTTCAGCTGATGTATATGGCATATGTAATCCAAGGATTCCTATAGTCCATCTCCCTGCTCCTGGCCTGGTAAATTAGACCTTTATCATTTGTGTCAGGTGTTTGCCCTACACATTCTTTAAAATCTCCAGAGACAGAGATTCCCCATCTTCCCACACAGTCTATTTCAGGGCTTAGTTATCCTTAGTTTCCAAGAATGTTTGCAGTGTCTTGTCTAATTCTCAGCTTTGCAGATTCAGCTCATTACTATGACTTCCCCTTTAAAAAAGCAGGTAAAAAGCACTCATTCCACTTCTACTTTACATTAGCCTTTTATGTTCTCTGAAGACTGCTATCCCTTCTTTTAGCCTTCTATTATGTAGACCGCAGAGCCCCAAATCTTTCAGCCTTCCCGCACAGTCACACACCCCGTGCTTTGATCTGACCCACTGCTGGAATTAGCCAACTTTTTTTCTTGAAGTGCAGTTTCCAAAACTCAGTACAGTTGTAGGCGAGTAGGGAATGGTGTGCAATGACACATGGCTCACAGCCAAGCTGTTACCATTTGTGTTTCCTCTATGGTTTATCGAGTTCTTGGTTCATATTCTGCTTCTGACCTTCTAAAATCTCTGATGCTTTTTCTGCAGAAAAGGGACTGGCCTACGTTTTCCATTCTGCATTTGTAAAAAACGTTGATCAGGAGTATGGAAATGTGCATTTATTTTTTGCTATATCCCTTTTTCTTATTTAGTTAGCCCCTCATCCAAGTAGGCAGTAATGAATAAGAGGCAGATACTTTTTAACGTGCACTTTAACTTTCTTTCCTAGTTCCTCAGATTCCTACTGTTAACCTTTCCTGATTTTCAGCACTTTGCTTAGTAATGCTGGGTTTGAATGAACAGACTGTATCTGCCATACTTGTTCCCTTCAAAGCTCATAACTATTGAGCAGCTAGACTCCCTCTGACGACTTTGAAGGGATGATCTATAGCTCACTGTTACACTGTAAAGCAGTGATAAATGTTCCATGGCTGATCTATAGATGTATATTAAATATATTTAGGCTCCAGGTTTTTAGGAATGCCTAGTGACTAAGAAATGTGGAGGGATAACAGATACTTTCTACTCTAAAAAAAAAAAAAAAAAGAGGACCTGCTGCAGCAGATCTTTCACTTTTGCGCATAGATCAGTTTAGAGAAAGATTTCCTAGACAAGATGGCCCCATCAGTCTCCTAATCTAGGGCACACCTGGAGTGGTGATTGTAAAATTATCAGGTAGTCGTATCCATGTTGTCACTGTAGATGGCTGTTCTATCCAAGAACTAAGCCAATATACATATATGTATATACACAAATTCATAGGAGAGAGCTCTGGAGGTAGCTATTTAATTTCAGGGTCACCTGAGCTTTCAAATAATTTCCATCCATTGCAATCAGCATCTCTTTGCTCTCTCCCTGTGCTCAACTGTGTGCGGTGGTGAAGGGCTGGATAGCAGAAGGACACTGTGGAACCTGCTGGCATTGCTAATGATGCAGAACAGCCAGAATAGGCACACGGAGCAGCGCCCACATGCTCCTAATGAGGACAAAAGGAGGTGGATGTGCACAGAGCACAGAGACAGCACCAGGCATCTCCTGTTGGTGGGCAGCCTGAAGAGAAAACAGTGTTGTCTGTGTAGGCTTCAAAGCTGTGTCAGAGCCCTCCTTACCCACAGTGTACTGTTCCATCTGCTGTTTAAGCAGAAAATATTAGTGTAGGGGAAAGGAAGTGATGCACCTAGGAAAAGGTGTTGTCCTGAGATAGTTGGAAAGGTGCTTGTTTGACATCATGGGAGGCACATCTGTGTATCACACAACTGAGTTTTGCTCAGGAAAGGGAAGAGAAGAAAAAATTTAAGGAGCCAGCATGGGTGTAACCTGAGTTGTGCAACAAACAGGATTTCCCTTGATCTTCTTGGAACTGCACCAGCTCGTGCCAGAGCTGGATTTGGGTAGGGATCTCATCCATAACCCAGCCTGTGCCCACTCCAGCTTTAGTAGAAATGGAGAGGCAAACTTTCTATTCTGACAGCACCACTAACCACCGATAAGGTGTCTTTTTTTAGGGGTTGAGGAGGGCATAGAGCCAAAGGCATCCTACATTCCTTATGCTAAGTGTGAGGGTTGCCAAAATTAGTGCACATGGAGAGTGCACAATAAACCATTTCCCGCTCAATATGCCAAGAAGGCTGAGGAATCTGTGAATTATGCTGTTAGAAGGAAGCACATATCCAGCATCTTGTCCATCAAAGCAGAAAACACCTCCAAACGGCAGCAGGAGAAACTAGCATTGCACAAACCAGTGTTTAAAACCAGCAGCAGAAGAGCAACCTTGCAAATAAAATTCTGAGCTCGTGTAGACAGCTCCAAACTTCCTGCCAGAAAGAAGAAAGCAGCAAACAACAAGATGTGATCGAGCCCTTCCAATCTATTATGCATTGCCTCTGCAGTGGCTCTTCCTCCAAGAAAGCTGAAGTTGGAAGTGGTGTCTTGAGGGAGACATTTCACACTGCTGCTGTAGGTACTGCAGTAAAATTGCCTCAGCCATTGCAGCATTGCATGGCTCTTTATTCCATTTTGCAGAGGTAATAACCATTAGCTGAATAATTTAGGCTGAAACATTTTGCCCCATAAAATTTTTTTTCAGTTGACAAACAGTTATTTCTGTCATCCAGAATAACCATTTGAAGGGACAGCAGAATGAAATGTCGTTTTCCATTTCACACAAACTTTTTGTTGTTGTTGTTCAGAAGACCTCATTTATTTATACTGGGGTTGTACTGGGAGTCACGATTTGAGGAAATACACTGGAAAAAGAAAGGAGAAGGGAAAGGCGTGATATTTATTTTCCAAGCAAACGCCCCTCTATTTCAACAATGAGGGAAAGAGGGATCTGATTGTTTACAAGAAATCTCCTGTATTATCCTGAATCCATTCTGTGAAGCTAAGTGGGGTACTAATGCCTATACAAGTGGAGTAGGTCCTACTTCTCTCCTCACTCAGATGCAAGTGATCAGAAAGTTTCCCTGAGATAACTGAATTACACTGTAGGAAAATTGACAAGAGATACAGGTTCATTGTTTCTGAAGAGGGCAACATATGCAGAAAGGAGAGACAAAAGGGTGAGTCATAATTGCTCCAGTCAGGTAAAATCTCCTGCCCAAATCACAGGTGAGAAATGTAGGCAATTATTTAAATTGTTATGGAAAAATGACCAGGTTCTGCACTAATGTTTGATGTAGGTAAGTGGAGTTCTAATGGAAAACAGTATAAGATCTTTTGTTATAAAAAGCCCTGTTTGTGCTGTCTTTGGTCCTATCTTACTTTGTTCACGTAGTATCTCTGTAGGTCACTGGGTCTTAGAGTATGAAGATATCCTCATCCATATCATAGAGTTATAGAACCATATGAGTTGGAAGTGACCTCTAAAGGCTATCTGTTCTTACTGCCTGCAGTGCACAGGGACACCCACAGCTCCATCAGTGCCCTCAGCCCCATCCCTGACTGTGGGTGTCTGCAGGGATGGGGCACCACCACCTCTCTGGGCGAATATATACAGCTTGGAGTATCCCCATAGTTCTATGCTTTGCAGGTTGAGGCTTGTGGACTTTCCCCACCTGCATGACATTACAGCCTGGTAACACAGCAGGGCTTGTCTTTGGTCACTGAGATAGGATGAGTCGTAACGATTAATAACATGTATTTTCTTAGCTCTGCTTGCCTTCAAGCTAATGATTCTACATATCACCCCCACCCTCTTGACGTTGGCTCCACACCAGGTTGTGACCTTAGGCCCCTTGGGTGTAAATAAGAGCAGCATGTATTCCTGGGGCTTGATAGTAAATACTACACTTCGTGGCTCAGTTTTTAGCATATGCGATATGTTGCTGGAGATAGAAATGAAAAATTACCACAGAAAATGGAAATATACATTTGCAATGTTCTCTTTAATTGCAGAAGTCTAATTGCATCTTTATTTTCAGGAGAATGAAAGTAGTAAGGCTTTTCTTTCTGCATAATACCTACTGCTAGAGAGCTTGCATCTTAAGAAAGTAAATTCTCCTCAACTATCTTGTAACTGAAGTATTGTTAAGCCATTGTCTAAATATAGAGGTAACATTAAAAGCCACAGCAGGCAGTTTCTTCCTTTTTTTTCAATATTTAGGTTGGACTTTAAAAATATATATCTGCAAATGTTAAGCAATGAATATGGATACTTATGCGGCAGCTATGGGGAAACAGAGGGAACAGCAATGAGAGGAGGAACCAATCAATGACTTGAGTGTCCACAGGTCTGGCAATGACACTGCTACTGAAAAACAGGCCAGGAGCTAGGCTTTGCCTTGCCATAAGGGTGCTGAGGAAGTCCAAGCCCACACCACCAGGCTGTGCTCTTTCAAGATGTTTAGGCAGAATTCTGTAAAGGGTTGGCGGTTTGCTGCAGGCTGACAGGATAAGTGCAAATATTTGCTAGTCCAGGATCAGCATCAGTCTGTATCTGTGTGACACCCAGGGAGTGAAATTCCTCACTCTGCCAGTGATCCAACCACACAGTCCTGATGAGAAGAGGAGGCAAAGGACTGAGTTAGGGTGCATTTAGTGAGCGATGTCTTTATGCTCGAGCACACTCTGAAAACCCAAAGCTTCCTGTCTGTGAGCTTCAGCTTCCCCTGCTGCTGGAAAAGTTTGTGATCTCCAGCAGTTGTGTTCCATGAGCCCATTGGAATGCAGTCAGGAAAAAGGAAGCTGTGACTTGCAGACTGCAGCAGGAGCTTTCATCCACTCTGGGCTCACTTGGAGCTTTTTCTTTTTCCTCTTCATATATATGTATATAGTTTTTTAAACATGAACCAGCCTGTGAAACACACACACACACGTTAACTGAAATCTCAGCGTGATATTCTGTAGATGTTTGATGGCAAAAAGCAAAACTGTGATTTAAGCCCTTTGCTGTTCATGGGCATACAATGCCTTACACACTGCCACGGTACAACCAGATGGCTATCAGTGAGGCTACAGCAGCTTTTTGCTCCCACTCCTGATTATTTGATATTCCAAGATCAAGGCTTCAGGTTCACATCATGCAGCCCGCAGGGTTAAGGGGGTAAAATAATCAAAACTGAGGTTGTTCTGAGTTGGATGCAACCCTGTGACATTTTGTTGTAGAGCAGGCTGCTTTAATGAGTGCTTGAGCCAGTGTTCATCTTAAATCAAATCTTTTTCCCCTGTGTATTCTGTTACCTCTCCAAGGCTGCAAACCTGTTTCAAAGGTTATTAGTTT
The DNA here is from genome assembly GCA_035772895.1 of Perdix hodgsoniae. Taxonomy (NCBI): domain Eukaryota; kingdom Metazoa; phylum Chordata; class Aves; order Galliformes; family Phasianidae; genus Perdix; species Perdix hodgsoniae. The sequence goes on from JAPSGF010000064.1 coordinate 4,209,532, forward strand.
GGAAACACTTTAGGGGGTACATCCCTGTACTAAACCTGTAACTGCCTGCCTTATTTTGGTGGCAATAGACAAAGAGAGAAAAGCTCTCTTTGATTATTTTTTTTTACTCTGTCTGCTGCTTTGCAAGTATTTTTCCATCCAATTAATCTCACTAGGTTTCTAATTGAAGTGGTGGTTTGCATAAATATTAATCAGTCACTAAGTAAAGGGTCAGGGGCACACCAAAAGAAGGAGTGTGCTTGGTAGATACTCTGTTTTATCTTTGCTGAGCTCTCAGATTGCAGAAGATGCTCAGATTGCTTTTCCCTAGCATGCTCTTGTTGAGTTTTATAGCAATATAGGTAAATAAATTATGTAAACATATTGCCTGTTCTAATTCTCTCGTAATGCCATTTCAATGTGAGGTAAGTAGCTAAATATATTCTGCATTCATCTGGTCCCTCGATCCCTCTCTGTCTCAATGAAAGGAAAAGTACTTCTTCTCTCTCCACGCTGTAATATGCTGTGAGGATAAATAAATTAAAGTTTTGGTGGACCTTCTAAGAATAGGGCTGTATGACCTGCAATAGAATATTACAAAGCAATGTTCTTGATACTCACCTTGGCCACATAACTCATTTGCTACTGGCATATATTCCATTTGCAAGCTGTGACAAGTTTAGATGTTTTGTTATATGGGATTGTTTTGATTTCAGTGTTCATGGCTTGATCTGAGTTCTTGGTTTGACCCCCTTAACTTTGGTATTTCAGTTCTTCACAAACTTATGAAAATGAAGGAACTGCTTAGGAAGGTGACTTGGAAAGGAAAGAAAAGTATTGGCTAGTTAGATGGTTCCTTCTTTATTGGCATTTATCTATGGATAACTGGTTTCCCATACCAAACTGTCAATGCCCTGAAATTGCATCTTCTCTTCAGTCCCAAGAACACAGTGAGGCTGGGCTTTCTATCCTGAGTTTTCAAGAACATTGAACATGATGGAGAAACAAGGTGGCAAGATATCAAGATCTGTGTTGATACCTCAGTGCTACATATCACTTTCCATTTTTGTGCTCTTGTGCTGTAGGAAGTAAGTACCTATTGATAGATCCTGGACTTGTATTCAATAGTCTCTCCTGCTGCTGTTACTAAGCTTGGTAAAGCTGAAGACACTGTTTATAGCAACTCTGCTGTTAAAATGAACTTGCCAGAGGATAACAGTTCTGATGCATCTTCTTTTACAACTTACCCCGAGGTGACATCAGACATTCACCCAGGTATCCAGAGAGCACAGATACAATTGGAAGGGGGTGGGGGAATGGAAGAGGAATCAATATTTTTCCTGCTGAAATGTAAGGAATTCTGGGGAAATGGGCACAGTTCAGAGATATTTGCCTTCCTTCAGGCACGCCATCAGCCATTGTTTAAGCTTCAAAACAAACCTCACCAGAATGACAGCCACTCATTTGCTGCTGCAGTCTGGAATTAGGCTGTTCCAGAGGGAGTATTTTTTAACATCCTTGCAAAGCAAGGCAAGACAGAAGACTCCAACCATTGTGTGATGACAGCCCTTCCAAACCCTCAAACATGGGAACTCACTGTTGCCTGTCACTGTGCAATAGTCACCTTTCAGGACATTAAAATGGCAATTGCATAACAGACAAAGAAATACAGCATGATATGATGCAGCTTGTCAGCTACTAATCTGATATCTAAACATATACATGTTCTGCGTCTTCTTGTATTAAATCATTCTGCACAAGTATTGAACTATTAAATAAAACAGCGTGGAACCACAATCAGTAATCAGCACATCAGTACCAGTTTTCATTTCCCTGCCTCCTTTGTCACAGCTTCATGCTGTAATCGTGTCACGTCAGAGCTCAGTGATTGCTATTAGTAGGTATGGGTAATCTATTAAGTAATTTCAGTTCGTTTTGAGGCTCTGTTAAACTCCACCACACACTGCATCAGGCACATCGAGTTAAAGTGAGCTCAGAGCTGCCAGTGAGCTATTTCAGCAGTGCTTCTAACTGAAGAAAAGAAGAGAGTCCCTGTGGGTGTACTTAGGAAAGTTTACAAACTTGCTGCTATTTGCTTAATAAGGTCAAACTAGAATGCTCCAATTCTCTAAAGGAAGCAGTGGGTTTTTATGGTCAGGAAAAGTCAAAACAGGAAACAATAAAACCACAGCTTCTCAATTGTAAGACTGCATGGTCAGCTGGGGAGAGCAGAGGGCCAGGGCAGCTGGAAGCGGCCTCTGCAGGGGTAGCTTGATGTCCTATGCAGAGATGTCTTGAAAATCATTTTCCTATGCCACAAAACCCTGTGCAGTTTTGAAAACCCTCTGTATTTTGTCTTCAGGAACAGACCCTGGGGGAGGACGAGCCGCTGTATCCCGGCCGTTAGGTCACTCTTCAGGAGATAAAAGATCAAAAGTCTTTTTATCCTTGAAAACCAGATTTGAACCTGGGTCTACACTGTCTAGAATGTCTCTCATATGCACTGGGAAGAATATAGCTCATGGAAACATTTTGCAGCTTTGACAAATGCTCACTTACAGATGAAATATATATATATATTTTTTTTTTGCCAAAAAAATTCATAAACCATTTTTTCCCTTGGCTCTGCCAGTTCCTTTATTTTTCTCTGCTTTCATCCCCAAACCTCCTACCCTTTTTCTCTCTTGTCTATTTTGATTCAGTCCATGCCCTGAATGACTTCAGTCTTGCTATGTGCTTGTACAGTGTCTATCACAACGGGTTTCAATCTGTTAGCACCTAGAGGCATTAACATAATGCAGGTAATAAGGTCTAAATTTAACTTGCTCACAACTACTTTTACCCACACTAATATGCATCATGCTCTTCAACTGTCAGACTTGAATCGCATATAATAGCTGCCTGGCTACCATACACGGATGAAGAATCTGGTAGAAAGCATTTACTTCAATAAAAAGAATATTTTTCCCTTCCAAAAAAGCCCAGCTTCATTTTTTACCATTGCTTTCAGAAGCTTCATGTCAAGATAGATTTTCTTCCCACTGTGATGCCATTAAATCTCATGGCTGGCATAAAATATGCTTTATGAGTTATTAAAGAATGTTACAGTAGCTGAATTGAGCAATCATTAAATAAATATTACTAAATAGTTTATAAAAAAAAATTAAGTGCCTGCCATTTATACTTATTCTGCCTAGAAAGATGATTTTACATTTTCTCTTCCTTTATCTGTTTTTCTGATCTGAAATGAACTCTGAAAGCTACATGGGTCATCCAAATACCTGTAAGGGATTAAATTGATTAAGAGCAAGAAATAACTAACCGTCATGTTTCTAAATTTCTGTGTTTTGCTCCATGAATTTCCTGAACTAAAAACTCTAGAAAATTGAGTTCAAGTCCTTTGGTCCATCATTCTTTGCTTTTATAGGTCTAAATCACGGAGGTTGCCAGTAACAATCAAATTATGTATGGAAAAAAATGGGAAGAAGTAATTCAATTAAAAAAATGCTAAAGGACTGAAATATAAGGAACAATTTTTAAGAGTTCAATTGGGCTCCAAACACTGTGCACTTTTTTAGCTTGCCATTAATTGTGCACTGTCTGCAGTGACCTCCAGGGAGGTCCTCCCATGAAAAGGAGCATAAATTGATGAAGGACACTGTTACAAAATACCAGAACGTTCCAGATACTAACTACTTTAACTTCAGTGATCTTAAAATACCATCTAAGCACATCACCCAGCTTTCTTCAAGACCCAGGCAGATTTCTAAAGCACAGGGATAACTGGTCATTTGGAAATATCTTCCCCTTTCTCTTTTGACTACAGAGATGGCTATTCCTGGTCTGTGTGGGATCCCAGCCTGAACAACCTGCTCAGGAGGAACTTTAGTAATGTTTCCATGGAAATCTGCAGTGGACACAGATGCTTATGCTGTGCAGGGCTGCACAGAAGGTAATGCTAGCTTCAGTATCCTCTTTCTGAGCACATTTTATGCTTTCTAATTTACTGTTTCCTGTTCTATGTAGTGAAAGATGCATTTCACTTGGAGATAATGTGTTAAAGCTTAGAGGATGTCTTCTGGGCTGGATTGAGACCAAAAGAACTTACACTCCTTCCTAAAGAATAAGGCAAAGTCTTATTTCAAATCATGTCCAGCTAGTTTGGTCTCCAGTTGCTGAAACTGGCTCAGCCAAGATTAGCACTCAACTGAGCATTTATTCAGCAACATGAAGGCAGCTGTGTATTTATGAAGGTAAATCCATGTCAAAATGAAATTCTCAGACAAGGCAGGCTGTGTCTGTGTGTAGCAACTTCAATTTGCCTGTCATAATTGGATTAATCCACAGTTGTTGACATCTGAAACCGTAGGTAATATCAGCAAAAGCCACAGATCAATGCAAAAAAACCAAACAAACTGGTAAGAACAATTACACTGTTTTAGTGTTTTCCATATAGAGATCTTCTTCCCAAAAATCTCAGGGCTTTGTGCTCTGCTTGCAGCTGCCATCACCTCTGATAGCCCCGTTTCTTCTTTGGTTAAACCAAACTCCAGTGCTACAAGGTGTTGACCATTTTCAAATTCAGACAACATGATTGGGTCCAAAACCCAGGTATGCAGCTTCACTTTTCCATCTCTAGCATAACTGAATCCCTGTTGGCTCTTTTCCATACAATTGTCTCCTATTTCAATAGATTCAAAAATAGCTCCCACATATTTAATTATGCTTCACTTCACTCTGTTCCTTCTGCTCCATTCAATCTCCAGTACAGTGTTTTGTCTGCTGACAGACTTTCCATTTAGGGTGGCTGATGTTCAACCTATTATACTTCCAGCCTGTATCAACTGAAAAAGGTGCTTATCTTATGAGACCAGGAGCCAGTGCAGCAAAGAACCAAAAATTAGGTCAACAGTGTCATATGAGCATCTCACAGGTCATAATAAATGCCTCAAGAAGCAAGGTTTAACACAGCGAGAAGAGAAGTAAAGAAGTAACAGGGAGAATATTTCCCTTTCCTCTTTTACTAAGCTGTCGTTCATCTCTGTTTTACTTTGATTCATTTGGGGCATTGGGCTTGAACAGGGAAATTAGAGAGAGAAGTAATAATAAAATAGTACTTTGCATGTGTTTAAATATTGCAGTAGAAAGGAAGCAGTGTGGAATCTCTCACTAAATCCATGATGAAATGGAAGAAATACGGGTTTATAGATTTCAAAGTAATTGAATTTAGTTCTAGAGGGATGATGGTACTTCAATCTTCCAGGATCCCTTTCAGGAAAAGTTTTCTCTCGAGAGTTCTGATCCAGAAGCCCATCACAGTCCATTGCAGTTCTCCCACTGACTTAAACAGTCTTTGAGCAGAACTCTAAAAAGCAGATGGAGCATTTTACCTGTTGAGGTAATCACCACAATAAGTTGGGGCAGCACAAACACCTGCTGTCAGCATTACATTCTTGATCTGGCTAAAGTAAATGATGCACAAATACTGAACAAAGAGGACAGTCCTGGGCTATCAAACTTAATTTCCAGAATAGGAACTTTCTTTTGTTCTACAGACAAACATAAGATTATGAATATGACAATATTATGGATTTAACTCAGCAAATTTAAATGCATGTCAAGGGAAATGTGACAAATGCATGAAGGTTCTGGAGGTGAAATGAGCCCTGATTTAGCAACGTGGATTACTTTCTTCAGGGCTAATGCATTCAAATTTTGTGGATTCATGGAGCTCTCCAGTAATGTATAGTATAATGGAGTGTGAAAACAGCACTTCCCCTGAGCCAAAGACATTTGGCCTCCCTTCCATTAGCTCCTCATTTCGAACGGATATAGACCATCATTTCTTGTAACATAAATATGAATGGCATTTTATGCTACTGAAGGTGTTTGTTTCCTCTGAGATGCACTTTTCATTTGTTACATTAATAGGAAAGCATTTCTGTTTAATGCTGTGGTATGAAGTCAGAAATCAGTGCGAGGGGAAGGAAGGTGCTGAAATACAGCCAGACACTGGTTTGATTCTCCCATTGCATGAATGAATGAGGGAAGGAAAATGATGTGGCAGGCTCCAAACACTGAAGTGTATGATGGTAAAATAAATTTTAAAAAAAAGATGCAGCAGAAGCTGACTGACCTGTACAAAAAACAAAGATTTCTCTCTCATGCTAATATTTTGGTAAGGCTCTGGGGTTCTCAGAATCAGAGGATGCTTTGTGGGCTTGACCCACAGTCTGATGAATCCAATCAAAATATGCTAATTGACTTCAAAGGGTGTCAAAGCAAGTTTTAAGTGTTTTTCTTCTGTTAACTTCAGTCATTAATATCTTGTCTTCAATCCATGTGAACATCCCTTGCTGATGGTATTGGTAAGTATGTGATGAGACTGAGAACATCATATGCTGGTTAGGCCCCCAGGCCTGACAGAACTGTCAATTAGACTTGTGACAACAAAAGAGGAGTGCTAAAGACACATCACATTTATGGAAAAATGTGCAAAAATTAATGACAGAAAGAGACTTCTTTTTTTAGGAAAGAGGATGGAATTCGAAGTGTAAAAGTGAAAGCAATCGCTGAAATCATATCAACCTTATCGAGCTGCCAAATTTTGCAAAACCTAGAGTGGCACCAAAGGAGAAAAAAAAAATATGCATTTTTTGTCCCCTAGACAAAAAAAGGGGAAAGATCTTTGTGCTGAAAATATAATCTTCTGAAATAATTATTAGTCCTTAAAGGAATCTTGTGACATGTATTTCACCCATCTTTGATATTCCAGAGGCTAGGCTTTATTCTGAGCTACTACTTCAAATAAAGGCTGAAGAGAAAAAGAGCCACTCGTGGGGAACTACTAATGCTGCTTGTCTTAGACTGCTTTCTCTGGAGTTGTGTTGTTGCTTCTCTGTGTCCCTGGATGTCCTTCCAAGCTTGGACTTCTGTGTACCCTGGAAGGCACCCCGGGGGGACAGGGCTGCAGCCTGCCCAGGGCACTGGCTGGGCATCTCTCAACCGCACTGCACTGACAGGTCCCCAGTGGCTCTCCAGTGTCACAGGTGTCAGCTCAGATGCCCCAAGGCCTAACACTTCTGCAGTGGAAAACTCTGTAATAATAGTTTTGCCATGCCTTGCAAAATGAGGATCTACCTATCCTTTTCACAACTGTATCCTTATTTTACCCTTACTGTTATTCTGTACTGTGTGCACAGAGTATCATACATTCAAAAATGCTTTCTAAGCCAAGGCCAATCCCACTACCAGCATAAGCCGTGGTCATCATTACCCTTTCTGCCTGCATTTTCCTTGGCATGGAGGGGAAGAGTATGAGTTTGCCCATTGGGGGTCAGTGCAGAACACAGGCAGGGGCTGTGAATGGAGGTAGAGGAAACTGCATGCAGAGAAGGGAAGAATGGTTTAGATAATACAGCAGACTAGGAATTAGGAGCATGTCCCATCAACTCATGTGCTTAACAAAATGAGGATGAATATTTAACTTTGAATTTTTAGCTTTGTTGGGCATCATCCCATTTTTCTTTGTTGTTTATTGCCTTCCCCAAAACTTGAAACTAATGCCTCTCTTTTGACACATATTTCACTGCTACTGCAGGAGACTTTCCTTGTTCTCTGGCTTTTGATGTAATTTAGATGTGTTTTGAAGAAGGGAAAAGTGCAAGAATATCTTTAGCAACCTTTTAATGAAATGGAGTGTGCTTCAGATGTGAAAAACATCATGTTGGTAGTAGAATGCAGCACACAGGAAAGCACATCATAACTACTGCCCTCTGCCTCATGGCCAGGCTGCCCTGCTCTAGGCTTTGTACTCAGCAAGGTAGAATCATTCTTAATTTGAAAGACAATCTCTGCAAGGTCTCCAAGTCATGGTTTAATGTCAAAATAGCTAAGGAGTTAATTCTGTGCTATAAAACTGTTATTTGGAAACTGCTGCTCTTAAATAATTACCATTGTTAGATACATTGTGGATATTTTACCAACCAAGAAGCCACTTTTACACTTAAAACAAAAATGAGAACAAAGAGTGCCTGTGTGAAACCTAACTGCTTTAAACACAGCTGCAGATGCCTGCACAATGAGTGCTTCTGAAAGGAAAACACTGAAGTTGGAGAAATAAACTGGTCATTGAACTGTTATATACAATGAATATTCGTGGCTGAACAGATATTCTCATTCCATTTCAGGGTACAGCATAGACGTCCCTAGGGCAAAAGTCATTGTTAGTTACAAAAAACCTTGTAATGAGCTGCCTAAGAGGTGCTGTATGCATCCCATAGCCCTCTGCCAAAGGAAATTTGGAGCTCTAAGGTGTGAGCTGAAAGAATTGGGCAGAAAGTGATTTTTCTGACAAAAAAAAATGTTTGCATTCTCAAAAAAACACATTTTGCCTTTTCATTAAGGAGAGCTGGAGATATTTATGTTTTCCTTTAGAGTTCAAAGCTTCCTCATGTACTTCAAAACAAAACATAATTGGAATCTTGCAACTCAGAGGAAAGCAAGACATGAATCCTCATGCACCATAGCTCTTATGGGACAACCTTTCCCAGCTCTTTCCTTGGCAAAAGTTCATTGGACTAAAAATCATATCCCTGGGGAAAAAGATCTCAGCTAACACACATTATGTAGGATAGTGTATGCAAGCAATAGGTGGGGATTTTAGCATTGACCAAAACATTCTGTGATTTTGGAAGAGCAGGTAAGTGGGTTTTATTCTTACTGCTGCTCTGTGCCAAGGGGATACAATGCCAGTTACTGAAAATGATTTGAAGTAACATAAGATATGCTCAAATTTGAGTTTCTATTCCCTGACCATATCATTAGAACCAACAGTAGAAATAGCTCTGAATGGAAGGGAGGAAAGCAGCAGAAGTATGACTTAAACCTTTGTTGTGCTATAACTCAAACATTTGGCTTGATCATACATTGTTACTGGAACACTTAGATAATGTGAACAGAAAAGAAAGAGCAATTGTAATAGGATGTCTTCACTGAGTTGCCAAGTGACCTTGAGGGCAAAAAAAGGTCTTCTTGGATGTAGATAATGGAGCTATCTCTGAAATCCAAAAGGAAAATCATTCTTATTGGATCCAAAGTTGGCATTTTCTCATCTGGTGCATTGCCAAAATAAGGTAAGGTTGAAATTTGATGCAAGCCCCATCACTGAATTAAATAAAATCACTTTCTAATAATCTGGTGAAAACCATTACTATAGTTTAGATGTGCTGACATTAAATAGCTTTTGATTTCTGACTCGTTCCAGGGTGCTAAAATGGTGCTGGAGGCAATTAGCATTTGGAAGTATTGGAATGATTGATTGTTCTGCTTCCTCTCTGCTCCTTTGTGGGTCTAGCTTTTATCTACAGTTTCAAATCAAAGAGTTCTTTTTGTTACTTTTTTTTTTTAACTAGTTTACAATCTGTTGACAAAAGGGCCTTCCATCTGAATAGATCATCTGCTCTTGTTTAGTTGGATTAAAAGTGACAATTACTTTTGTAGGAAGATACTGGTTTTCTTCTCAGCAAAAAAAAAATAAAATAAAATGCATAATGGTGTAAATTCTGGTTTTGTTTGATGACTCAAGAGCCTTTTTTCACTCTGAAATTTCTCTACTCCAGCTCTGATAAAAAGCAATATGTCAGTATTTGTTTCATTTGTTTTTTAGTTCAGTATAGGTTCTAAACATGCAGCTGGATGTAAGTGATATTTTCAAGATCAGTCCTTACAGCATTAAGGTCAGTGAAGGGCAGCATTATTATAACAAAACTACATCAATCCCCTTATTTGAAAAGCATCCCCCAATCTTAATGAGGATGCAAGATGTGCTGAGGGCCCTTCAATCCAGCCAATACACTGCGACTTGCTGCTCTTGCTAAACCACACTGGAAACATTTCCATCCTTGTCATCTCCTTCCTAGATTTCACAGATCACCCAGGAAAGGGACAGCCTGCCAGAATTGGTCCCATGCAGCATGATTAGTTTTCTCTTGAGATGAGCATATACCAGAAGGCTGGGTCTCAACACCTTAGGAGTTAGAATTTTCTCTGCAAGAAATCTGTATGAAATTGCCCAGAGGGTCCAGAGGCTGATTTACACAATAAACTGCCTACAGCCAAAAGCCAGCTAGGATAGAAAAGGGAGCCTGGATTTACAAGCTTGCATGCAGGAAATATTGTTGTAAACATTATTGTCTTAGGCTATTTAGGGACCCTGGGGAGAGTGCAAGCATACTCCATGCCCTGCTGTGCTTTGTTTAGTGGTTACAGCTCCTGAACACGGAACAGGGACTGCTAAACTGATGCAGATGGGCAAGAAGGAAAGATGGATGGGCTCAGTGCTTTGCTTCCCAGTGCCTGCTGCAGTCTGCTCAAGTAGCTGCATACAGAAGGGAAAGTCAGCTTCTTAACTAAAAAAGAGAGATGGATCAGAGGAACAAGAGGTTGAGGTGTCGCTTAATCTCTGATCTGCCCCTCTAGGTAACTATGAACTTCTTCTTTCTCAGAGTGGATTGTAGAGTTGCCATTTACCAACCTGGATTACACCTACGTTCAATAAGAAATGGTCAAATGGCAGCTGAGTTCTGCAGTTCACTGGCATTCTGATGCCCAGCTGTGTTCTTATGTTCCACCCTCAAGCTTAGCTTATAAAGAGGTTACACCTGTAAATTATCCAAAGAGAAGGAGAGATGCACAGACAGACAAGATGAAGAGGAGGGAGGTTTAGAGATTTTAAGCCCAGGACAGATTCTCTGTCTCATTTTGTAGCCAGTGTGCATATTTATGATGCATAGATAGGAAAGGCCCACCGAGAAAATACAGCTCACAAATCATATCTTTCAGCATGCTACAGAGTTTGTTAAAGTTCACTCATGTCTCTTGTGCTTGTACTCCATTAATCATTTTTGTTTCTGAAAACAAGGATAAACTTGTATCCCTGATCTGCATGAAGATCGTGTTCATCTCATCTCACTCTTATATCTCTTTCAAGGCAGTCTGCCTCAACCATCCTTCTCATGAAAATGAATTGGAGAACCACTGATTTCTCAATGGCCAATGCCAACATGTCTGAGCTGGTGGTTTACAGACCTCAGTCTCCTGATGTAAAGGAGACCTAGCTGTCCTCTGCCTCCAATGCAGCCCAATGAAGAACACAGATTTCTGTTCTTCAATCTTAAAATCCTTGGGTAAGAAACACTCAACCTGAGATTTTGTTATTTGATTATTTCCCCCCTTTGCACTTTGACCTCCTCTGCAAAGTGGAATCAAAGCTGAACGTGGGTCTTTTATCATATCTTTATAACTGGCTTTTATCAAAGAGACCTTTGCCTTCCAATTGTAAGCTTATGACTGGTCTGAAACTTCACACTTGAATGCAACAAATGGCAGATCTGATACTAGATCTCAGACATCCTAATTTTACACCAATGTACTTCTGCTCTCTTCTGTGATGTTTTTCCTGCAAGTGAGATCAGACTCACGAAGTTGACTCAAAACTGAAAGACGGATTTGAAAGAAAATAAATAGAATAAAGTAGATATTCACTAGCATATGCTATTGCAGCTGAGTGTTGCTGAAATCTCTCTGCACTCTGTTCTTATGTGGCATATGTGCTATAACTGAAAGACATAATCGTGTGAATTAAAAATTAGTCATTTGTTTTTCTCCAACACCTTCTAACCACAAAAGCTGAGATCTCGAAATGCAACCTAATTAATCCTGATTCTGTCACTGTGTTCACTGAAATATACCTGTAGATATAGAAATACTGGAAGTCTGCTCATAACTGTAACAAAGCCATCTCTAGGGCTGAGCTCCAACGTCAGTCCTAACCCCATGGAAGTGGTTTTCCTGCATTGGCACAGTACTTCCAGCTTCCTTTATCAGCCCTCTGCCAGGCTGTATTCATGACCAGTCCCAGCACATTCAGGGGAACAGCATTTGGGTCTGTATTTCCTGCTGTTGGCTTACAAAAGGATTAATTTCCTCTCTAGCTGGCAGTGGAATTACTCTCTTCAGTAATAAATATTTTGACTATAATACTTGGATGCTTTTGATTCAGAAGCTATTGAAAACCAAATAGAGGTTCAGCTACTGGGAAGATGATTAAAGCAAATCCTGAGAGGAATGGAACACTCATTTCTACACTAGCTGGGATTTGCCCTTTCCTTTCCAACAGCAGATTCTCATGATATTTTTGTGTTTTACTACCTGTCCATTTTCTTTCTATCGTATGCACTGTAATGGCATTTATAGTTCTATTAGATTATGGTCAAGTCTTTTCAAATTGAACAGCCATTTATGAAAGCCCTTAAAGAGCAGGAACATGAGACTATAAGGTCTCACAATGGAGTTATAGATGCTTTTCAGTCTTTCTACATAACATCTCTCAGATATAAGGCAAAAATCTCACCATTCGGTCAATTTTTTTGTTCTTTAAACCCAGAAATCCCAGCATGAACCAGGAAATACCCTTGCTTTAGTATTCGTTCTTGATTCTAGCAAGTTGCATACCATTACCTGCCATTATTTGTCAGTCTGCTCATGAAAGATCTGAAGTCATGGCATGGGCTGGGAATGAGACATTTACTGGAGTGGAACTGCAGTCTCCTCATTGCACAGGCTTGTGCTGAGGGGTCTTGCCTTGCCTGTGTGCAGTGGAGCCCTCAGCACTTCTGTCTGATTTGGAGAGGGTGAGAATATTCAAGATATGATATAAAGGAATTACACAATATTGGACTAGTTAAGACATTAGGAAAAAAAACTCAGCAAAATTCTTGGTAAAATTTAATTCCAACACTGTGAAGAACTGATAAAAAAGGAGACACTTTCACAGATGTGTTAGGAGGAAGAGCAAGACAGACATGGCAGTTTGTAATTTTAAAGGGTGATCTTTTTCTTCCTGACTGTCTTATTTTGATTCAAAGGCTCCCCAAGCCATCACCATAAATCCTACTGCTAACAAACCACCTGCAAGGCCACTGCTGAGCTCAGTGGATGCTGCACTGATTACAATAGGAATTCCCCCTCCTCCAGCTTGTTAACACAGACTCCTTAATCATGCCTTAAGCAGAACCATGAGGGTTCTTTTACCTCATTACTGTTAGACTATGCAGCACAAAATCGGAGTGTGTACAAGTAAATAATGTACATTAACATCAGTTCATAAATCAGACTTGCCGCCCACAAACGACAAATATGCAACGTATGTGAGAATATTGAAGCATATACAGGATGTTTTACCACTTACCAGGTGCTAAAATGCATTTTACAATGTTTTCAGGAGATGGTCCAGTATAATAGGTGGACAGAATTAAACAAAAGGTCTCAAGACTGAAGGAGCAAACCCCATCTGCAGTATGGCTGGAGGAGCATGGCCTCAGGTACACTCTGTTCTCATTCACTATTCACAATTTGATTCAATGTTGTTAGGATACATCTTTTTTTTATTCCCTTTTAATTACGATTCTCATAGCAAATAGCTTTTTAATTTTTAGAAATAACATTTAATTGATATGCAAAAGAAATGGCAATACTTTCAAGAGATTTTTCAGAGACTTTTATAAGTGAAATTGATCACTTATCATTAACCAAGTGGCAGGATTTCAAGACAGTGTGAAATGGATTGACATAATAGCAGGTAGCAGCTCTTATCTTCCACACATTTCCCCACTTACAAAAGTTTTCCGTTGCAAAGGGAAAAAATACCTTGAGTTAAGCCACTGGTATTTTTACATTTTCTGCACACCAGCAAAATCAATAGTTCTGATTCTTGCCAAAAGCTCACAGCACTATTTTCTAAGATCACCTGCATTTCAATAGGATGCCAGAGATTAATTACAAGTATGAAGATTCTGACTCAGAGCTTCCTACTACGCTTGCAATTAAACATGCAATGCCATCTCCTTATCTGAACTCCCCAAGAAACCCCAGCTGTGGGTGAGTTAGCTCTGCATTTATGTACTGATAAACAGATCTTCCCAATACACTTCAGCGAAAAGACCTAGATATAAGTGTTGCTCCTCATTTAGGTTAGCCACTGAGACAGGTGGAAGGATGCTGTCTATCCAGAGATGAAATGTGCTGGGAATATGGTTTATGGGAATATGGAAGAGGGCCATAAAAGTTTTGTGAAGTCTCAATGCCAGCATTTCAGGCACTGAGGCTGAGCGCCACAGGTGTGCGAACTATAGATTGATAGAAGTGAATCCAGCTTTTAAACTTTCTGGGATCCTGGCTCCTCTGCTGACTGTTGTCTGGATGCGAGTTTTATTGGTCAAGTGCATATCTGATAGAAGTCCAGTTAATCCAAACTGCTGCTTGTCAGAGGCTGCCATAGGAAACTTGTCCCACTGATCAGTTTCTAAGGTGTTTTTGAACCTAGCTCATCCTCGCCCTACAGTGTGGTCATGCAACAGCCATCTCCAAGGAAAAAAAATGTCATTTCCAGGAAGCACCATTTTCAGAAAGCAGGACAGAGGACTTAAGGCTTTGTTTGTTTGCTTTGCAATTCAGAAGTCTTAGTTCAACTGTAAGAAATCACTTTGCAAAATTGGGAAGAGGCCAGATAAAAATAGTGGTGACTTCAGTCATAGGCATGGAGCATGTTTGGAGACTGCTAGGTGAACTGAAGGTGGAAAACCAATTCCATAGCCAACTAAGTACTTATAAGTATTTTCAGAATGTCAGCAGTATTCATTTTCTTTACACATCCGTAGAATTACACAAGGGATGCATTTGGTCCAGAAGTAAGAACCAAATTTTCTAGTGTCCCGCAAGGAGTTCAAGGCCAAAAATAACCTATTTGCTTGAGGCAATCAGTACCTATTGGAGGATAAAAATATTTGTCTTGTTCTTTGGGCAGTACTTGGGATCTTGTGAGTCCCTTTTGAAAATTAGATCTTGCTGGAGAAGGGATCTAATATTCCCATATTCCCATATAGCATGGCAAAGTAAGGGCTCACTTGTGCTTTTATCAAGTGATAACATTAAACTGTTCTACACATTTGTTCCACTGACATCTGGATCCCTTAAGTGACACTCACTGCTTTTCTGCAAGTGACAATCAATGAGACAGCCACCTACTGGAAATGGGTTAGTGCCAAATGGGCATGATATAAAACAGAACATAAGAGCAGCTCTTCAGACTCTATATCAGGATTTCATTCCATAGCCATTAGTGCCTTTGTACAGTGCTCTATGCTAACAATCGATATTTCATTAGTGCAGCAGTATTCCCTACCTTTATGCATTTTTTCATGTTTTGCTGCATTTAATGTATGTGTGCATTTGGTTGTCTGGAGACAGGTAATGGTTGGTTATTTGAAAGTAACCACTTACTAAATTTCTAATAAAGCATATAGTTTAAGGAGAAAGGTTGGCAAACTCAGATGGAAGATTAAATGCGTAAGACTCCCAGAGGTTCCTTTAGCTGGAGAAATTGATTTATAGCATGCAGAAAAAGCTTTCTTTTGGAAATTGAGTGAGCGGGTGGCTGCAATTTATATAAATTAAACCTTGGGCTTGTTCCTCTGACTTGAGGATTTTCTCTTCAGTTTTTAACAAAGTTGCTGGTGCATAAACAGCATTTGCTTCAGTTTCTAAATGTTGGTTCCTTACAGTTGTTTTTAATCAGTGAGCCTTTTGGAATCAATTGTAGAATTAATCTAATTGCAGGCTTCGTCTTTACTCCTCATTCTATAGAGCACAACACAAGAGGGGAGTTGTGGCCAGGGAGAAAAATCACAGCTATGCATTCTTGTCTCGTGTCACTTTCCTCTCTGATCTATCATTACAATCAAAATTCTTTATCCAGAAAATTGCAACATGGAATTTTAAAGCTTAAAATAGCACATCTGTAAGGCAGAGATTAGATTATGCAAAGTGTTAATGCAGCATTAACTGAAGAGTCCCAATTAAATAATTACAAATAGTTACATGTCTAGCCTTTTCAGTTCCAGAGCATCATAGTTTAAAAGTCAGAAACTTTTTCTTTCTCTGACAATGTTCATGTCAGATCAGGAGGACTGAGACATAAACTTTCAGTTACAAGACAACAAGCGTTGTGAAAAAACAGTAGATCTCCCTGAGACATAGTCAGTGATTTAGACTTGTTTTTAGAGATTGTAATAGATGCACACAATGGTAGGACAGCATTAGCATTAATATCAGGGTATACGACTCTTAAAATCATCTCCCTGTTGTCATCAGTAGTGATTTGTGATTTTCTCCTGCAGTTCTGCCTGCTCTCTCCAAGGCGTAGCCCTGGATATAATCAGACATTTTGATGCCCTAAGGGGAAGCAAGGCAGTAGTAGTCAGATGCCTTCAAAAAGGCGCAGTCCTTATGCAATCGCCTAGATACTAATGATGCTGCACCTTGATTCCCATTCTATCTTGCAACGGTTGTGTGTATTCTGCCTTCACCATCTTCTGTAACCAGACCAGATCTTATTCTCAGAAGCAATGATACTTTTGAAATAGGTCTCCTCCTCCTGCAACCTGCACAGCACTTCTCTGTGCAGTGTAGACGATGGCAACGTGCCATTAGTAAGGGTGCAGTGCCCACTGCTGCTGTTGTTGAAGGGAGGCTCCAGCACCAGTCAATTCCTGAGCTCTCCTTTTGTTTCCACTTCTCCGAGTGCTTGGATTCACCCTTGGCATGCAACAAGAAAAATGATTAGATCCTTGCCTGGTCTCTGGTGAATTTAATGTCTCTCAGTGGTATGCCCACCCTACTTTGAAGGAAAAATAATTTCCTGTCTACATCAGCCAGTCATGTCTTCAGTAGATAGAATTAATTATTCTGCTAATCTCACTGAGTATTAGGTTAACATTCACTGCATGAGATCACTTCCCAATTATTTAGCTAGCAACATCAGCAGCAGAACGCCAACTTGCCTGGGGAATGGGAGGCAACCAACCATGGCGAAGCCATTTGAACCTAGACATCATGTACGTGTAGAGCTCCCCAAAGACAGGAATGTAATGACACAGATTATTGAAATGATAGTTCTCACACAAGCAGGCCTTTTATTTTTTCCAGTAGTGGAAGACACTAGCTCACTTGATAAACTTGTTACAACCCACTGCATTCCATCAGAAATTCTAGTCAGCTGTAATAGCATATTTCATTTTCTGCAGAGCCAGGAGAATAAAAAATACACAACAGGATGGGCTGTAATCTCTTTCTCTCCATTGGACATCTAAAGTTATGTTTGAATAATCTTTTTACTGTAGTGTGACAAGTTCACTCTGATTCATACCTTGTCATGACTTAAAGTAGGATGCTAATTATTTACCTAAGTTCTTCTATGTGCCATGATAATATACTTAGCAGTTTATTATCCTTCTTCCTTTCTAAAATACCATCTTCCTGAGGCAAGTCTTTTAAGTGATATATAAAAATGTGGTTAATCATAAGAGGCATTATCACAACCATGCTAGAGGCCTGAAAAAGCTAAATGAACTATAGGATCCTTCCCAGAAAATGAGAGAGAGAACCAGAAAAGATTATTAGAACTATGACTTTGAGTTCCATGGGTTCTTTTTTGTTACAGGTTCACCAAGGATTGATAAACCGAACATTTCAGCCTTAGGAAGGCAATGCCATGATTACTAGTGGTCTAGAATTGAAGTATTAAATTCAGTCCGCTTTTTTTTTTTTTTTCTTTTTTTCCTAATTTATTTACTTTTCCAAATGGTTATCAAATCCTCTTATTAGGAATTTTCTCTTTCTTTTCAAAGACAACATTCCTCAGGGGACTGGTGACCCCTTTCCCTCCTTCTGCAAAACGAATCTCTGAAGAAAAGACATCTCCTCCCTTAACACATCTCTCCCCTGGACGAGGAGCAGGCATGACAAGATGAGAAATCTTAGGCCTGTCACTTGTCCCTCCTGCAAACCAGTGTGTGCTCATCAACCAGTTAGCCTGCAACTGGTCTTTATTTCTGATGACAGCATTATCTGAGAGTGTGACTCGGGAGACCTGGCTTCTATTTCTGAATCTGGTACTAAGCCACTGTGTGACATGGGCCTTGTCACTTCACTTCTCTGCCTGCTTTTGCCTTAACCCTTTTTGACCGTTTTGAAATGAGCTGTAGAGGAGTCAGGGGAGAATAGGGCTGTTTGGGATTTTTATGCCACTGTAACAGTCATAGCGCATGAAACTGAAGCATGGAAGATGGATGTACAGAAAAACAGCACACAGGTCGCCTTCAGAAGGATGGAACAAAGGCAGTAAAAGACAATGCAGTGACTGTGTTACTTCGCAATTTTACTTTAATTATTTTCCATATCAGTAAAATAACTAGCAGCTATTTCACTGAAACATAGGGAGCGGGTCATCTTTCCTTCCTATCCCCTCTTGGAGGGACAAAGCAAATTCTCATTGTGTGCTTTCTATATAGAATTTTTACAAAATAGCAAAATATGATTGAGCTGTGAACCAGCTGACCTGTGTAGTACTGTTTTTCCTGTCTGACCTTTTTCTTTTAAAAAAAGAAAAAACAATTCAGTTGTGCCTAAACATCTCGAGTTTGAAAGCAAGCATTAGATTGTCATAATCTTTATTTAGTACAGTGTTGTGTTATTTGTTTAAGGCTGACGCTTCTTGACAGTATTAGGTTACATCTTAGGGAGACACTGTGAGTTGTGTTTGAAGCAGCATCTTGGATTTACTGCAGCTGCCGTAAATATCAGCTAAGCAGCCTTCATAAATTATGCTAAAGGCATTTCTGAGTTATATAAGAATTATTTGGGGATGTAGATGGATTTCTGTTGCCAGACATTTTTAGACTATATACAGGCAGTGGATGTATAGCACTTAAAATTTTATCTTTAGGGGTTGTTCCAGATTACAGTAGTATGAGCACGCTTACATTGTATTCTACATAATATACACGCAAAATTGACCTTACCATTAGTAATGATTATAGTTACAGCTTCCAATTTGTACATGTATAAAGAACAGGGAAGGTTTGTAGCTCTGGTTTTGTACAGATGGAGAGAGGAGTTAGTCAAATATTCAGATGTGCATTATGAAAATGCTTTACTCTGGGCACCGTGCACTGTCTGCACAAGGCTCACAAGCTCAGTCCTGCAACCAGCAAACACTGATGCATGTGAACTCAAGAGAACTGTCCTCACTAGTGAAGCCACGAGAGAAACCCTTACTGCACAGAGATGACTCAGACAAACTTCCCTTTGGTTTTGAGTTATGCAAGTTGTTTTTACGGGATGATGCCAAATGGAGTTAGGCAACCTACTTAGATCAAGCAGAAATTAGCTACAGCCAAGACTTGAGCCCAGAGGTCAGCCATTTTCCATGGACAATCTCAGTTCCATCATTGTGGTGTTTGAGGGACAGCTATGGCCTTGTCTGCCATCTCTTTACATTTCACAGCACTCAGCTGCAGTCCTTTATGGCTACAAGCACTTGCTTGCGCACAAACAAGCTGTGCACTTCATTCCTCTCTTGCTCTGATTGCACTTTTGCTCTTTCACTCACATTTCTGATAAAGGGAAATGACAAGTCTAGGATCAGTTTTGCAGCTATAGACATAACTGAGCAGCTGGCATCATGAGGCCTCAAAATAAATCCCAAAAATGCTATCCCAAAGAACTAAGGCAGTGCTATATGGCTTCTCTAAGCTTTTCAGTGGCAGCTCTTCAGCACAGGACTGGGAAAGATTCCTAGTGGAACAAATAGTCCAGATCTGCATGTCACATAAAACGTAATTCAGGCAATTAACTGAATACATTGTGGGCCACCTGGGCATGTGCAGAGAAACCATTTACAAGACCAAAGATAACCAGTAATGGCAGACATTGTGGGAACACTGTGATATGTAAGTCTTGGTGTAATGAATCCTGCCCAGCTCTCCACTAAAACAAAGAGCAGAGTGAAAATGAATAAGAGTCTGGAGCAATAGTAGAGTCTCCATGACTCAGTAAAGGCAGTAGCTTAAGAGGCAACTGCTGGCCAGTTGGCCAGGGGAAGAAACAATGCCGTAAATCATTGGGCTACAGGAATCCAGCTCTAGGCATTCTTCACAGCTTAGGTATTTGTATCACTATTTACTTTCACTCGGAGAAAAGCTCTAGCTAGCTGTAGCAAAGGCATTAGGAATGCACAGCTCTCCCCTTTAAATACTGTGCATCTTTAGGTCGTGCCCTGTTCTGGGCATTTATCCCATCCCTTTTCCCTAGCAGTTCTAGGAATTCTGAATATAGGTCTGTGTATCTTTCTGCTTCTCCTTTACCCTGAAAAGTCGGGCCAAATCTCAATACTTCCCTCCTTCCTTGATATGAAGGTGTGACAGAGATGCACGGATGTTTGAATGGACGTTTGAGTTACCAGACCTTTGTGTCATCCAACTGCATAATTTTATTCTAAGTACTTCCCTGTGGCCATTCTGACCTGCCCATTTGCTCTGCCAAAGGAAATGAATGAGATGCATGGATTAGCTCTGTGATGCACTTCATATCTGCCCCTGTACTGAGGAAACCCAGTGAATCTCAACTCACTGTAGGAATGAGAATTCAGTAATGAACCAGAGAGACATAAAATGAAAACTTCAGTCATTCTAAAGCAACAACTGTGTCTTTGCTATCTAGTCTACAGCAACATCTGGCTCTTCCAGCCGAGGCTGAATGTGTAGTGTGAAAACCTGTCTGTACATACAGGATCTTGCAGCATAAGATGTCAAGTGACATGAAAAAAATATGAGGAGAGTAAGGCAGTCAATTATATCTATAAAGAGCCTGTTCCCACGCCCATTATGGAACCTTTCTATTAAAATGAACACTGGCTTTGGACTAAGGCCAGGTATATTTGCAGTGGCAGTGAATCTATTATTATATCTTTCTGTCTGTGAAAGCAAGCTGTAGTATAGGGAGAATTCTTATAGTGCATAATATACTAAGCTATCACCTGCTCTTGGCAAAAAACCTGTAATGTAGTTTTCCTGTAATAAAAACAATAATAATTCTTCAGTCATAGCTTTATGATTAAACAACATTGAGACAAAGATTTTTTTCTTGCCTTAATCTGCATAATTCCCAGGCTGCAATGCAGAAAAACCTTTTGAGATATTAACTAGATTATAAAAATGTCATGACAGATTTGAAAACTGCCACTAACGTGAGAGTTTTAATTATGAATACTTTTTTTTTTTAAGAGAGAAAATGCTTTTCCTGTGGCAATAAGATTTTGCATTATGCACAAATACTAAAGCTTAGAAATGTTCAAAGGCTGAAAAGTATAAGTGAGAGAAGAGAATGGATTATTCTGGAAAATAGGTGAAAATAAAACTGATAAAACATTACTATTGAAATGATATATTTATAGGAGTCATTACAACAGAATTAATGTTGTTGGAACATAGAGGGAAGTAAGGTTATAAACCATTCAGGCCTCTATGCCAGATTTATTTCAAGAAATGAATCCTAGTGCTTGTAGCAACACATTAGAGCCCCGATCCATACAACAGTGGGCAGGAAAAGCATGGGAACTTATGCTATAGAGCATACATGCACAGCTCAGCAGTGAGGAGAAACTTCACACTTGGCAGGAGGAGATTACCTGAGTGCCATGAAGGATTCACTGGGGGTGCTCACATGCTTCTGTTCATCCCTCAGCTCTAACGTGAGTACCTAGCTGTGTCCTGAACATCTGTCTGCCTTCACAGGTAAAGACATCAGCAGTTTCCCCAAATATTTAGCTACTGAGTAGATCCATGGGCTCCTCTCCCTCGTGAATGCACCCAGAGCCAAAGCCAACTCAATATGGTTAAGATAGCCAAAAGAAAAAGGCAGTATAATATTCAGCACCCAAAGGGAAATGCTGTTGGGATGCAAACTATGTCACAAAAATATATTACATAGAGAGGGAGCCCACAAACTCTGTAGTATGGGTAGCCACACACCAAATTCAAGCTGGAAGCAGTTTAGCTTTGTTTGCCCTAACTTGGCAGCCCAATGCCAGCACTGCACAGTCATAACTTGATGCCAGCCAACCCAGTGCTGCTCTTCAGCTCATGGTCCTGCTGGCTTTGCTTAGTGCTAGCCTAGTGCTGAGTGCATCACACCCCATTATGCAATGCAGAAATACTGCAGGGCACACCTACAAGTACAAACCCACCAGCAGATATGTGTCTTCTGCTAACTGATGCATCTTCACTGCTGCTGCTTTCTCTTGTTGTCTCCCATGCTGCAGCTGCAGTTGTCACTGCAGTGCAGGCAAAGCCTTGGTGAATATGCAAGAAGTCTTGGGAAGACAGCTTAACTCACAGCAGCACCATCGATATCCCTAATAACCAGGGTGGAACCCATCTGCATCTAAATCAAATAAAACCATTATTCTCTCCGGAGACAAAAAAGATTTGCAATTGTTGAGATATCTGATTAATTTAAAGCCCCCAAATAAATAAAATAATTATTGACATCTATTCTTGGGAAAAAGATTTTTCAAGACAGGAGACTAAAGCATCAGCAGCCCCCCATTTACAGAGGAGTTGGCGTATCTGCTGAAGTGGTATTTCATGTTTAAACAGACTTGAATTTAACAGATCTAATGGATAACAATATTTCAAAAAGAGACTTAATCTATTTCATTACATTTTATATTACTTTGTTTAATAAATCATCGTCCACTAGAAGCCCAATCTAAGATGAATTTAACAGACTTTTAAAATTATGGGTCAATATCAACTTTGTCATAAATTCATTTTTACTTTGGATGCAGGCCCAGTGGGAACTTCTGTATTGCTTTCTTGCAAATGATCCATAATTCATAATTAATGTTGACTTAAAAATGTGACAATGAATTTTCTTTTGTCAAGTGTGGGTTTTTTCCCCTTAATTTTTCAGTAAAGAAAAATGAATTCTTCTTTAATTAAATCAAAGTTTTGATAATGCTAATTTCAGTTTACTGTTCTGTGTTACGTGGCATGGTTTGAAATCCCTCTGGCAACAAAGAACAGGATTGAAAACACAGACTGGCAAAAACAATACATGGAGGAACAAGTTTAACAGTTGTCAACAGTTCAGGGAAATATGGAGGGGATTCATGTTCTTAGTGCAGCCAAAAAATTCTCACTGTAATTCTCTTTATTACCCAAAAATCAGCTTTTGCAGATATTTAGAGCAAACCTATATATACCTGTGTTAGGATGGAGAGGACATTGGGGCAACAGGTTTGTAGTGCAGGTAAGACCACTGACTGGAAAAATCCCATGCATTTATGAGACCTGAAGGCGCCACTTGCCAAGAAAGACAAGAAGTAGATGGCACCTGAAAACATTTTGATACCTTGCTATTGCAAGATGAGTGGTTGTGATTTGTTTGGAACGATCATGAAATTTTATTGTGAGGGTTGAGAACGTCTCAGGTTCATAGTTTGGACGGGAGCAACTGTGAACTTGGCAACAAAGTGGTGGTGGGTTCAATTTAGAAAGCAAGTCAGCTAAAGAGATTGAGTAGAGTCTTCACCTTTCTATTGCGCAGGCATGCAGAATGAAAGAGGAAAGGAAACAAACCTAAAAGCAAAATATTGGTGTTTATTTTTGCCTCAGAAATATGATTTGATATCTGCTGACTTTAGTATTGTTTTCTTTTCTGGGGTTAATGATTTACAACATTCAGTCTAGAAGATGGGGCTGTGGATCTTCTGCTTGTGAACAACTCTGAGGTGCGTGTCTCTGAAAAGAGTTGAATTGCTGAATCCAATCTCTATGATTCTGTTTTCCCTTAGTTTCAGTGATCACAGTGCCTTCTTCTAGCTTGTTCAGCCCTCTACAAAGGCAGCTTTGAACCAACCCTCTTGTGGCTATTTCTCGTTGTCCTGGGAGTGGAAAAGGCTTTGGTTGCGAAGGGTTTTCATAAGCTTATCATCACACCAGAGATGGGATGCCAATAGCATCTAAAGAGAATCCCTATTAAATTCTCATATTTCTTTCTTGGTTTGTTTGTTTGTTTGCTTTTGTTTTTTTAAAGCAAAATTATCTGTTTTCCCCTCTGTGTGTACTCCATCTGAACTGAGGGAATGGTGAGTTTGTCATACCTTGTTATCTTATTTGGCTACGCTTATCAGATCACAACCTGGAAAAAAATTCTCAGTGGAAGCCTTTTTGAGAAGTGATGGATGAGTTCGAAGGAAGAAGCTCGTAGCTTTGGGAGGGATGGATCTGTTGTGTGCTGTCTTGGCCTGGGCACTGCTGCGTTTCAACTCTGCTTCACAGTTTTCCCCTAACTGATCACTGATGCCATTTAGAAAAATCTCCCTTTTCTTTGCCATTAATCATCTCTGGCACATCACTGGCACATATTCTTTCTTGTGTTCAAGGTCAGCCTTGTCCCATGATAGTGAAGCACACACTGTGTCTTTCATTTGTAGATCTGAAAATGTATAAAAACCGTACAACTTTGATTTCTTAATCTGTTTTATGCAAGAAATGTTCTGGTACTGCAGCTTAACATGCTGCCTAATAAATGCATTGCAGGCACATCAGCAGTCACATTTCCCCCTCCAGTTTTTCCAGTAGGTAAATGAGGAATGATTTGACTGAGGTCAATTTGAACGTTGCAAGTTAGACCTCAGGCCCTCTGTAAAAGCATGGTGCACTTGCTGGGACATTGGTGAGTTCTGCAAGAGCTTTCAGATCCTAATTGGTTCTCTCTGTTTGAACTATGTGTGGAAACACACAGCACTTACAGTTATTGCTCCTTTGCTCAGGGCTTTTAATATATGGTGGCTAGAGCTGCTTTTAATCCCTGGTGAGAATTTGAAAATTAGCCCCACAAACATAGGATTTTAATACCTTAGATATCTTCAGGTTACCAGAATGTCTTAGCCTGGTCATGTATCAGCCCAGTCTTTGGCACCATATTTCTGTTGTAATAAAATATCATGAAAAACATTGTCTTTACAATCAAGCAAGTAAATACAGAACCAGATCTAAGAATAGGCAAAATGGGTGTCAACTTCAATGGAAGTCAAGGATGGAGAGGAAAAATATAACGAAAAGAAATGCAATTTTGGTTGCTTGCAAGCCAGATTTGTTTCTTCCTAGAGTTGGTGAGAGATCATTTTCTTAGTAATTTCCCAGAGAGTTTGGAAAGAAGCAGGGTCAGGGGCCAAGGAACAGCCTTTATTCCAGAGCAAAGACCAAGCAAACATTAGGACTGGGTAAATAAGCAGAAGAACTGGGTTGCGTTGTTTTGTTAAAAGTCCTCTGATTGGGCTAAATTTCATTCCTAGGTTAAGAATGATAGCCAGGTCTGCACCCATTGGGAGCTGCAGTTATGTTCAAGTTTAAATGGCCACGTTTTGTTCAAGGCTCCTGTTGCCTATGCATAGCTGGCCCTTTACAGCACAATTTCTCATAGACCACTTTTCATACATTCCAATCAACACAACTCTATAAGTTAATGGAGGGTGTTCTCAGAAACCAACATTTCTAAATTCCCCAGGGAGATTCAGGGAACATGCTTCTCATTGCAGAGCCCTTTGAGCAGAGCTTCGGAACAGAATTACTAAACCTTTTCCAATTTTAGGTTCTTGGACAAAACCTCTGAGGTCTTGTTTTGTACACCTGTCACATTTCAAACTCACTTAGAGTGTGACACCTAAACAGGAGCTTCGTGTAGATTTGGGCCTGCTACCATTCTCCATGCAAAATTCACAACAATTTGAGAGGGAAGCCTGGTAGAAAGCTACTAGACAAAGTCTTCATAGTGTTCATAAGTGATAGGAAAGCCTTTTTTGCCTTTTGCAAAAGTCAGAAAAAAATCTAGTGATATAAAGTGAAAATATTCTGCATGATAGCATAAAGCATTGATTTTGCCAACTTTTGAGCAGCTGTAATGGTGTGAAACATTTATTGACAAGTGCTACAAACTTCTTATGAGAACTTGGCCATTTAATAAGTTCCAAGACAGCAAAGTAGGGGGAAGGTGGGGAAGAGATGTGATAGGCCAACGAGAGTGTTGAACCTTGCTAAGATAATTCCAGTGTAGCAAAGGTTCACATCCTTCCTCTTTCATAAAAATAAATCAAAATCTACTGAAGAAGTTAAACAGTACTTCCAGATTTAATTATTCTTTAGCTGAATAAGCAGAGAACAAGTGGCTCAATTGATCACTTGTGTACACAGGGCTCCTCGTGCATTGTTCATCATTAACCTTACTTAGCTCATGGTATCAAGAAAATCAAAATGAATTTAAAAAAAAAAAAAAGCAAAAAAAGCAACAACAACAACAAAAAGATATGAAGTCTGGCTGGCAAGTTGCTGGAGGGAGCTAGCAGTTGTAGCTGTGCTATTCCTCACTTGTTTTTTTGTGTCCCCATTCTGCAACCGTCTGTTGTTTTTACTGTTTTGAGCTAACTCCTGCTCTCCCTGGATTCCACTGTCTTTAATGGAAGCAATAATAAGCCTTGAGATATTTGTATCATAACAGCCTTTGTTCACAAGTGCCTCTTATATCTTGAGAGAACAATCCTGGAAGGGAAAATCTGTTGTGTTTCTGAAGCGCAGGAATTGGTACTTTAGACAAGTTGCTGCCCTCAGCTGCCATTTGAAAAACTGGGATACTAATAACACTTTCTCTCCTGCCCTTGTATGTTTAGGCAGAAAAGTCACCAAATTACAGTTATCTGTTGCTTTCCTCATGGGCAGTGAGAGTCTGATCTTGGTCAGGTTCTCAGCACACTACAACTATATGCTGAAATATCTGATTGTGGTTAAGTTGTCTTGGCAAGGGATTTTCAGAAATGCGCAGCTTTCAACCTGAATCCATTCAAAGTGAACTGATGAATTTTACCAGTGACTTTAATGGAACACTAGTGACTTTAATGTGAAGCTAATTAGGCCAGCTTGAACCACGTTTCAAAATCCCAACAGTAAAGATGCACCACATTTGCCTTCCTCTAAGACACCAAACTGTACCCCAGTGGTTTGTTTTATTTGCCCCATCCCTGGAGGTGTTCAAGGCCAGGTTGGATGGGGCCCTGGGCAGCCTGGTCTAGCATTAAGTGGGGAGGTTGGTGGCCCTGCACGTGGCAGGGGGTTGGAGCTTCATGATCCTTGAGGTCCCTTCCAACCCTGACCATTCTGTGATTCTGTGATTGTGCAAACACTGAGCTCAGAGCTGAGTTTCACTGTTGTAGTATTACAAATCCATTATGTATACCCCACGATCATAGGCAGTAGGATGTGAAGAATCCAACCTCTGCTATTAGCTGAATAGGTTCTAATGGAGCTGATGGACGTCAGATTTGTGTAACACCTGTAGGATTGGGCTCTGGTATTTGTATTGTTATTAATTTACTGTTGTGAATAGTAAGCAATTTTTCATCTTTAGGGTTTGGGGACATCTTGCCATGTCAGCAGAGACAAGATTGATGCAGGAATGGACATTTCAGTTATTTTCTCTCTGATCGTACTGCTCAAGATTCTGGCATTTCTGACATAAGTGAAGGATAAGAAAATATGAGAAAGTCTAAAATTTTATTCATTCACAGACAACAAATGGCAGATAAATTGACATATAGCAAATTTCACAATTAACCACATTTCTGTCCCTGTTCTCAGTTGCAAAGTGAAAAAACAAATAAGGATAATGCTAAGACATGCAGAGAGTGACCTGCTATGTCATATATACAAGGATAGCTTCTGTACATTTCTCTCTGTGATATAGGTGATATACTTTGCTTTGCTGTTCACCCAGGTAACCTGGAGTAGAGCATTTTTTCTACCTTGTTCCTTGTTTATGATCTCCATTCCTTTTGCAACATAACAAATTAATAGCTGTACTTTACCTCCCTTTTGCATTTTGGAATAATACTTCATAACTGCATTTTTTACTCAGTAAGCTTAAAGCTGGAGTATTAAAGAGGTTAGGAGAAGGATGGCTTCCACCAGAAAATAGCCATGTATTATGTTATGTACTTATTGTCATAATAACTATATACACATCAGCATTAAGTTCATCAGAGTGGAGGGTTTTTTTTGTATGCTTTTTTCTTGGCTGGATTGTTATTAAGAATGGAAAGCTTTTTTGACTAATAGCTTAGAACAGGTGCATCTGCTGTCATTGTACGAGGTATCAAAGTGAAAGCTAATGCATTGCTCCATCTCCAAAATATTAATGGGCCCCTTGATTTTCTGAGTTTCTATCTTCAGTAAGTACTTCCTGTAACCTATCCAAAGATCAGCTTCAGATCCTGAATAATAACAAAGTCTTCCATTGAAGGAAATAATATCCAGGGTCTCCAAGCACAGTGCTTCATATTTAGATGATGGGCATACAAGCATAAGAAAAGCAGAAGTCATTGCTCTAAACGACCACAAATAAGACTGCCTTTGAACAGCTCTTCCTAAATGGTGGGTCATATTCTCCTTCAGCTACAAGTCCCTATGTTAAACGTGAAGTGAACAAATTGTTTATTAATATTCCAGTGTACCGCTCTAGTATTTGCTCTGAACATTTGGGAAACCCATAGAGGACTTTCTAAAACTCATTATATTAAAGAAAAAAAAAGGATTTTAGTCGCAAGATGTGAATTATATGGATGAGTGAGCATCAGTAAACAAGCTTATTTTATACTGGTACCTTGGAAAACCTATTTCTAAAAATAATTAGTGATGAATTACTTCTAGCATTTGGGAAGGTTATTGAGTGGTGTTTGCTACCTGAGAAAATGCAAAGAAAATTTACAGCTCAGAGATGAGGAATGGGAATTTGTGAAGTTTTTTTCCATCCAAGGAAACGAACTGGGCAACCTGAATTGTCAGCCTGGGTTTGGGAAACAAACAGCTTTCTTGCATTCTGTGCATATAGGAGAGAAGTTCAAAGAGGCCAAAACCTACATATAACAGGAAACTATTTCAAATTCTCCATCAGCTCTCAAGTATCATGTTCATCTTAAAAATATTTCAGGATTCCAAATTGACTTAAAATTGAGGTCAATATTTGTTGTGCTGCTGTAGCAGTTCAAAAACATATCCATTCTCTCTCCTTGTAAACGCTGCTCTATCAAACTCTTCTGTCTCCATCTTGCCACTGTGAAGCCAGAAAGCAGAAAAATGAGGAGGCCAAGAAAGAAGTGCAATAGATCTACTGTCAAAATTGTATTTGAGGCAATCAATCTGTAAAATGACCTAGGAGGGGTTCCTAGGGAGCCTCAGCATTCTGAGGCGGGTTTGGGTAATAAGATAGTTTACAGAATTTGAAATTGAAGCAAAGAGCTTACTAGAATTTTTTATTTTAATCAGGTGTAAATTGGGCTGCACAATATGAGGAAGGAAGGAAGATCTCCTGGACACAAAATCTGCCAGAAACAAAAGCAACAATTCACTAAGGCAGCCTGTGTTAATTAACAACATGGATTAAAAGAATGTGGATTAAAATATTTAAAGAACTATGCCAATTAAAGTGGATAGGTGTGAATAAAACAAGGGACTGGATCTGTGGATTCAGCTCTGTACTCAAACTTCAAATTTGTCATCCTTGAGACTCCATCTGGGATTCAGCAATCAACACGAAGAGGTACAGGAACTTCCCTTCATTTACTCATAGATCAAACCAAGGCAACAATATCTTTTAGCACACCCTGGCCATTTAGACTGCAGTATATATCATGTGCTCTATGACACGAGCTCATCATTTCATCTGCCATAAGGTGCCAAGATGCAGGTAAAGCAGGCTGCACCGTGTGAGCAATCTCACCCCGGTATGAGAAGAATGCTACCTGAAGAACCTAATAAGTGGGCACACATTGCAAATCCAAAAGTAGACTTTGTAACCTTTCTGAAGTACAGAAAAAAATATTCACAAACCAGGTCAGAGGTTTTCAAGAGCATCTCCTGCACAACAGAGCTGTTTATCTTCCTCTAAAAAAGCAACAAAACATATGTTCTCCTAATACGTTTGATGCTTAAGTAAAAATTGGGTTAATAACCGTGGTTACTATAAACTGTCCTCTATTTTTTCTCTTATGTGACAGGCAAATACTCCTCCGTATAAAATCTAGAAGATCTGACAACTCATATAGATGGGATTTGGTTCCAGTGATCACTAAGTCATTATAAACAAATCAGTTATTTGAAACAAATTTAGTCAGAGAGGGGAGGAAAAAAAAACAAAACAAAACAAACAAACAACAACAACAAAGATAAAGAAGTCAGTTTCAGGGCCAGATATCCGCCTCAAGTCATGTTTTCTTCTGGTCAGATAGATTATGATGCCAAAGGTTTACCTCATCGTACATCAGAGCAGCATCTGCAAAAGAAGTTCTCATTACTTTAAATGTTTGGCTTAAATTGGCAAAGAGAGAGAAGTAGGTTTTATCAGAGCTCTTCAGCATGCATAAACAGCTTGGTGTCTAATGCTGTTTATACCTTTGACACTCTCTCTTGAAAGAGCCAAATTGGACAGACTTTCCTTAGGTAAAACACCCATATAAATCAGTGCATGGGAGGCAAAGGGACAGGAGAAGGAATGAAATTGAGATCCTTTGGGCTACGGAATATATGAATTCCTTTTAATGAGATTTTGATTACAAGCAGTAGTGCCTTGGAGCAAAAACTACAGCAATAATCTCTAATGTATTATTTTGAAGGAGAAATTTAAACATCATAATGTTCATCCAATGAATGTCCATTTAGGCTAGCTAATGATGGAACGCTGCATATTACACAGTGCTAACCAACTAATATGAGGAAGGATGTCTTTTATGGGATTATGTAAAAAGAGATCAGGTTCATCAAGAATGCAGTTACTCTCTCGGAAACCTTCCCATTTACTGAGTCTTGAAAATCACAGAGAATAAAAAACAGATATAATGAGATCATTTTCCTCAGGTAAAAATGGAAGACATGCCTAGCAATTATTGATTATTACATAAAATGGAGCTCCATGTCCTACATTCTCTCACCTGGTAAAATCTGGCTATGGAAAGAGGCTTATAAAGACCACTATTTTGACTGGAGGATCCAAGTTGTTTCATGAGGAAGTTCTTCAATGGGGACGGTGGTATTATAGCCAACAGAGAGTTTCCTCATCCTGTTCCTGCTCAGCAATAGCAGCAGCAGCACATGTTATTTGTGCACATCACATGTACACATCATGGTGGGCTATCCATTGTGATACTATTTTATTTTTTTTTGACACATCAATCAACCAGAAAAGAGGACAAGGGATCCAAGGATCAGGACTGCGCCATGCAAGAAGGCTGTCTGCAGTGAAGAAGACAGGATTGCATTTTCTTTACAACTCTCTCAAGCCAAGAATAGAGGAGAAAACTGCACATCTGCCACATCTGAGTAGAATGAGTGTGATCAGACTGTCTGTTGTGCCTGCACAGCTGAGAGATCTCAGCAGAAACTGCAGCTCCCAGGCAAAAGCTGGGACATGTTACGTGCTGGGGATCCTGGGTGGGTGCATGATGGCCTCATGTCTCCTCTCTCACGTACATCATTTTTCCGACACAGGAAAAGAAATGGCTTCCCAGAGCATCTAAAGCAGTTGTTCCACGTGGTAGTGCCATTGGAAAAGTATCTGGTGCTTTTCTGTTGTATTTCAGGAAGGTTTAACTGCTGGAAATGGGGGAAGATACTGCCAGATACTCAGTGGAATACCCACAAGCACCTCGCACTCCTCATGGAAACCCAGCAGCGCAGGAGCTGTTGGTGGCACAGAGCTGCTGCTCGAGGCTCGCTGCTCTGTTTGCTCAGCGGATCACAGAAGGCAGCGAGGCTGGGTTTCAAACAAACTCCATCTGCATTCTACAGACCCAAACACAGAGCTTATCCCGACACAGTCAGACGGAAACGAATTGAGATGAAGCTGGAGACGAGCTAAAAAACTAAAAAATAAAAAATAAATAAAAATAATTTAAAAAATAATTTAAAAAAGCTTTTATTAAGCAGATGCAGAACGCAGAGGAAACAGAACCCGTTGTAGACGAGATGAACGCCGCTGGAAAAACCGGCAGTTCACCTGGCTACAGCGAGAGCAAAGCGCTACAGGTGAGAAAGCGGCGCCCCAGGAGAGCCGGCAGCATCGCCAGCGTTCATCCCCCGCAGCTGCGCCCGGAGGCGGAGCGGAGCGGAGCGCGGCCCCAATAGCGGTGCGGCCGCACGTGTGTCCGCCTCGCGGCACGGAAAGTTCCAGCAGCGGCTGCACGCTGCAATCGGGGCACGGCGGCGGCAGCAGCAGCAGCGCGTGGAGCGGCTTTCTTGAGAGCTTTTTGCTTTGGCTGGCCGAACACCCGGGGCTGAGGTGAGTTGTGAGTTTTCTTTCTGATGCGCCTTCGCGGAGGCGGTCGGGGAGGACCCTGTTTGTCCTCGGGGTGTCGGTGTCCCGTGTAGCACCTTGGGTAAGGATTGATGGAAAACCCCGTGCTGAAACGGCGGTGAGAAACGCGTGGAGAACCTACGTGTGTTTATTTGCCAGGGTCCCAGCTTTCTGCTCATTGTCTTCTTTGTTGGTTGGAGAGTGGTGTGTTTGAGTATAATGGGTGTTTTTATCTTGAGTTTTTTTTTTCCTGTGCCTTCTGGATGTTATCTTTGATTCATAGCCACAGAAAGCGTTCCTTGGGAGCAATGGTGGCTGCTTTGCTGCTGAGCTTCTGGTGCAGTCAGTGGTTTCAGCTGGAGAATCCCTAAATGCCCTGGGTCACACCTGCCAAAATCAAAGGCAAAATCAGTGTCCAGCCAGGTGCAGGGCCTGAGAGAGCTGCAGAAATCAGTGATGTAATTGAATGCAGGTGCTGAGTTTTGGAACTAGAATCATAGAATACCTCAGGTTGGAAAAGACCTTAGAGATCATCAAGTCCAACCACAACCTTACCATCCTACCCTACCTCTAACAACCCTCCACTAAATCGTGTGGCTCAGCACCACATCCAAACAGTTTTTAAATACATGCAGGGACGGTGACTCAACCACTTCTATAGGGAGCCCATTCCAGTGCTTAACAACCCTTTTCTGTAAAGAAGTTTTTCTTGCTATCAACTTAGATGATGTTTAAGGTCTCTTCCAGCCCAGGCTATTGCTGGCTTCTGTCAAAGGAGTGGAAGCAGCAGGGAATGGTGTGGGGTAGGGGCTGAGCAGCTTGCTGAATCCCAGGGGCTGGATTCCCTGTGCTCCAAAGGTGTTCCTATTGAGAAACTGCTTGTGAAGTGGTACGTTTACTGGCAATGTCAGCTGATGCTTTTGTGATGCCATTAAATAGCAATTACTTCCCTTCCTGCCTCTTGGACCTTCCTGCAGCGTGATGAGAGAAGAGCGCATTGAAATCTATTCTTGGTGAAACCGTGCAGTTGAGCTTCTCTTTTTAATTGTTTTAGGAAAAAACATTCTTAGCATAAATCCACTGAAGGGAACATGGCAGTACGTGTTTGGGGCACCTGAAACTTGATGCCAGTTTTCTTGGGACAGTAACAATGCGTTGGAAATGACTGCAGTAGATATTTGCTGGGTTTTATTTATTTATTTTAACAATTGGTATCTCTTTACTAGAAGAAGAATTAATAACTGCTCATTGGCTGTTAATATGTATTGAACTACTCTTTTAGATTTTTGTTCCTACTGTAGAGTTGGTGTATTTTAGTTAACTTTGTGCCCAGTTGTGCTTTTATTCCAAGCTCCAGGTATTTTGTGTCAGTAGATTACAAAACTAAGGTGACTTGTTATGACTGGAGACTTGCTCCTCTTCCACTTTCTCAGACTGTTTTCCTTCTGCAAGGCAGACATTCTGTCTGTAAGTCTTACCTGGAGGCGCTTTTCGGCAGCTGTTGGGATCTGGTGGTGAGAAATTCCCTCATTTTGTTTACATTTCCTTTCAGATCTTTAACTTACTAACCCTTTCCTATAAAGAAATGTACTTACATACATTGTTACTCTCAAGGAAGAGGCTGCCTTGAAAGGTGAAGCTTGGTCAAGCTGGGTCTCAGCAGTGTTTTTTACCTCCTGCTTGACACGGTGATATCAGTTTAAAAAAACAAGGCATCTGTCCTTAAAGTTCACTCACAATATCCCTCACATACAGCTTTCAAATAATTCACCCCAAAGAAACACTTAAGTGATAAATCCCTTCTCCTGCTCCCTGCTTACACTGAGGACTGTTGCACTGCTTCTGTTCTGTTCCTGAAGTCTCTTCTGTCTTTCAGATGAGATGTAAAACTGGAGCAGCAGCCAAAGCGTATTTCAGTGTCCTTCAAAGGCAGTAGGGAGCCACGTTTGAGGAAGGGGTCATTTCCTACTGATACCTCATTGCTATGTATGTTTGTTTTGTGGGTACACCACAGCAAGGAGGTCTCACTGGGATATTTGACACACTGGAACAGGTTGCCCAAGGAGGCTGTGGATGCCCCATCCCTGCTGGAGGCATTCAAGGCCAGGCTGGATGTGGCTCTGGGCAGCCTGGTCTGTGGTTGGTGACCCTGCACATAGCAGGGGGTTGGAACTGGGTGGTCTTTGTGGTCCTTTTCAACCCAGGCCATTCTATGATGATATTGCCACAGAGGTCCGTGAGCTTCTGACAGTCTGGTTGCCTTCTTCATCTCTAGCATGCCTTCTGATGGCTTCTCCAGA
Organism: Perdix hodgsoniae; assembly: GCA_035772895.1. Classification (NCBI taxonomy): domain Eukaryota; kingdom Metazoa; phylum Chordata; class Aves; order Galliformes; family Phasianidae; genus Perdix; species Perdix hodgsoniae. The sequence goes on from JAPSGF010000064.1 coordinate 4,244,106, forward strand.
GAAGAGCTTTGGTTTTTGTTGAGCTCATTCAGGAGTGTTAGGACAGAAGTTTACTTCCTAAAATGGTTCCCACAAAAATTTCAGAAAGGAAAGGAGAAAGAAACAATTTGAGTTCAGTGTCTGACCGAAAACTTACTGCCCCATGACTCAACAGATAGCTTGAGTATTAGTCCTAGATAACTTAAGTGAGGATTAATATAAATTACTCTTTTTTGGCTTACATTCCTCTTTTGTGTCTGAAAGGTTTTTTTTAGTGTTTGTTTTCCTATGTGTTCAAACATTTTGTTCTCTACTTTTTGAGCTTAACGTTGTTTCTAAGGAAACCTTACAAACCATTGACTATGATTATGTCTGTCATTATTTTTCATTTTTTCAGCCCTACTGAAATTACTACCATTGTGTATCAGTGCAGAGAAGCTGCTTTAGTACACCAGCTAATTTATGGACAGCGTGGTTTAATGGGAGTGTCAGTAGAAAGGCAATCAAGCCAAATAGTTCTTATGGCCCTCATTATTCTTTTAATCAGGGTTAGAGGAAAAACATGTAATGTGAGGTTCTTTGATGAGAGGAAAAAAACAGTGCTGAGCCAGCCTTAAGATTTGCTGTTTATCCACATCATCCCTAATATCAATCAAACAACATGGGTAGTGTGGATACAGCTTATTACAGCTGTGACAAATACATTTGTTTTCTGTGTTATAATTTACCAAGTTGGCAGATGCTAATGCAGGAAAATAATTACAGGTTAGGTATACATGCTGTACACAGTGTTATTCTAAAAGATGCCAAGTGGAGCAGAATGAAAATGAGAATTTCTTAGCTTTCTGGCAACTGGGAAATTCAGGATGAAAATGACGCTTTAAGACTTTTCCCTAAAACTGCCTTCATCAAGAAGGCAGGTAGAAATTCCTGAAGCTGTCAGAATTTTGACTTCCTTGTTAGTTCCTTGGGGTCTTTGTTTTCTTTTAACAATAAAAAAGAAGAAATGAAGGCAAAGTTAGAACCAAAATAAGCTCTCACATTTTCTTTTGAGTTTATAATAGAGTTTAGAACTATTTTGGAAGCAACATTTTTGGAGTTTTTAAGAAATAACTTAATGTGGAATGTGTCAGAACGTGTTCTTGACATTTCACGTAACTCATGATGTCGGATCCGCATGCTGACTTATTTATTTCTTTATTTATGGAGAAATCTTATTAAAAATTCTTACTGGCCACATATGACTTCATAGGAGTACAGAGACAGATTCCTGTGATGATCACAGTGGGTATGGAAGTAGGCAAAATGCTCTCCAGCATTAGCTGACAATAGGCTGTTTGGCTCCCGGACTACAGCTGAGCTCTCTGCCTTCCACGCTGACTGGTCCACTCATTGCTGCTGCTTTTTGCTGTGTGCTTCCCACTTCCATGTTAGCTTGGGTGATGGAGAGATAGAAGGAAGTAAATAAAGTGTTGTGCATTAGGAAAAGCAGGTCTGATGTGCTCAGTGCATTGTATGTTGCAGCAGATGGATGCGTATGAGATCTACTGGCACAGATCTAACTTCAGAGTTACAGCTGTACCCTCTCCTGTGTCATCCAACTGGTTCCACCCGCCTCTGACCCTTCTGTGCCCCTTTAACCCATCTAGAGTGGGTGTTTAAAAGAATATCATGCTAGTTCTTCCCCTTTACAACTGTACTGTGGTACTGAAAAGTTGTACAGGAGGTGGAACTTTTAAAATATGTTCATATAAATAATTTTAAATCACAAGAATAACTCAGTACAGAATGTTCCAGGCTGCAGGAAAGAGAATCCAACTCAAACACTGTCAGATTTCTGGAATCAGAAAGGTATTGAGTGTTGGAGGTAGTTCAGAGGGAAGAGTGAGCTGTAGGGGCTCATATGAAAAGCAGCATTAAAGGAGTGAAGTACATGGAGTTTGGCTGAGCAATGGCTGTAAAGAGACAGAATGGCACACAAATGTTTGAAAGATCTGAGCACCAAGAAGGGAGTGGTATTTTGAATGCAAAAAAAGGACTTCTCTCTTTTTCTAAGAGCAGTGGGTGAGGCTTTAAGCAGCACATCAGGAAAACTTGAGCCCCCAGCTCTGGAACCCTGGTGTATTAGCTACCCCAAGAGAGCTCTGAAGTGCCAGAAGTACTAGGCTAGACTGCAGTTGGCACTGGAGGAACTTGTCAGTACCAGGCAGGCTCATGTTTTCTGGTGGGTTGAATTTTCTGGATGTCATTCATTGTCTGCCACCTCCATCAGCTTTTTAAAAAAAGTGACATATGTATTCCCATTAATTTGCAGGAAGGCAGATTTGGTATCAAAGAACTGAAAAATTCTTACCTAATCCTTTATTCCCTCGTGAGGTGAGAGACCAATATCTGCTATAATACAGGAGTCATTACATATGCAAATGAGCACTTGCATTAAAGGCTTTACCTAGAAGATGGTGAGGAGAGCAATGATCTGTGGCCCTTTTTCTGGAAAGAGAGCAGCTCCATGCTTTGAGCTGCAGGTATCCCCAGGTCAGCCTTAAGCAGGAAAATGCATCACTTACACTCTGTATAGTTTCTCAGGGAGTGGAGTCACCCTGACAAGGTGCTGTCTTCATTGAGCCATCCCACAGCCAGGAGCAAAACCAAGTCCTACCATGCATTTTTCTACCAAAGCCTTTCCATATGGCTTGTCTCTGATGTTGATGTTGTATATGATGGAGTATTATTTACCTTGTCAGAACAGCTCTTTCTAGCAGGTCATTTTTGTATGCTCATGAGATAGAAATGAACTAATTCAATCATTGAAGTAATACAATTTGGCAAGTGAAGAGGATTTTGTTGTGGAAATGCCTTCTGTAACCATTAGCAACTCTGATTCAATATCAGGTTACTGTTCCTCCAAACTGAAATTCCTTGTCCTTGGAGATGCTGAATAACATCAGGTATCTCTGGTAGCAAGCAGCCGTGTCCATCTGTCTTGCTTTGTTTCTTCTAGATGCAGAGAGAGAGTTGGACACAGAGCAATCTCCATACAAAATTAGTAGCAAGAGAGACTATTTCAGATAAAAAAAAAAATAGCTGGTGAAGACAGAACTTAAAAGGTGGAATGTGATTGAGAGTTGAGTATCTGGCAACACTGTTCTGTGCTTTCATCTGAAAATGAAATAACTTTTCATTGGAAGCTTCAGGGAAGAAAGTATTTTCAAGTTTACAAGTCCTGATGGGGAAAAGAACAAGGTATGCATTACTTGTCTGGAAGTCTTATAATGTAGTTCAGATCATTTGTTTTCAGGCAAAGAATTAAAAACGCTGGGATCTTTAGAATTCTGTTGAATGCTCGTATTTTTCTGTAAGGCTATTAAGTTTTAATCTGGCGTTTAACCTTTACTTTTCTTTAGTGATGCTTTTCAGTAATGGGAGAGATGCCTAAAATGCATTGCCTTTAATGCTACTTATAATATGCATGATGACAAGGCACGTATAGCCACACCTCGTGCATTTACCACCTGTCCTTGCAAAGTGGAGGCAAGGGCAAGTGATGCTCTAGTGTAAATAGGTGTGGTCCTTGAACTTGTTTGCCCATTCTTGTCTAGGTCAGCATACAATCCAGAGAGATACATATGTTTTCTGACAGATCTGGTGTTTGTTGTGGCAGGACTTGATCAGAATTCCCACTGTGTGTGATCAATAAATGTGGCTATTGAAGCAGAAATGGAACAATTAGCAACCCAAGTGAGCAACACCGGGAGCTGAGAGGAGCAGGCTAGTGAGGAATGACACAGATAGATGCCAGCAGTAGAAGTGGGAAAATAAAGTAAAACATCTGCCCAATTTACCTAATTGTGTAATAAAAATAAAGGAAATCTTACTTCCCGAATTATTGCACTGGAAGTTTGTGCACAAAACATTCAAAGCATGGCGCAGTTTGAGAAAAGGAAAGGTGGTGATACCCTGTGTTGCTGGAAATGTGGCTGGCAGGTTTTCTTCTGGTGAAGGTCACAGAATCACAGACAACTTGGATAAGCAGGCTGAATGCTGTACACTTGGTTTCTCCTTCCAGGTCTGCTCCTAGCCAGCTATTTTCTTATTATTTTTACTTATCTAATATGTATAAATGTAAAGATCATCAGGGAGGTGATGGATTCAGGAAGCTGTGACCTCAGTCCTGGCTGAAGCCAGCAGATGCTACAGTACTACAAACAGTATCTCATAATTAACAACTTAAGTTTTGATTGATATATATCAATATATATATGTATGTGTACATACATATGTATACATATATATACGTACTTAACCTGAGAAATCTGTGCCCAAATATCATTGTGTAAGTAAGGAAACAAATTTTTCAAAGCCTGTGATATATACGTGGGAGGAGAAGAAATGAGTCTTGATAAAGTAGTGAGGGGATGTTCTGTCTGAATTTATTTCATTCCTTACCATGAAAAAGTTTAGGCGTCAGTACCATGAGATGGCATTTTAAAAAAATAAAAAAAAAAATAGGTACAGCCAATCAAAACCTGGAAATTAGAATTCAAAGCCTTATAAAACTCCCAATGTTTTTACTTACAGGGGAACACTAAAATGGAAAATTATTCTGATTCATATGAGGAAAAAGCTTTGAAATATTGGTGTTTTCTGCAAAGTGAAAGCTGTGGAGTTTGACTCAGTAGTGATCTGATGCAGCTTAGGCGTCCATACGTACAGTGGATTCTGAGCCCTGTGCTCTAAGCCATGCCAGCTATTACCAAAACAGGAGGAAACAAAAGCTTCAGAGTTGTGCGAGAAATTAGGCTTTGAATTTCTAATAATAAGGTTAATTTTATATCCAGAGCATTGTCCAATGCCCCCTTGTTAAACAATGGGCAGTGTGAAAATCCCACAGACAATGAATGTTGAAAGCTGTATAATAGTCTTATCGGTTTCTGTAGCAGCCTTGTTTGAGAGAGCTGTAATTAATTACAAGAAGATGACAAATGGTCAAGGCTATGCTGAAAGCAGTGGCCCTGGTACTTGACATTGTAATGCAATTGGGGAAAAGCTTGTCAAATCAAGGTTGTGCTAATTTATGAGGAAGCTATTTGTGCCAGGCTGAATGAAAGGAGGAAAAGAAAAAGGTGAAGCACAACAGCAAATATTAAATATTTGGGGGATTTTCATCTGTATACTTTAAAGAGTGAAGTAACTTTATTAATCTGACTTCTGGACTGGATGTTTACTTGCCAATCACACTTCACACAGCAGGCCACCACTGAAAGTCCATGCTTAATTATTACTTGGTTATCTGCTGTAGCCTCAGTGGAGTTCAGCCAAGTGTGGGATCAGCTGCTTGTCAATAAGTGACAAGTCTTTCACACCCTTTCTGGTTTAATTCTTGTCAAAATAAATGTTTCAGAATATTTCCTCCAGCTTGTCTGATTATTCATCCATATAATCTGCAATATTCAGCATGGTGCCATGGTTAAATTGCTGGGTTGGTGGTCAGGGGTGTTAGAATCCAGTTCTGGATGTGCCTGTTGAGTTCCCATCTATTCTTCAGTGACTACTTATTACACTTTTCTTTAGTTTCATATTCTCTCTCATGTCTATTCCAATCGTGATTCCTAATGACAGGAACTTTTTTTAGCTATAGAAATCCCATCAAAACTTTCAATAGGAGTAAAAGAATCCTGAAGTTATTTATCCTTAGGAAGTGTCATTGTGCTCTTAGGCTTTTAAGAGCATTGTTAAACTATCCAAAGAAACTTGTGTGGGAAATGAGTCTTTTAAGGCCAAGAAATATTCTTCTAGTGCAGCCCTATGATACAGTGAGAACTTCAGGGCAATAATCCTAGAACTTGCAATTTTGACTTTGTGATAGAGCACAGGTAACAGTTGTTATAAAAAACAACACAGAAAGATGCTTCAGAATCCCCTGATCGTTAATCTGCCTTGCTTTTTTGAAATGTACAACATTTTATGAAGCATTTTTTTTCTATCCCTACACACAAGATGACACATGGCTTTTAATTGTTTTCTCTGAATACTGGCTGTCAGGCTGTTTAACTAGTTAGATTTGCATTTGACCACCATCACATTTTAGGCCAGGATGTGATAATGTGTGATAGTGCTGCTTTTGCACGCTCTGGGTGGCTGTCACCAGCTCATCACTCACCATTCATTAAATCATACTGGGAAGAGCTGAATGATCTAACTGAAAAATTACTCCCAAAATGAGTAATTTTTTGCTCGATCAGTTGATGACTACAACTTCTGCCATTTTGCAGCATATGCCTAATTAGAAACACCTTCGGCTGAATGTTAAGCATACGTTACTGTGATGCACTTCCAAGCTCTGCTATAAATGCCTGTGTGTGTGTCTAAGGTATGGCTAGCTTGCCACAATTGGATGAAGTGATGAATTCCCAGTTAATTTCTTTGTTTGCTCTGTAGGCTGGAGCTGAGCCTCCATTGGTGTGTGGTTTCCTCTAACAGAGCTCGTGTTCAAAGGATTCTCTCTGCTGCATTGGCTTGATATGGTCATAATCCTCTGGATTGCATTGTGGGTTTTTTTATATATGTTATGGTGCTTAAATACACGTACTTCCTGATATTATTGTACTGGTGATGAAGTCCCAAAGAGTGGTGCCACAACACTGCAGTAGCAGAGCAACCCACTGCTCCTGCTTACAAAGAGCTGAGAGATGGACTGGTGCCTGTAGCTCTGATAAGAATGGCCAACCTCTAAACAGTGAGCAACATACTTCAGTCAATTTGTGACCAGAAGTGGCCGTTTTTATCCAGACGTGGATAAGTATCTTGGTGTGAGGCAAAGCATTTTCACTGCAGTGATGCAAAGCTGCCCCAAAGCAATTGGCAAGCTGAGATGAGGCTTATTTTCTTAGTTCTGACTGAAGATTAGTGTGTTTATTTTTTATGTTGTTGCTGAGGCTCAAGACATGAAAATGTTGAAGACTTTCATTTCCACCTATTGAAAATGCTTTAAAAGGGAAAGAAATAAACAGATGGCTCTCATTAGCAAAAGAGTGCTTTAATCCTTTGCATGTTTTAAATTTTATTTTCCTTTCAATGTTTGTAAGTAAATTGGTATAAAATTAAGACTTCACCAGAGCAATTGAATTTCACACATTTCAGTCCATGAAAGGAGAGGTGGACTCCATCCAAATTGCAACAACTGATGAAATCCTGGCATCACAGTTACCTATTGTGATCAACAAATGCATTCTAAGTGAGTGGAATGCAGTGGGACTGCCCTTACTGCTCTTACTCAAGCAAAACTCATCTGAAATCTGCGTACAACGGGGTGCCTTGTCTCTACAATTCAACTGAATTTTTATTTTAAGCTGGAAAAATGCAGAGCTCGTCATTTTAAAGGACACGTGCCAGAGACTGTGGATAGAATTTGCAGTTGGTGCCACCTGCTGAAGTGGCAGGGTGTCAGCAGTGCTGTGCAGTCCTCACTACAAAGCCATCTCCTGGCAGTGGGCTGTACTGATCCCTTGGAGGATGCTACAATACTTATAGATCCTTCCCGTGGCTCTGAAGTTGGTTGGGGTCTCATTGGTTGATAGCTGTCATATAGACGGCATTATATTTTAAATGCTTGTTTTATAGAGTGGAAATGGAACTCTGATCCTGTGCTGTAAATTTGAGGGGGGGGGGGGGGGGGGGGGGAGTTGAAAACTGTAGAACTGGGGGGTTTGAAACGACACAAAATGAAGTGGGCTCTTAGAAAAGATTTTTATTCTGTCCCTTTTAAAAATGGAATTGAGTGTAAGGTGGGTTTTCTAGGAACAGCTTTCTTATTTTCAAAGAAAGAATCTTTATTTTTGGTACTGCTGTACAACATTCTAATTCAAAAGCAAACAAAAAGCCCTCAGCATTTCATTTACATCGAGGCTTTTTATTTTGAGCCTGACCTTTTAAACTACACTATGTTTTGATGTGAGCACTCACACTTAAATACTACAAGAACTTTCAGGTTTTGATATTTAACTGCATTATTTTAAATATAGGAACGTCTTTAAAAATTGCTTGTTGAAATCTGAACAAGTTAGAAGAGCTTGGCATGATTCTTCCTTGCAGAGTTTGCTTTCCTTATATTTTAACAAAAAGCAGACATACTCTTGCCTTATTTTTCATGCCACTGCTTTTGGTTTGAAGACCACAGACATGTTTCTCCCTCAGTTCTTTTCCCTGTGCATACACGGATGTCCATCTGAGGCAGGTTTAGATAAAACCATGAATCTCTTTGCTCAGGATAACTGCTTGTTTGAACAGAAGAGAAAAGAGACCTTCCTTCATGAGTATTTTACAGAGCTGTCTTTTGTCATCTTGCATCGTTTCTTGGATAATCCAGATAAAGTTATTACAGTGACAAGTCAATTATATGGCAACATTCTTGCATGAGAAATAATTTCCATTAGAAAGTCATACATGGCTCTGATTATCTTTAAATTCATGAGCACGCAGCTGACTTTTAAAGAAAAACGCTGCCTGCTCTGTGCGCTGCATTTGGATTCAAGCATAGATGTCCATATTCTTGGGTGCCACCTTCTAAAAAAGCTAATTTAGTATTGTCGTGTTGATGCCTCTCTCTTCAATTGATGCCTTTGGCAATAATTTGGCAATAACACCGCAACTACCGCTGCTGCGATAGTTGTGAGCTACAAGAGTTGGTGCCACGTTGGAATCTATCCAGCGGATCTCAGCTGAGGAAGGTACCTGGAGGTGGAAGGACGCAAGTAGCAGATCCGTCAGCAGCATCGGCGTGGTTTACTTGAAGACCAGGAAATGTTTGGGATTCAGGGAAAACCATCCTGCTGCTATTTTGCCCTGTCAAGAAGTGCCGCTCGTGATTTTCCTTCTGTTAAGTGTAGAACCCCATGTGGTGTAGGGCAGTACCTGCCTCTCTCAAGCTATTTATGCTGCCAAAGTATCTTTATTTAGTGTAAAGATACTGAGCTAGAATAAAACTGCCTTCTGACTACGCGTTTTCACTTGGGCTCAGAAACGATTTGCTTGTCCTTCTATGGACAAAAAAAATGCAAGGTCTGATCTTGGACTCACTCAATCCCATTTCACAACTTCATGTGCTCTTACTGCGTTACTCCTCACTTTCAGCAGCGTGCATTGGGTAAGAATCAGGCCTCCAGCTGGTTGAGCTGAAGTTTATGTAACCAAATGTCAGCAGCAGTTACCTGATCTCAGCATAAGAGATAAAAGGCACTCCCAGGAGTAGAAATCCCCTTGAGCTGATGGAGAAAGAAAAAGGCAATTACGTGAGCTGCTTGCTGTTCTATCAAGAGCAAACACTAGGAGGACTCGGCTGAAATAAACTTGGCAATACAGTTTCAACACTGCCTGTACATTTATTTCACAGGTCCAGAGGAGCAAATAGAAAAAGGGGAGAAGAAAGGCAAATAAGAACTTCAAAAATTAGAATTCCAATTAAGATTATTGACTTTTCATTTTATTCGGAAAGTGAAGGCTTCTTCCAATGGTCTTCCCTTCCTCTTTTTTTGCTCCTGGCAGCAATCAGTAAAGAAAGTCTTTTCTTTCCTACAAAGGGTCTACAAGTTCATGAGTTCATGGAAAGTTACTGGAGAATATGACCTCTATTCTGAACACTTGAGTGTAATGACTTCACAGAAGCCTTCCCACACGACCAAAACAACTGACATTGCCAGACTCATAAGTATGTATTTATTTATTATTAGAAAAATGCATATCTGACTGCAAAAAGTCCCTCTGGCAAACCTGAAAAACATTTCCACAATATTTTTTTATGTTTTATACAGTCAAATCTTCTACGTGAAAGGGATTTATATCTCTGAACCTTTGGAGTGCTGTATTTGAATAGGACACTAAAGTCCTCTAAAGTATGAGACCTTTCCAGTTCCATTGGATGAGTTATTGGCAAACCACGTATTTACGTGGCGCCATAGCTTTTTTGATTTCTAAATGAGATTTGAAAAGGCCTTTTTTAAAGCGGGGAAAAACTTTTTTTTTTTTTTTTGGTGCCAGTATTCTGAATGTGCATCTAATTAAAAAAACAAAACAAAAAAACACAGAAAACTGAAGCTGCTAGAAGAAAGAGTAACTAATTATCTGTATAGGTGTGTAGTCACATGGCTTTCTGCCTAGCAGGTAAACATCAGAGGGATAACTCATCCCCTGGAAAGTGGGTTGTTCCATTAAGCTCACGTTGCCTTTTGTATTATTGTCTTGTCATCTTCATTCCATCCCATACATCTCCCGTCTTTCCTAATAGGCCTTTCTTCTTACTGTTGTCTGAAGGCCTCTTTCACTTTGTTCTTAGTGAAGCGGTGTTCTTCTTATCTTTGCCAAGGTCTGTCACTCTTAGACATCAGATCACCTCTCTCTTTGCCACTGTACCCTCTTTTAGCTGTATTTTCTCCTTTTGCAGGCCATCATTCCCATCAACTTAAAAAGTCTTCCTGTCTGCCACAGCCACCGTCTTGGGTCATCGCTGGCTTCCCCTTTCTGTTACAGTGCCTCTCTTCTCCATCTCCAGCTCCAGCTGAAAATGTAATTTCTCAATTTAATAACGTGGTGATTCTGTAGATATCTGTCTGAGCTCTTGCCTGAGCTTTTGTACTTCTGTCAAATTCTGGCCAAATTCAGTTTCTTAGCTCTGATGTGAGGATAGCCCGTGTAACAAAATGCAAGGTGATAACAGCAGTGAAGCTTGTTTTCCTGAAAAGTGTTTAACAAGTGTTTTCATTCCTCTGGGTCTTTATTTTCTAGCTGTCCTAACAAAACAAAGTGAATGCATTTCATGGCATCAGGAGACTTTGCTTGAAATTAGGGTGATTTGGAACTTTAATATTGTTGCTTTGCTGGTATTATTAGGGCTGCTGCTGCTGACAGACTATCGAAACAGTGTGTGGGATAAATACACAGTGCTTGTTTTCCTGGGCTCCTACTCTAACACACAGCATCTGTGCTCACATGCACTGTTCTTCTTCAGCCTTTAAGAACTTTTCAAGTTTAAATAGCAGAAAGAGAACATGATTTCTGTATTGTTCCAGGAGGAGTGAGACACTGCAGTTATTTGGTATGGGTATTTTTGTGGGTTGTTCTTTTTTTTTTTTTTTTAAAGTGCCTTAATGAAGGCAACTGTCCAGTACTGATGCCAAACCAATTGTTTTGCCAGGCCTTGAAGCACTGGCTTTATCTTTAGCATTGATCTAAACCTTAAGGAAAAACTGTCAGGAGATGAGCTGCTTATTGATTTGGGCTTCAAGGCTTTCTTGTGTGTCAGCTTCTGTGAGAAAGCTGTGCAACGTAGAAAACTGGCCAAGAACAACTTTGTTTTGAGTTGGCAACCCCTCATTTTGGGCACACGTTGTATTTCAGTGTTTAGCCTTTCTTTTGAGCGTATGTTACAATTTTTGGTCCATTTCTAAACTTTGTAATGAGGAAGAAAACTTCAGGGCATGGTTTCCCTTTCTCTTAGTATTTGTGTCCCAAAATAGGGAATTCCTTTATTCCAAGCAACATATGATCTTTTCTATTGCAGTGATAAGATCTGATACTTTGGTCCAGATTTCCTATTTGGTGTTGTTCTACTAATGATTACTGTTGTTACTATGGCTGACATTGCAGCTAAGATACAAGTGTCTGTGCTCAGCACTGTACGCAGCAGTCTAAACAGCTGTAGTGTGAAGTGAAAATGTCCAAGAAAGCAAGTTACCTTTAGAAGTTCAGTGACAGAGCAGAACATAGCTGAGGTCTCTTGAATCTTGGAGCTATTCCTTGTTCTACTCTCTCTGCAGAGGAATTTGTTAAATCAGAGTTGTAAGTCTAATGCCGTTAAGAGGAAAGATGTAAGAGCGGATCAAAGCATTTATGGTATGCCTACACCTCATCTGTCCAACAGTTTTAGTGTTATCTTTATTTTATTGCTATATTCCACGCATAACAATTCACAAAAGATCTTGGAAAGGCAGTATTCCAATTTGCTTTACCTGTTTCCTTCTTAGAAGGAATCACTCCATTTTGAGGTACGAACTCACCAACAGGTTTAGCAATAATGCTGCTTTTACCAAGTAGAAACTAAACTTAACCTTGATCAAGTACCTCTGTTTGGGTGAATTTACTGCTCACTTAAGCTGTTGAAAAGATGTAATCACTGGAGTCGAGTCAGAAGCTCGCATCCTCAGCATTGTGGGCAATTTCCCTGTCATTTGAATTTGAACTTTCAGCTTTTAGAACAGTGCTGATCGGAGAAGCAGTGCTGATGCTATTGAGGGGAAAATGTCCATCTCTAGCCAATGCATCTGAAGACACGAAATAGTGAGAGGAGTACAGACTGGAAGGAATCTCTTTACAGCACTTGAAGTGAGTACAGACTTGCTAAAGAAGCTTTCTTGCACCACAGAAGAATGAAGTACAGGAAGAATGAAGCAAAGGAGTCCTTAAAATCAGAGCACTGAGTTTCTGCAGGTGATGCTGTAATGAAGAGAATGACCCTAAAATACCCTTGGCCAAGTGGGCTCTGGGGCAGCAGTAGGTGTGATTTATCACTGTAATTGACTGTGGGAGGCAGCATCCTAGCTCACCAGAGTTGTAGCTGCAGGCAGTGTGCCAAGTGCCATACCATGTGGCCCCAGTTCTTCAGATCACTATAGAAGGAAAAAAAAAAAAAAAAAGAGAGAAAAGAGTGCCAGTTGAGCATGAGCTTGAATACACCTTCGCTTTTCTGTCCATTACAGAAGAAGTATTTCAGGCAGCTTTTCTTCTTTCTAGGGTCCCTAGGAATTAGGATGGGAATCTAATGGAGGAAATAAGTAATACATTCCAGTGCATCTATAATAAAACACTATTTCTGCCTCTTCTTTCTGAGTTAAACTTTTAGACTTTTTAAACTTTGCTCAAATCAGGTGTAGATTTGGTTGTTGTTTTTTGTTGTTGTTGTTCTTTTTCCTTCAACACAATGACTAACCAGTATATTAAAGTAATGCAATTTGATGGGCCCGCATTCCCGTTGTCTTTTTTCCCAACTCAAACGTTTCATCTGTTATCGTTTGTGCTGGAGGGTGTGATTATCCTCTATAGATAGAAATGTTCTATTGACTGAGTCAAAAGCATTTAGTTTGTCCAGAGAAGTTATTGTTTGGAGGCTAGAATGTCTCCAGTTCATATCCTAGTTCTTGTTTCCATTATTACATGTGTGATATTAATTTCTGTCTTTGAGAGTACAAAGAAATCCATCTACTGCTATGAGAAGAGGGTGGAAATGAAAGCGAGTGACTGTGGACAACTCCCTTGGCACAACTTTTCATCTTGGTAACAGCAAATCAGAAAGGTTTCGATATAAATTTGCAAATAATGCAAAAAAAGTGGTTGGAAGGTGCCACAATTTTTATCTGGAGTAACTTAGTTTTCTTCTATTTACTAGGGCAGGGCTTAAATCTTTGTATTAAATAGTAAAAAATCTAAAAATCTTGAGGTACCAAAAAATCCACTATAATGCATATAATGTTTATATGAGAGAAGTAAATCTCTCTAGCGGGTCCTCCAATATCAATGTAATCAAAACAGAAATAGAGATCTTTGCAGTACATAGGAAAGAAACTGTGAAACAGTCAAGCCAAGTAGTAAAACAGCTGCTGTGATTTATAGTTAAGAGAAATGCATTATAGTCATCGTTGCCTTTTATCTCAGCTATAGCGTGATAAATTTCATTCTACCATCACTGCTTACAAAATACTCTTTTGAATGTTTATTGCCAGTATGCAATCACTACAATGGCAGAGAACAAGCGAGATTCTTTTTAAGAGCTGTACGTGTTATTCAAGTGGTTTATACTAAAATTAGCCAAAAATCAAGAGAGAGAGAGAAGAACAGAAGTAATTAAATTACTTTCCACTAATGAAGACTTATTATTTAAGAACTGCCAAATATCCCAGAAAAAGTACTGCATGTTGAGAACGTATGAATGTTCAGAGAGGGTAAGAGAGGCAGGGGCCCGGCTGATTGCTGAGCTCCCTTCCTCAGCCTGTGAGTCTTCTCTCAAGCAGTATTTTCCTTCTTGTTGCGCTGTTACTGGAAAAATTCCTTTTTTTCCAGTTAGAAGCTTACAAATTTAGCCTTAAAAGATCCACAGCTAAAATACAAATCTACTTTTTTTTGGCATCCTTCATCCATACCCAAAGCCATTTAGCTGTGTTGCTGCATGGCTGTCAGCAAGCCAGAGCAACTTCAGTGTCATGGAACAGCCATCCAAAACAAAACACACACAAAAAAAGATTGAGGGCAGAGAGCATTTGAGTGACTACCCTCCCCCTTACCTCTGTGGAAGGCAGCCAGTTAATTTATTTAAAATAAAAGTATTTCAACCAGCTGGATAGTGGCACTTGGCTGCCCTTGTAGGGCCTGCTTGGCATTTACTCCAGTCGTGAGGTAACTTAAATATTCACAGAGCGTAGAGGTAGCTGTCAATACCTAAGGCTGTACATAGGAGGAAGCAATACAATACAATACAGTAGCCCAGCAATGGGTAATTCAGCATAGGAAATGAGATCGCCCAAGCCTGACCTGTGTAGCTCAGCCACTGTGCTGTGCCTCTGCTTGGAGGCATAACCCTTTGCTTTGGGTCTGTATGGAGCAGTGTGCTCTGGCAGGTAGCGGTGGTGCTCAGAGGATGCTCTTACCCTTGCAGTGCAGGCTACAGGAGATCAGAGCCACGGGCTGCAATGTGCACAGAGATCTATTTAGACCTGAAAAAGATGCGTTTGCTTTAATTATGGGATTCAATGCAAGAACTTGTTGCTTTAAAAGCGCGGCGCAGGATTGGTGTTAGTTAAGCAGGTATTAGCACAATTTCTTCTGCTCCCTGTAAGAGGCTGATGTATGCAAGGTCATGACTCATTCTGCATCAGCTTCTAGCCAAGGGATTTAGACCTTCCGTGAAGAAATGTATGGTGAACTGATAATCTTTTTCAAAAATTAGTAAAATTTCATGATATATCTTCTAATTGTTAATATTTAACTAGTGAATGTATCACTGCCCTTTCCTATTACTACACCCTTTGGAAAGAGCACTTAAAAGACAAAAGCCCATAGAGGTGACCTGCTATGATGTTTGATAGCTTCAGTAAATACTTTCAAAAATGATGAGCCAGGTCCTTAGTTGGTACCTATCATCTTCTCCCCGCTGGATTACACCAGCTGTCACCCTCTGAAGAGTTGTCCAAAAAGAGCTTTTCAGTGGATACCTGGCAGGGTTCAGCCTTGTCATTCTGAGCTCTCAGTGGCCCTGTGTGAATTGCCCCAATGTGAATTGAGAACTGGTCACCCTCAGTGTCTTGGGTGCTGGGTGATTTCATGGAAGCCAAACAGCCTCACTGCTATGGGATGAAACCACAAATGATAGCATCCATTAACTGAAACCGAGTTTACAGGTCTGAACCATGGCTAAGCAAAACTTGGCTAGTGCTTGTTTAAATCAGTTTAAATCAGTTTAAATCAGTTTTCTTCAGCCATGATGTTTAGTTTTCTACTGTTGTTCTGAGTCTGACTGCAGCAACAAGCACACTTACTCATTTTTCTTACTTTCTCATTTTAGCAGAAGAAATAAAGCAGTGTGGCAATCACATCCAAGATATTCATGCCAGGAGCTGATCTCTGTAGATTTGTCTACTGCGCCAACTGAAAATGTGAATATCAGGGTGAGCAGTGTCCCTGAAATGCTGCAAGTTTGGGAATCATTCCTCAGAATTACTTTGCTCCAATTGATTTGGGATATTTTGGTTCCTGATTTTATTTTATCTTTTTTTAACATTTTGATTTGTTCAGAATAAAATTAAATAGATGTAGAGAACTCATTTTGTTAGTGGTTCTATGCATTCTGTGCCCAGCTGTGCTCTGCTCTTCTTCATTTACTTCTTGGTCATATCTGATATGTTGATATGTTTGGAACAGCATCCAGACATTCAGGCAAGCATTTCTGGCTACAAAGATGGGTGTTCTGTGAAGTTAGATGCAAAGCCCTTCTCACTGTACATACAGTTGCAAATGGATAAGTGGATTTTGGCTACCCTTTATCACAATTGTGAAGGAATGTGGCTGGATCAGTATGACAGAAGGGGAAGACAGATTTTGTCTGTTGTTGCATCCCATGGATGGTGGTGCTGCTTGTTGTCACCATCCATCACTATCTCGTGCTAAAACCTCAAATGTCAGCATTGTAATGTTACAATACAGTATCAACAAAAAGAAGGAAATTGTGTTTCTCTTCACTACTCTTTAAGCTTGCTGTCTCCACTCCAATACTAAATATAAAGGAGAGTTGTGGCTCTGGAATCCTCTGTTTTTCCTCCTTTTTTATGAGCCTATGCAGGAGGTTGCAGAAGGGCATCAGTTTTTCTGCATCATTTGACACTATGCCACTGCAGCTTGCCTTAAGAGCAAGTAGTTGGTCCTTCAAACCTCTCCTAGAAGAAAAACTCTGACCGTTTCTTCAGGTGACTGCATTCTCACATGGAATAAAATGAGCTTGGTTCTTGAAAAACAAAGATCCTCCTCTCTTCCTCACCTACTTTCTGTTTAGCATTCCGCACCATGGATTGTAATGCTCAGGCTCCAATAAGACTTCATCAGTCATGGATTTTCAGTCCTGCTGGAAAAAAAGTTCAGATTTGATTAAATAATGCAGCACAATGAATTGATAGGGTAAAATTCAGTGAGATTAGCTGGGCTACATTTTAGATGCCAATCATATTTAAAGCAATGAGCAATGTCAAGATAGATGAAATATGGTGTACTGGAGAAGTGTCACCGTTGGGAATGAGGTAGCGACTCCCACATATAAACCAGAGATGTATATATTTGTTTTTAATAATGCCTGAAAGAGAATCTCAGTTTTAATTTTTCATAATGCTGTTTGGCAGATTTTAAAAGCTGATGATGTTTTCAGAAAGGACTCATCTCTCTCATATTGGAGGTGAGCAGGAAAGAAACCCTTCACCAACCTTTCCCTGTTAATTGTGTTATTATTCACATACTCTTGTAATTATTTTAGGTACTGTTCCAAATATAATTTTTTTAGCTGGATCCTGATGATAATGAACTTCCAAGGTCTGTTTTCCTACAGCTGGCAGTGTCATGCTAAATGGACTGCAACAAGAAACATTGCTGTGCCGGAGCCAGATCATAATTTGCAAATGTGTTTTTTGGGAACTGCTGAAATTTCTCACCACCTCCTTGCAGGGAGAGCAGAACAGTGCGGAACACTTCCCACTGCTCAGATCTGAGTGAGAATTTCTCAGGCTGATCTTCTTGACTGTGACCAGTAAAGCATAAACCAAGGCTTTTGAAAAAGACTGGGGAATTCGGGATACAGCATTTCCCTTTTGTTCACTGTTTGGCATTTGCAAACAACCTGGCATTTCAGAAAGACAGAATATCTGCCTTCTAACAGATAAACCTCACCTTAGGTATCTCAGGATACCACGGAACGTGCCTCCAAAATCACCAGTAACATGATCACTCAATTACTGGATTATTTAGGATTTTCTCAGCCAGAGGTGTGTGTATGTATATTTTATACAATACCACCCTGTTCACAAATCTTCCTGTTCAAAAGAAATTAAGGAAAGCAGAAATGGTGAGACATAGGTGACAGAAAGATCAGGGCACTGATATAATGTGATTAATAACTGAATGAGATGCATTAAACTATGTGGAGCTCAGGAGCTTTGTTATGAGATAATGCTTGCTATCACAAGTCAGTGAAAACTGAATGTAGACCACAGGTGCTCAGTAATACTGCAGCCTTAGCTTGAGTTCATGGATAATACAGAGAGGATGGAGAGGCTGATCCACCATTTGTTTAATTGGCAGTCATTATAGGAGCTTGGGTTTCTGCAGCAGTCAGTAGAATCCTGCAAACCATTTGGACACGTGCATCTCAAATTGTTTTGGAGGCAGTCTGGTTATCTGGACTGTCATTCTTCTTGGTTCTAATGTAGTGCTTTAAATAAAAGACAACAACTTGATTTTGTCCAGTGATATTTGGAAAGCAATGCAGATGGCAGCGTTCTTAGGTGAAGTAATAAAATTAATGTATTCTTTCTGCAAAAGGACAGTGCATATTTTTTTCCATATGACAGAGGTGTGTTAATGGCAAAGTTATGAGAGAGAGGGCAACAACATACTGTAGTGAAGACATACTGTTGTGGTTTTTTTTTTCCTCCCTATTATCACACATTTTATTGTTCAAGGGAAAGTTTTTCAGACCAAAACGCAGCATGGGATGAATGAGCAATGTGCCCACTGCTTGCAGAGATGAGCACGAAACAGGATGGAAATGAAAGGCTCCCACCAGAAGGGTCTTTTTTGTTTCTTATTGCAGTGCAAATGTTTTCCTCAGCACCATAATAGAAACTTCTAAAGTCAAATATTAAAACACTTTCTGAAAATAGCTGCTGTGATGTGATTGGAATTTATATGTAAATGGATGACTCCTACCACGTGGACCAAAAACGTGCTTTGATTGCCGAGCTCATGATTGTCACTATTAGCATCTCTCACATCAGGCTTTGTTTCTGCAGATGCTTGTGCCCTGCCCCACGGAGGTGTTTGGTGGTTGTGCTGTTTGGGAGCCATGTTTCTCAGTCTCTAACTTAGCACAGCAGTGCAGGAGAAGCACGTTGACAGATCTTGTTTTCAGTCCTGCTCTATTCTTAGAGGAGCTACTTTAGGAAGATGGGTTGTTTTAAAGAGTTTGCCAGCGAATGATAGATCATCTTCTGGGTCGTGAATTCTTGCCACCTCGTGTATTAATAGGAACTGCCAAGGTTTCTTCATAAGTTTCGTTGGTTACAGTAGGTCATGTGAGTAACAGAACCACAGAGCTGAGCAGCTGTGACCCATATACTGGAGAAGAGAAGGGAAGAACAGTGGAATAAGGACACGGTGTTTGAGTCAGTACTGGATTTGGCTAAGCAAACACGTTTATGCAATACTCTGAAAGCAAACTGCAAACTGCTGTAACAGAGCGAAGCATTGTAACAACTAATGGGTTTTATCCTGATTACCGTGAGCCGCCTCACACCAAGCAGCACCTGGGTGCTGTAGGGGGATTTGTGGAGTGCCTCTCTCAAATCCTGTCCCCTCCACCTTGAACAGACAGAAATCCTTGTGAACTTTAGGCAGATAGCTTGTCCTGCATGTACGGTCACAAGATCTTGTGCTGCCAGCAATGGGCACTGGCACTCACGCATTGCTCTCTTTCATGCTGTACGTGAGGAAGGCTCATTTCTTGGTTGTTTTCTTGCATTTTGAATGGTCAGAGGTTAGAGAAGCACGGCAGACACACCCCTGGGGCATCTGCCATGCCAGATTTTAAAAGGATTGCCTGTTGGCATACAGAGCGTGTTCCTTGGCAGCCAGGATATTTTGGTTCCATTGACATTCAATACAAAAAGACTTCCCAGTAGGACCAGAAGCAGGAGGAATTCTGTGACCACAGTGTACGTCTGTCACTTCGAGATCTGATGTGGTCAAGTCAGCTTGCCAGTTTAATGGAATGGGAATAGGAGGTGCTGGCTGAAGGTTTACTCTGTTAGAATGTGAGTTGTTCTCTTAGTGTTAATGGAATTCCTATTGGGGAAGGGGACGGCTTCCCTGCTGTCCTCCTTTGCACTGTATACTGTCAAAATCTGGAAGCAACTAGGATTATCCTCTTCTCACCTCTAAGCATCACAGATATTTCCTCCGCACTGTCACTCATGGCAGTGCTTCAGTTTCAAAGAGTGTTGCCCTACTGCAGTAAGCTTTTCTATGCTCTGTGCCACGTTCCTGCAAAATGATCCTGGCCCTGTCCTTCCTGCCCTTCTCATACGGAGAAAAAAACCCACCTCCAGAGTTACTGAGAGGTATCTGCCAGATGTGACCAACAGCATTGTTCTGTGAAATAAGGGAACCACAGTGTGACTGCTGATGGCAATATAGAACAGCTAGCTTTTTAATTAAACAGTGAAGAAACAAATGAATAATTAGCATATAGATAATGTAAATTAGCCCTTATGTAATACATGAAACTGTTCCACTTATTGGACTGTAGTGCACAGTTGCGGAGTATTAAGCTGAAATCTGTGCCCTAATTATTTGCCATGATGTGCATGTCTCAGCTTTTGTACTAATGACTGTAGGTAAAGATAAAAACACATTACAAAAAGCTAGGATTCTAATGTAAGATAGGCCAGTGCTAATTACCGGCTAATCATCGTGTTACAGTAATTATATTATGTGCTTTCACAGCCTTGGTTAGTGCCAAATTGAACACCAGCATGTAATTTTCTAGAGAGGAGTTAATTTTTTTGTTATCATAACGAGATAGTATTTTCCCTTTTTTTAATCTGTGGTCTTCAGAAATGTAGGACGTTGCTGTTGTTTTGAACAGTTTTCCCACCTTGTTTGATATAAGGAACCGTTTTGGAAAAGTTAGTGTCAAATTTTAGGGTAGTTTTCATTCTCCGTTGTGCCAATGGGAGAAAGCACATCAGAAAGTTGCAAAGAGGTGGCAATGGTTCTATTGGGCAGCATTTTCAAAATGATTTTTTTAGTACTGACCTCCACATCGCAGCTGGACAGAACTTTTCTCTTGAAGGTGCAGCAGCAAAGAGCCATAGTTCTGTGTAGCTGGCTGGGAGATGTCCCAGGCCTGATCCAACATACCTGACAAGCCATGACAGCTCTTCTTTCCTGGACCCAGCACTTGTTCTGCACTGAGTATCTGAAATAGACATACTCATGCAAGCTGATTTAGTGAAAGCCAACACAGTGTTTTTAAAGTACTGCTTACCATGATAGCAATTATGGGAAGATGGATGGTGTGAATCTGTAGAGTAAGCAAACAGTTAGAAACAGCTATCTTCTTTGTTTAACTTCTGTTCCCATTATTCCAAGGACACGTGGAGTATATCATTAATTTTAAAGAGGAAAATAAAACCAAATTGAAGGACCTAGATTCAAAGGTGGGACCTAAGCATCATCGTTTGTTCTCTCTGCAATGGCTTAAAAATCTGCGTTGAGCTCCTTATGACAGAACTGGCAGAAGAATGCTTCCAGTTAAATACAGATTCTTTGTGGATCAGAATCGAAAACCTTTGGTAGCTGAAGGGAACAGCATTAAACTTGGTGGAGAAAATACTTCTTGTATTCCTGTGCGTTATAGTATGTCTGCTTTCTTTTTTTATACACGTGTACAGGCAGCTATTTCTGTCTGGTTCACCTAACACAAAACTTCTTTTCTTTTTTTTAGTTTTACTCAAAAGTAATGATTTAATTTCTTTCCTGTGAGATCCCTCTATCCTTGACATGGTAACTTATTTTAGTACTTAGATAAATGTAGAACTCTCTTGAAAAATCTGACCCCTGTAATCTGAATACATCTGGAATCTGATTTGTTGTTTTCCAGCCAAAAGTTAGTGAGATAATTATCTGTCTTTAGTATTGATAGTGTGGGAGAAATGTGCTCCCAGTGTCTTGCTTGGGACTCTGTGACTGCATCTGCACTGATAAGTGGGCTTTGGACACAGACAGCCCCAGTGATGCTTGACGTTCAGGTTCTCCTAAGGGCCCCTCAGCTGGCTCTCTTCTAGACAGCTCCTAGCCAGGGTTTGGGGTGGCGGAGGACACTTCCACTATGGATAAAGATACTGCAGTGGAGATGAGAACCTGAGCATCTGTATGGGTAAGAGGAGGAAGTAGGAAAGAGGCAGGATTAGCTCGCCGTTTAAATGGGCTGGTATC
Source organism: Perdix hodgsoniae (assembly GCA_035772895.1). NCBI lineage: Eukaryota > Metazoa > Chordata > Aves > Galliformes > Phasianidae > Perdix > Perdix hodgsoniae. The sequence continues at coordinate 4,265,877 of JAPSGF010000064.1, forward strand.
TGAACGGGCTGGTGGATCTGTCCAGGGAGACTGACAAGATGATGATGTTGATGCAGGACTCTGAAAGATTTCTTAGTTTTATCTGTTGGTAATAACAGATTCTCACGCATCCGCCTATTTACAAATGACTGATCCTTTAAGGAGGAATGTGCTTTTCCAAGGCTGCCTTGAATGGAAAGAGTACTACCTTGTCTGATTTACAGATTTATATCTAAACTGATGTCCTAAACATTACCTTTAGGGGCTCTTTCTCAAAGTGTGGTGCTACCTAGCAGTTTGCCTCCGTGTTACGGGATGACAGAGGAAGCTCGTAGTAATGGGTCTCCTAAAGATGTCACCAGAGTTGACTCCCATGACAGAAAGTGTTAGAGCTATCTGTTTATATCTAATATTAATGCCTTCAGTTTTGAAGAGATGAGCTAGAATCTGAGCTGTCAGAAAAAATACCCTCTTAGATGAATCCAAAGAACTGCCTGAATCTGACAGTGGAATCTCATTAATGGGGGAGAAAATGCAGACGTGTGAAGACTTCACACTAAGCAAATCTGTGGCAGGAGATCTCACCTCTCTTTTATGTTTATATTCTGAGAAAATGTCACCTAAGAGACACTACGAATCTTCTGCAGAGGCATCAGAACCACTCTCTGTTATGGGAAGTGCACAATAAAGCTTGATAACTGAAGGGACAAAAGCTAAACGGCCAAATACTTCCAGTTAAGGGTGTAGCAGCACTAACTCATGCATAGGTATTCAGTGTTGCCTCATTCTAGCTTGATTCTGTTGCTTTCAGAAACTGGAGAATCTGAAGGAGCTGCACCCTGAGTCACAGCCAGAGCTCAGGTATTGACTGCTGTGGTGGCACAGACAGGATCATAGCACTGACCTTCTGCAGGTTCTTGGACAGACCTTTCTCTTTTTGAGTTTCTATTTGCTGCTTCCACTATTTGCCAATGTAGATTGCCAGGCTCTGTGGAGCAAGGATTGGTTTTCATAATGTTTGCTGTGCTTTTCATAATAGCCTGAATCTCAGGTGGGCTGCTATTAGTCATGAATTATGTATTAACTGTAAAATTATGGAGTCAAATCACAAAATCTAAACTGATAACTGATGTGGATGAGAATTACAGGCTATATTTTACAGTGATGTAAATGATGCTGTAAGTGGCAGACCTGGGGGATTCAGGGGCAGAGTTGCTATGGGAATACTAACAGAGGGGGGAGAGGAAAAAGGTCTTCACATTTTTTGTAGCCTCTTCCAGTGCGTGTCATTTCTCAGTTTCCTTTGCAACCTTAAGGGAGATGGAAAATGAGTTAATCTAACAGGCAAGGTCATCTTAGTAATGATTGAAGGAGAGAGAGAGAAAAACTTTTGAGCAGCCCCTTGTCACTTTGAGGATTACCCCAGTGTGGGTCACTCTGAGTGTGATGGTGGAGTTGTTGGCACACACAGGTGGGAGGTAGGCAGATGGTGGTAGTGCACGCAGGAAGCTGTAGGAGGGACACAAGGCACAGATTATGCCTGCATCTGGGTACAGGTGCAGAAGGAGGAAGAGAGAACACACAGTGCAGTGAGGTAGATGAGGAGAAACCTGTATGCTGCAAATCTCCCAGCAGCCATGGATAGCTGCTTCGGAATTCTGATGTCAATTGCCTTGAAATTTCCCTTACTGTGAAATTAACAGCAATGCAATAAAAGGAAATATTTGAAGTAGTAAAAAGAGAATAACTGCTTCCAGTATTAAAGCAAAGCAAAGAAATCTACAAATAAATACAAAGCGTTGCATTACCAAAAAAGAGAATTGCCTTCTCCTAGAAACAGTGGCACAGATCTCATCCTGACTGAAGTCCATTGCAGTAAATTTACATCTGTGGTGAATCAGATCCAATGAACCGACTGGGCCTCTGGCATGCGACTGTTGGGTTTTAACTGGAGGGAAGCTAAACTGCAATGTTTGCAGTTTAAACATGCAGGCGTCCCATGGACTGCTGAAAGACAGGAGAATGCAACAGAGCAATATCTGTGATTGGAAATGTTTGGGTAACCACTACCAGGCCTGAAATGCAGCGTTTTCTTACTGGTCGCTTTAAAATCCTGATGAAGGATGGCCAGCTTTGCACTGTGCTTCTTCTTGCAGAGGGTTGCTTTAGGGCAGAAATCATCACCCTATGATTGACTATAAAAAGGAGGATGTTACTAAAGCCTTGGCCACAGAAATGCCACACTTAAAAATAGTTGCCAAATTGGTCCCTGAGTTGTATTTGCCTCTTGATGTGCTTCTGGGCCCATCCAGGAACACCAGGCAGTCTGCAGCATATGGCCATCTTTCCAATCAAGGATTTAGTGTCCTGAACCTAATCCAGGCTCTGCCTGGTTGCTTAACGCCACTGGCACAAAGCGTGGAAGAGGGCAAAATACAGAATAGATGTGACAGTGAAGGGCAGCTCTTTGAAAAGAGCCTCGGTTTGCCTGCAGTCAGACAGAACTGTGGGAATGAAAAGAGAAGTCAGAGGAAAACAGAATATAACTGTGCTCTCCCCAATGCGTGGTGCCTCCATCTCTTGGCAAAGTGCTGTGTAGGTCCTTGTCCCCAGACCACACATGGTTACTGCAGAGAAGTTGCACAGAGGCAGAGATGTTCCCAGACAGGACATGGCTTGCAGAGAAGGAGAAATTAAATAGGGCAGGATCCATCGGCTTGAGACAGACTAAGTGCAAGGTGCATGAAAAGGAGCTGGAGAAGACACATACCGAATAGTTATTCACTCCTCCATCACTTTTTGTAACACAAGAGGCAGGTTTCATCGTCAAACTGCTGGTTCAGAACAAATACAAGGAATTTTTATACAAAATGTGATTGAACTGCAGATCTTAGTATCAGAGGGCACTGTAAGAACCAAAGGTATAAATGGTGTCAGGCAAATTCATGAGACAGGTAAAAGCGACTCTTAGCAAAATGTCCTGGCTGCAGTTTCCAGCTGAGGGGTCACTGGGGCTCTGACTGCTAGCAGCAGCTCAGTGCTTAGCAGGGACAGGATCATTTACCTGATGCCTTCTGCATTTAGTCTGGGCGGTCTGTCTACCTTCTGCCAGAGCAAGATGCACTTTGATCTGATGCCATGCTGCTGTTATGCTGTTCCATGGCACAGCCTGTGCTTGCATTCATCTTCATTAAAAAAAAAAAAAAAAGTTTGTAAAAGCTTTGCTTCCTTTGCTGCTGTTTCAGTATCTTAATATTGTTTTGAAGTTGCCTTAGCAGCTTCTTTGAGTAACTCCAGGAGCCTGACGTGATGCTGTGGTGTGCTGCCAGGACTTGAGCAGAACTTCAAATTCCTGCACAATAAATTCAGCAGTAAGAAGTGCTGCCTCATCTAGAATCACAAACAAAAGCCAAACTCTTTCAGCAAAATCTAGTAAATGAAAATTAAACACACATATATGACTCATTCAAAAAGATCTGTTTTTCTGAGGTTGAGCCACTTCTCAGTTTTCCTCGGTTTATGATGTCTGAGGAAGGCAAAACGCAATGTTTCAGCTGTGTCCAAATTAGCTATTTTGGAGTGCTGTAATGGTAAATTTTTGCCTTTCTTTTTTAATGTTTCACACATTTGGCAGTTACAGGAAACAAACCTTTATCATTAGATTGATCTACTTGCACTAGCTTTACTTGTGCACACCAACACCATCTGTGTTGTTGTTGTCAGTTTGCACTGTTACTACATTTATCTGCTGCAAAATATTCCCAGGTAGACTTGTCATGGAAATGCCTTTGAGACTTCATTTTCCTGGGGATGGATAAGGGGTGTTTGCGTGAAGAGGCTGTAAATGGAAAGAGCTGCTGTGCCTTTATTTCGTGCTCCATGAAACATCCAGGTAGATGCTAACGTGGCAGTGTTAATTTATGTCTCCAAGTTATGGTACTGACTTCATTGTGGTACTGGGCTGTAACTTATCAGCAGAGATTCAGATGAAGACTCCTAATGCTTTCTGGCATATGACACTCCAGCTACCTTTCTATTATGGGGATAGGGACGAGGTAGCAGTCCTAATGCAGCAGTAGTGATGAAAATTAGCAAGGCACCATCCCCTGCCATGCTGCTACTGCTGTAGTAAGGTGGCCAATGCCATGAATGTTGTTCAGCAGGCTCTGGGTGAGAAGAGCCAGCTCATCTGCTGCAGTATTCTGATCAGTATTAATTGCAGGGGAACACTATGACACTACTGTTCCTAAAGGTACACGGAGTTGCCAGTGCTGGGATGTGCAGGACTTGAGCACCGACCGCACGGCAGCAGCCAGTGGATGGCACTGTTGTTGCAAGGAAACTTTAAAAAAAAAAAAAAAAAAAAAAAAGAAAAAGAAAAAAATCCCAACCCAAAACTCAACACTTCCGAAATGTTTGGATGGAAGTTTTCCATTGAAAACAGCGGTTGTGTCGAAATCGAAGCGATACGTGCCATGAAATGTTTCCCAGTGAATTTCTAATGGAGGAGAATGTAAATGACTCAGTTTGACTTTATAATTTCAGTTTAGCTTTTTTTTTCTTTCTCTCTCTATGTGATTGATTCAGCTTACCCGTTCCTGCAAATGCACAATTTAAATATAATTATTTATTTTGTGGTGTTTATTTATTTGATTCCAGTGACTTGAACTCTCAAAATGAAGCGGTCTTCCTTTGTGGAAAGGAAGCCTTGCTTCCCCCCCATTTGTACAAGTAAAACATTTAAATGCTGTGTCACAGGGTGAGAAATAATTAATTAATTAATTAATTAAATCTTTGTTCTCAGTGTTGGAGAAAAATAAGGTTTTAGAGTCAGAATCTCAAACAATCTGGATGTTCTGAGTTTTGTCCTCGTCCAAATGGGGTTTCTTGCAGAATGTGCTTGGAGGGGCTATTTGATGCTACCCAGTAACATGTGTTCTAGGAGGGATGTTGGACAGGTGGTACCATAACCTGGGATCATGGTGAGCTGTCAGGGGCAGGAATTGGTGCCAATGTGGGCTGGAATCTCAGGTAGCTGTTGCTTTTTAAAAATAGCTGGCTGATGGGGTCTGACTGGGAACAGTTTGCCATCTGCACGAGTTCATGTGGTAGCTGCATGATGGGTGTTTACAGGATGACTGAATACAGTGCAGAAGGAAAGAACTCAGTGAACTGGAGAGGGAACACCTTACCTCTTTCTTGTCTTCCAAAACAACAACAACAACAAAAAACCTCATTTATTCATATGTGGCTTGTCTTGTTATGGCAAATATGCAAAATGCAGGCTTGTTCTACATAGACAGGGTAAGTTATTTATAGTGAATTTTAATACAGTCTTATTGGAGGAAGCCCAAATGCTTCATTCTGCCATATGAAAAACTTACTGCAATTACTGCAGACTTCTCAGATTCTGCCCACTTCATGTCAAGTTAGCATTGCTACATCTTCACTTTGCAGAGCAGTAGGATTTAGAGCAACATGCACGGGCCCTATGAAAATAAAGTGACAGGGATGTTGGCTAAAAAATCCAGAACTGATATCCATAAATACACTTTCTTCTAATTGGAAGTGAATAATGGCCTTATAGGCTACTGTGAGCAGCCCATGTCTCTCTGGGATGTATGGCACAGCTGCTGTACAGAAAAAGTGTTTAAGCACATGCAAGTATCTCAGTGAAATGAAGGTTCCTAGTTAGGTCAAAACAAAAAAAACACAAAAGTTGTGTTTTTTTTCCTTGGAGCTGTTGCTGTGGTGTCTGTCAACAGTGAATTACCACCTCTGTCAGTTCTTAAATGGCACAGCAGAGTCCCCTCTCCTCCCCAGACGAGGAAGAGAAATTCATGCTGTAATATTAATAACTGTAGGGCCCTTTAGCCTTTAATAATTAACACATTGCTAACTGTAGCTGAATGTTCCTTCTTCTGATTGCAATTACAGACCAAATTGGACTCAGCTCAGCTGAGGGAAGTAGCAAAGCAGTAGTGTTATAACAGAGACCTACATCTGAGTGAAATTGTTCTCCTTTGGCCCACGCAGTAGACTAATGAAAATTCTGTCCCTCTGACAGATGTGAAGTCGAAGTATCAGGTGTTACAGAAGAATAAAGTACTTTCGTACTCCAGTTATTCCAACCGAGGGGACTACTTGAGCATCAGAGCCAATTCCTGGAGCCAGCTGACAAATACACTCACCTATGTAACGAAAAATGTTCCTTTCGGTAGATGACAGCTGTTCATAAACTTGCTACTTTTCCCCAGGATACTGCTTTGTAGGAGGCTCTGTGCTTTGTTCCTTGTGGGATGGCTGTTTGTCTTCTTTGGTAGGGGATGAGTAAGGAGTCCTGGTCAAAAAACACTGCTCTTACATTGGCTAGGCCCGGTGTTTTCAGCCTGAAATAGAGTCGCTAGTGGAGCTTTAACAAGAGGTTTAGCATGTAGCAAACCTACTGTGATCTTTGCAACCTGATTTACAAGTCTTGGATAAATGTTGTTTGTGTTTACTGCAGCATCATGATGTTTTGGCAGGATTCCTGCTACCCCAGACACTCCTGCTAGCAGAAGGACTGATTTAACGATAACAGCTCAAATGTTTCTCAGCCTGTAGCCTTATTTCAGGAGGTCTGCTATTATGCAACCAGGGCTGGGAGGAAGGCAACTAGCAGATTCTAAGTGGTGGGTAACCTATCAGCTGGAACTGAGCAATGGAGGCTGCCATGTATCCTGGGTTCTGCCATCTCATCCCTTCACGTTTGTGTGCAGCTGTATAGTGAGAAAATGGAGGGAGCTGATCCAGCTGAAAACCAGGCTAACAAAAAAAGCAGCTCAGTTTTTGTTGGTATGGCTTTCCAGTTGTGTTCTTGTTAGCCTATGCTATTGTGCTATTATACCCAGGGGTAATCAAAAGAGCTGGTAGAAAAGGCTTGGAATCGTATTGGAATATATTACATACTGGGATGTTTTTAGTGATTCTATCAGTTATATTGTCAGGCTTTTGTAATGCTTGATGAAATGTTAATTCTCACTGTTTGTGGCCTAGCCATGGGTGTGATCATTTTCAGCTACCTGCTGACAATTAATACGAGTCTCAAGAGATCTTCTGATTTTTCAAATTATTTTCTCGCTGCTTTAAATTTGAGAAGTTGTGAAGTGGAAACAGAGTAGGGCTCAGAGTGAGAAGTCCTTTATCTCCGTGGTAAATGTGGGTAGTAGTTTTCAGCAAATATCAGATATTGCTTAAAACTGAACAAAACGGATTTCTTTTATTGGATAACTAGTTCTAACAAAAAAAAAAATGCTGATGGATCTGTGCTTACCCCCTTACTGACTTTCTGTCTCCATGGATGGGGCATTCACCACCTCTCTGGGCACCCTGTGCAGTGCCTTGGTGCCCTCAGTGTAAAAACTTCCTCCTATCCAACCTGAATCTCTCCTCTTTATGAAGCCATTTCCCCTTGCCCTATCACAACACTCTGCTGAAGCGTCCTTTCTTACAGCTCCTTTAGATACTCTATAAGAGTTTGTTATGGAAGCATAAACGTAGGAGTAGATGAAACCAAGAAGGGTTAAATTTTGAGTATAATCAGATATTTCAAAGATGACATTTCACAATTTTTGGCATATGTGCAGAGTTTTTAAAAAAAAAAAAAGTTTTTCAGATGTTTTTAATTAAAAGAGTTCTAACATTCTAGTTGGAATGGAGAGCACTCACATTTTTTTCTAACGGCAAAATAGAGACAGGATTGCTTCACACATTTTGGATGTTTTGGTAGAGGTCACTTTCTGGTTTCTCCAAGCCTGCTCACCCATCTGTGATCCTCTCAAATACCATTAATCGAAAATGTTACACCAACAGTGAAGAGAAAAAATCATTTTTAATAAAAAAGTATGTTGTTTGGCAAAGCAATAAAAGGCAGAAGAAATTTGACTACAGAAGAGAATCCAGTGAGGAACATGACTAAAGGCTAAGTACCATGGTTTCATCTGTACCCAGTTAGCACTTTATAGACTTCTGCTGGAAAGGCAGTCAGCTGGTTGGCAGATGGATGATGATTACATGAGAAAGACATTGGAGCAGGTTGTGAAGTCACGGGTTGGCCTTTCTCCACTTCTGAGACAAAGATGACAATGTTCAGGGAAGAGGCTGTGTGTTCATTTGAGTCCTGGTAGCACCTAGCAGAGCCCTGCTACTACTTATCACCAGCTAAGGGGGTCTTGGAGGTTTGCCTTGGTTTGGACGTTGTTTTGCTGTGCGAGAAGCGTTTTTGGAAAAAAAAATCTCTTCAGGTTCCAAGTAGGATAAAGATCTGGGTTAAACTTTCCTGAAATGCTGGAAAACACCAGCTGAGTACTCTTGCTTTGCTGCCTTATGTGTGGATTACCCCATTTTATGGTCATGCAGACCCTAAGAAGGCAGTGGGTGAGCAGAAAATGCAAATGAGAGGATAAAATGTTGCTTTGTAGGAGACATTTGAAGTTAGAGTGCTGGACTTACCTCACTATTAAAATGAGAGCAGAACTGTGACATAAACTCCAAAGTTAATGAGAGGATGGGCACAGGATGTTTTGTCTGCATTTTCGTATCCTTTCAAAGTCCACAAAAGGATGCTCATATCATCACCATAGAAAGTCAGGATACTCATCAGGAGAAATGGCCAACATAAGGGCACATTTTAAAGGTAATCCATTTCCAATGAAAATGCTTATGGGGAGATCACATTTTTAGTGTCAGTCTTTTCTCCCTGCTGACTATTGCTCCCACCTTATCGATGTTTTATGAAAGAAAGAGAAACCTTCTGCAGCTGCAGAGGCAATTTGGAGGGATTAAAAATTTATCCTGTTTTGAGCAGAGCATTCAGCAGGTGCTAGAATACACTTAATCACAGGTGGGCAACCTGCATAGCTTCCCTTCCCAGGGCTAAAAGATGGAGTCAAGATCTGGGCAGTTCCTTGGGGCTGGGGTCAGGATCTGCATTCAATTCCAACCATACCCATCCCCAGACATTGCCTAGAACAGCAGCAAACTGAGGTCCAGGGAGTAAGAGACTTCTTTTCTCCTAGTTGGTTTCATTTGATGAAGCAGCATTCAAGCACTCCAGGATCTGCTCTGTTACTGCAGCAGAATTCACTGGGCTTTGAATTTGAATCAGCATTTAAAGAGCACAGACTTCATTAAGAAGTCTCTCCATTGGCAATAATTGCTGAAATTAAATTAGCTTGTTTGTTTGTTTTTCCTTAAGCTAGTATATGTTCCATATTTCCTTAATACTAGTAATGGAGTGGTGGTCATAGCATTTATCAGCTGGATTCCGTTTGATGGCAGATGGTCACTTCTTCCAGTGCTGTCGTAGAAGACTGTGTGGGGATCTGATAAATGTTCTTATATATCTAAAGGGAAGTGGGAGGCAAATGGATGAGGCCAGGCTCTTCTTTGTGGTGCATAGCGATAGGACAAGGAGCAGTGGCCTAAAACTTGAATGTACAACATTCCATGCAAACAATGCAGAAGAACTTCTTTATGGTCATGGTGATGGAGCACTGGAACAGGCTGCCCAGAGAGGCTGTGGAGTCTCCTTCTGTGGAGATATTCAAGACCCATTTAGACATCAACTTGTGCAACCTGTTGTAGGGAACCTGCTTTAGCAGGGGGTTGGACTCAGTGGTTTCTTGAGGTCCCTTCCAGGCCTTGCCTTTCTGTGATTCTGTGTAAACAACACCTTAATTTCTAAAAGACTCTTAAGCGTATGCTTTCTTTCCATCTCTAAAGGAAACCTAATTAAAGCATCTCCTTTCAAGTATCTTTTCAGTGAGATTTCATGATGATTACAACGTTAAATGGAACACTTGGCTTCAACAAACCATCTCTGGGGTGTGAAAACATTACCTGGGAGGTGAGGAGACTCCTTCCCTTTGTTAGTAGGTCTGTTTGCTGCTACCGTGGTTGGTTTACTAATCCATATGAATGAGCAAATATTCACCATCGCTAAGGGCAGAGTGCTTCTAAGTTTTTTCTCAAGAGAGCAAGTGGTGGCTGACAGTGACACACTTGGTACGCTCTGTACCGTTTGTTTACAGATCTACATGTAGTTCCCACCCACCAGAACTAATTGCTTTTATCAACACCAGTAATTAGAAATGCCAAAGAAGCATCAAATTTCCTAACTTAGCGCAGTATAAAACTGTGCATGGCAGTGTGCTGTGACAGGTTGGACTGGGGAAGGCAGCGATTTGAGGAAAGATTGTAGTCAGAGGGCTTGTTGGTACATAGAGAACTGATAATTGGAGCTTCCTGCTGCAGCTGTGGGGAAATAGCATGGATCCGTCTCTGACTTCTCTCGGTCATTTTCTTTAGAACGCTGTGATAACACAGTGGGATTTGCAGGGCCAGGCTGCTTTTGGGGAGCCTTTTGTTGAGAAAGTTTTCTCAAATAATGGCACGACAGAGCAGAACTGCTGTCTGATGCAAGTAGAGCAATTGGATTGCTGGGACAGACAGGTAAAAGGAGAGAGCTCCAGCACAAAAGAAGCTCTTTGAATCTAAAAAAGCCTTTGAATCTAGATCTCCCACAGCATTTTTATCATCGGGGTATTCAGGTGTTGTCAAAGAGGTGTGTCTGTCAGCCTGTTCCGTCCTAAAATAGGGTCCTGTCACATTATAAAGAGTATTGGAAAGCTGGAATGCACATCCTGCTTTCAGGCTGAAGGTTCAAGCTTCCTACCTCAGTGCCAGACAGGTTTCTGCATCATTCGTGATAGGTAATAGTGGAAATCAATTTCTGACTAAGCTCTAAATAATTGCTGCCAGAATGCCATCGTGGTGCTGATGAGTATTTACCCAACAGAAGAAAAACAGCATGTTGATTCTTGAACCACAGAAAGCCGTAATTGTCATTTAAAATCTGGCACGTTGTTTAAAATACTAAATTCATTATCTTTCAGAATCTTTAGATGTATAATTATAAACTATCACTCTGAATACATTTGCAAGGGTAAAGCAATAGGCGTTGTTTCTTTCTGACAAGAGATGAGCCTGTTGACTTGCTCCATTTTTAAAATCTTCCCTAACCGAATTATCCAAGGCCCAAGCAGAAAGTGACACTTCCTACCTGCGCAGAAAGTAAAGCCTGCTCTGTTTCAGAGCTCTTCATTCCCATTAGTTCCTCCCAAAATTATAATTTTGAGATTGCAATGCTTGGATTGTGTATGTTGCTCACACAATAACCAATGTTCCTGCCCCTCCTCTTTGACCGTAACAAGTTGCGTTTCTTTTTTTTCTTCAAGTGTTGGGATAAAAAGCCAACAGAACATTAAAATTTCTCAGCTCCAGGGATGCCAAACTGCTATCAAGGGCTGTGACAGCGTGTACGTTTTCAGAAGTATTGAAAGGATGGGGTAAAAATTCAAGCTTTGACATTAACGAGATGATAACAGCCATTGGCTCTTGTTCAGTAACTGCCACCCCTGAATTTCAGCACTGAGACAATCCGACTTTCACCAACTTGGAAGGGAAGGAATCTGACTTAGATTGTGCTCTGCTCTGACCTGGCTGCTCTGATCATGTCCAGTTATTTGCTGGAAGAATTTAGACAAAAAATAATAATCCCAGAGTGTGGTTTTAAGAACAGAGAATCTGCGGTAGGCAGGTAAATCACAGCCACATCCAGATCCTGGAATTAGCTCTGCCCTTGGGTGCTTTCTGTATGTAAGGAGAGCTCTTGAAAATCCAGAGCTTTGAAAGCTTGAGAGCCTGAAGGATCTGTCTGGTATAATGAAATGAGGATCTCAATGTGAAGTATTCTGCCAGTAGGATGGGAGAAAAAAACAGATGTTGCACCCACTCAACAAAGGGTGCTGTGTCTTCCTTTTGCCGTGCTTCAAATAGTGAGGAGAGAAACATGCACGGCATTATCAAAACTTGGAGAGTGATAGGATCAGTTTCACATCATTTCTTCTAGTTGCAAGTAGAGAGCAAGAAGCACTGGCCTGTCTAAGCCCAGTGGTTTGGTGCATCTGCTCAATCACTCCTTGTTCCCATTCTGCTCGCCTGCCTTTGCTTTATTGCAAGGGCAAGTTATTACTTAGATAACTCCTCTTTCTTGGAGTAATAGCGTTTTGGATTTTAGTTGGCTATCACCCTAAAGATCAACAAAGCTTGGTTTTCGTACTTGCAAGCTGTGGTATGTTTGGACAGCTGAGGCATCTTTTATATCTTGGACGTCTGGAGTATTATTTGTCAGTAACACAGACTGGGCATCAAGATTAGGCAGGGAGCTCTACGAATGAGAAACATGACAAGAATGTGGCCAGGTACTTTTAGCATGTGTCTGCAGACATCCCCATATGTGCTGGGCTGGAGACTGCACTTCAGCATCACTGCTGTTGATTACAGATTTTGTGATAGATGCTTTTGGGCCTCAAGTTAATTCATCTCTCACTTAAATTTGAGATGATCTAGCTACGTGCCAGGGAGCATCATATGTGTTGTTTGTGTGTTCATCATATAACCTGTGCAAATAGAGAGAGGAGAAAATAATATCAGGCTTTGCTTTAAGAGAAACTCTTCCAAACTTCTGGTGTAGATGATGGGTTTCATAGAAAGGGAATTGAGCTGAAATAGTGCTACAGAGAAATGCTTGATCACTAAGGAGAGGAGATGTAATGATTTTGGACAGCAGCTGTCAGGGTTAAGAAAGTTATTTGTTCCATTGGTTTATAGCACAGACTAGTAGTATTTTATTGTCAAACAGAATTAGTTTTATATCAAGAAGAGTGATTACTTGGGTTCACTGTGTTTGAGATTAAACTTGATGATTTCATGTCCATTATTGATCTAGGCTTTACATTCAGAGAAGCAGCGGTTTATATTTTACTTAAGGGGATTTGATCACAGTAGATGTAATCTTCAATGGTTTCTGCAAATAAATTAGTAAAGTTGCAGTGCCTCTTACAGCATCTGAAGGAGAAAAGTGAAAGGGAATAAAAAACACGTCACCTCAACAAGTCTAGTGCAAAAAGGCCTGGAAAAATGGCAGCTTCTTACCTTTTCCTGTGTACAGGGGACATTCTAGTACATGAGTATGGCATGCACACAAACAGGAACCTCACAGAACACACCCTGTCAGTGGCACATTGACACCTCCAGCCTGGATGGGCGTTTGACAAAGGGATACCAGAGCTTGCTGTGTATCATCTCCTCTGATTTATCCTGAGATTACACCAGAAGAGAGAGGGACAGCCAAGGTGCTTTCTAGCATGAGAACAGGGTCAATGAAGCACCAAATGTGGGCTGCCTCCGTAGGAGGGAAATGTGTAATTGTATATGGTATGTCCCTAAAAATAATCCCTTTCAGAATATCTTAAATCAGGTCGTTGGAACATGCCATGAGCTGAGCAATGCAGCCTGAGATGGCTCTGCCTTTGGGAAACCTGTAGCTAATTGAGGACAGGTGGTTGTGGTACCCAGAGCTCTGCTCTGCTGGGCAGTAATGCGTGGCTACAGGGGAGGGAGAGAGAATTTCATGGAAGGTACTGGAAGCTGGCTGTGTCAACTTGAGAGCTGCACAGCATTCCCCAGGGGACAGGTGGTATGGGGTGCTGTACCTTCACTGTGAGCTGCGGGAGCAGAAGCAAGTCCTGCTGGTGTTATTTAAGTTGTCCTATTCAGGCCATCATGATCCCTACCTCCATAACGCTGTGCTTTGTTTGTGCTCCCCGCATTCCCTACAGTGTCTTTGATTCTTCAGGGAATCAATGGTGTGCCGATCTTCCCATTCTGTCATACCTTCGTGTCAAGTGTGTGATCTCATTCTTCATGCACGGTCCCTTGCTGCATGGCAGAGTGTTTCTCTGTGACTGAAAAGTTCAACATCTGTTTAATTGCTTACCTAAGGTAATGGTCTCGTTTTGTTCATCTTGCTCAGGGTGCAGCTACAACAGAGCAGAGCAGTCCTTATGTGCCACCTATCCCCAGTCCACCCTTCCTCAGCTTCATGCCAGAGGAACAGACACGTAGCTTGCTCTGAAAGTAGTGCCTCCTACTTATTTCCATAGGCATGCATGTCACGCTCATAAAAATCTCCATGGCCATCTGGAACGTGGCATCTTTCACTCTGCTGTCACTGCTGCTGCAACACACCACCCACGGACTCACATCCACTGTTTGGTCTCCAGAAACATTCAGTAGGTGTCAGTGGGTGCCATTTCTTAAGCGTGGAGGAATTTGGTGTCACATCTTTGCTTCATACACACGTCCATTTAACATGCCACTTCGTCAGACTGCCTCTGGTGAGTCCAGAAGTGAAAACAAGTATTCCAGGTGTGGTCTTAGCAGTGCTGAGCAGCTTTTCCTGGCTTTGGATGGACGTACATAGTCCAAAGGAAAGAGAAAAGAGAAGGAGAAAGCAGGTGCTTGGTTTTGAAACTAATTGGATGGGTTCAATGTGATGGGAGATAAAAAGATGTTGCCTGAGGCATTACGATTATTATTTTTTACTAATTTGGGGATTTGTTTTTAATTTTAGTTTCTTTGCTCAGTGAACTGGTTCACATTTAATAGCTCACTAAGTTATGACTGCAGTTGAAATGACAGAGCATGTGTTTTCTAATTTAGGTATAAGGAGAAGTGCCCCCTTCTGCAGAAAGGAGGAAAAAAGCTCTCATTGCTCAATGAGGACATGGTTGGACCAGGTCCTTCTCAGCAAAGGTGGCAAAGTTAGTTGCAAGTTATCTGTCCTTGTGGATTCCATGAGCTTTTCTTGGTGCATGCACTGCTTGAGCATAAAAAACAGCAAATATGACCAAGTGGTGCTGCCAGGCTGTGAGGTTAAAGTCATAAATCACTGATGGCACTTGGAGAATGCTGCCCACTGGAACTGGGGAGCACAAGTCCTGATAGCTTTCAGGAGGATCTAAGCTTATGCCTGCCTAAAAGGTTTGTTAAAGGCGTTTGAATTCTGTAAGGGATGTCAGAATGGATGTAAATACCAAAGAGTACTTCAGCTTTTTAAAGAGGGCTCAATCTGGGCCAGAGTCAGCTGTCAGCATTGCTGAGCAATGCTCTGGTATCTGCTGTTTCCTTCCCACCTGTGTGCTCTTCTTTTCTTTTCTTCTTCTGCACCAGCGTAGGAAGGCAGCTACAGCATTTTTACTTGATGGGATGTGTTGGGTTGGAGGGGGGAGGTTGTTTGTGCTTTGGTTTAACTTTAATGTTCTGGTGTTGTTTTTTTTTTTGTTGTTTACATTTTGAATATGTCCATACTTAAAAGATGACAGAAAATAAAAGTAGAAGGCAGCCCCACGCAGCTGTTTGTCTCCCAGCATGGCCCCAGTTACCAGCTTCTGGCAAGTCGAGGGAACTAGCTGCCTTACAAACTCTATTATATTGACAAATGCATGCTTCCATTATTCAGACTGCTGGAACACACAGTGCTTACTAGCATTTCCTTCAAAAATACCATACATCCTCATGAGTTACAATGACCAAGAGCCTAACAAAGTAAGCTATTGTAAAGAAACATAGCCCAGTCAAATAACAGCTGAACGTACAGCAAAATCCTTGCTTTGATCCTTGTTTGCCTTCGGAAATACTATGTCAAGTGTCTTTATTTAAATGAAGCTTAGTTTAAAGTAGAAGCAGTTGTTTCAGGAATGCCATAGTGGCTCCTGGGTGTATAATTTCTTTTCCTATTAAGAAAATGGTTGACTGATTTATTCTTTGTTACTCAAGTGCAAAATCCTTACCAGCACATTGCTTTTGAATTTGCTATAAACATTTTCTTCCTGCTCCCCTGTCGTCCCTGTCTGGATTCTGATGCACCATATATCTTCACCTATGTGCAGGAAGGTCACCCTAAAGAAGCACATCTCTGTTCCACTTTGGACAGGGTCCAGAAGGTGGTGCAGTTGCATGGCTTACAGCATGGCAGTCATCAGCATCTTCCTCTTTGAGAAGTAATTGGGAATGCTGAAATGACTCCTTACACCCCCACCGTGATCAGGTATCCTGCCAGCTTTCCTTTCTCAATGTATTTTCTGCTTGTGTTGCAAACAGAAAGAAAAACAGCAATAAGATGAACTCTTTCCAAAACAGGGAGCGCCCTTAGAAACTTTGGCTTTTACTAAACCTTATCTAAAGGAATGCAGCTTTTGTGGGGCAGCAAATTAAATCCCTTTAGTTATTTGCTCAGCTTCTTCTGGCACAAACCCTAAAAGCCTGAAATCCTTTTCTAATCTATATTTTGGTGATGCATGCGTTGGTCCTTTTACAGCAAAGTTAGATTGCAAAGTTAAAATGAGGCATTAGAGATGGCTGAAAGCCAGAAAAGGAATTCTGCACTGGGCTAGAACTAATATGAATCAGTGCAGGCACCACACACCATATTTACAAATACACCAGACAGAGGAGCTACTTTTATTTCCAGTAACCACATAACCTTGTACCTAAATAGGTGTATATACTTCCATGTTTTTGTATTATGGAGCATTTGTTGTATTAAATCCCAGGCAGTGTTTGTGGTATTGACCAGACATTCTGCACGTTGGTCTAACAGAGCTGTTACTGCAGACATCCATGCTGTAGGTTTTCTCAATGTTTGCTGAACCATCTTATTGTGGTTGTGGACATGAATGGGATGTCAGCATAGGTGGCCATTACTGTGGATTGATGTAGCAGATCTCAAGGTAGATCTTTCTTCAAAGGAGGCTGAATTGCTGTGAGCCCTGCATGAGCAGCCTTGTCAAAATGTCCCTTTGCTAACTTGCTGGGTAACCAACATAGTGGCCATTGCCTTTATGCTTCAGGATGCTAGAAGAACATCAGTAGAGGCCTGCACTGGCAAAGACCAAGAAACGAGCTGAGTGAGCTCTGATTTCTTCCACTCCTGCTGAGCCCTCTTACTGTTCAGAGGTTGCAGGTGCTTCTGCTTCCTACTTGTGCAGTCCTCTTCCATTTCTCTGTAGGCAGATACCTGTAACATGTGAGGACAGGAGCAGTGCCAATGTCTTATTACTCTTAAATGAAAAACAACCACTGAAAATAGCCTTTTGTGCTTGCTGCAGCAAGTGGGTGGGGATCCTAGCTGACCCATCTTATTTGGTAGCTGACATCAGTGGAAAGCTCATTACCATCATCTGTCATTGGTTAAAGTTCTTTAATTTTGTGTATTTTTTTAATGCCATGGCCTCTTTGGCCCTTGCTTAACTCCTCCAGAAAAAAGCTTCCTGTAACCTGTCTTCACAAATCAGGCCTTTGGAAGTGACCCAGCATTTTAGATTTAGAAAAAGATTTCACAGTGTTTTCATTTATATGTGTCAAATCTGTGCAATCAGCAGGATATCAGTGATGCTGCCATATGTGTGCACTTACAGTATATGCATATTTAGCATAACGCAACTGGAATGTTTACCTGGGATTAAAATGGACACCTATACGCAGTTTATATATACCAAGGGCAAATGTTTGGACAAAGTCTTAATTACTACCAGACAAAGATATCCCTGCTGTGGTTTATTTCCTTGCACTAGCCAGGTGTCTGTGTATGGAGTCTCACCCTGTCTGGTTTTTGGCTCTGAACGCTCAGCTTATTCAAAATTGAATTAAACTGTGAAAATAAAGCACTCCCAATCTATCTATTGGAAATAAAATGAAGTACTTGTCGAAATTAATTTCCCTGGGAAGGTGGAATATTTTACCTCAAGTGAAAGATTGATTTATAGCCTGCAGTGTAAGTGGCACCTATTTATATATGTAAAACACTTCAGAGTGTTTAAAAAAAGTTGCTAATTTACAACAAACAGTAATGCCTCCTTGAGATTTAGTGAAGAAGGTAAGCTTTCACTCTGGGGTTATTCTTTTTAAACAAGATGCAACCAACTCATGTATCTGTATGCCAAAAAGGGTCAGGCGTGGGCCAACCCAACTTTCGCAGGCCTTGGTCTGGCCAACAGCACTGCACAGAATACTGGCAATTCCTGACTGGGTCTGAAATCACAGCAATTCCATGGCACCAAGTTTATATTTTATTTACAACATCCCATAATGCCTGCCAGCAGGGTATGTGGACCCAGGAAATAATTAATGGATAAGATTTCTGTGTAAATACACTACGAAATGGCATCATTATTTTGTAACGTGTGTAAATTAGAGAGGCAGACTTAGCTGGAAATGAATGCTTTTCGACAGTCATATATTTCAGTAGGACCACAACTTTGTTCACGCTATGTTTTTTAGTGAATGTTTTTTTCAAGTCTACTTATTTTTAAAAACCTTCCTAGAGATAATATTGAGGCATCAGAGTGTATTCTGCTCCTCACCACGGCTTTAAATTGTAGGATTAAAAATATCCACTGTTTATTTCCACTAAATCTTGAGCTCATTACTTGGGTTTTATATCATCAGATCCCATTGATTTTTTTAATAAGACTAACCCAAGATTATCAGAAGGAATGATAGAAGCCTTTATCCATATTGGTTTATAAATCCTTAATCCAATAGGTATGCTTTTGGAAGTAAGTAACAGCATTACACATTCCAGGAGTCTCAGAGCTCCCTCACCTCGGTGCAGTTTCAGGACTAAGCTGCCTCGATCAACAGCTCGGCTTTATTCCCTCATAACCTCACTTCTGCAGGTTCTGCTCAAGCGCATCACTGGAACAGAAACAAACAGGAATGTACTGAGACACTAAAAGGAATGTAATGGGAGGGTGCAGGCTTACAAAGACTAGTTAATTTTTCAACTTGCTCCACTTTAGCAAAACAGTCTCTCTATTCTGCATGGATACTACACAGTGCCATGTGTCATCAGCTGTGCAGACTGTGAACGTGACCACTTGTTCTGTTTGCTACAAGCTAGAGGTGTTACTGACTGCAAACAGCAGCATCCAGTGCTAGGTGCTATGGGACCATATCCGACCTCTCAGACCTGATGGGTAATTGTCCATCTCTGCTTTTTCCTGTCATAGCCCATCTCCTAACAAGGCCAGGGGGACTTTCAGCTGAGACAGCCTTCAGGATCTGACCTGCTTCATCTGTGACATACAGCACTGTGAACTATTGCCTGCCAGATTCCAAGGGCTTGATTTTTGGAAGAAAAAAATGTATTTCTTGGCCTCTTACATTTTCTTAAATGAATGCAGGTAATTATTTTCAGTTATATGGCACATACACGTTGGTAGTTAAAATTTTCTCCTGTGGTAGTTGTTTAAAAGAGGTGACTGTTTGACTCTTGTCTGTAAAGGCTCGTGGTCTGATAGCTTCAATGGCACTGTGGTGTGTGCAGATGGATGTACTGGAAATCTCTTCACTAAGATGCTAGCAGGGAGAAAGGTCATACTATGGGTCAATTATGGACCAAACATCACTGGTTTAAAAAAAGTGTCATTTACAATACATGCTTCTTATTTTACTGTTGAGAATACTAAGTGGTGGCAGTGGAATCTGTGCCCACAACACATTAAAACTGTTTCTCTGTGGTACTTTCTACATCAGCATTCAGTCTATTCATTCAGTTGACTTTGTATGACAACAAATTTCTATAAGCTAGAAATGACAATAGTGATCCTTAAATTATTCAAGTGATGTTAAATTGCCCCAATTTAAAAAACAGCCAACAGGTTTGCCGTGGGTTTGTACAGCTGGATCTTAGCTGTCGTCACCTGAAAACAGCAAAGGACTTGAATAATTCTGAGGATCTGTGATTCTCAGGGGAACATCAGACATCCTAGAAGGAAATTAATAACAGTGAAGCAAAATCTGTTCACAACAGAGAGCTGAAGGGACAGGTTAAGTTACCTTTTTATTGCACTTTGCCAGACAGTGGTCATATAATGATCATTACGTTCTTCATAATCACTGGCCCATTCTTTTGCTGAGGAAGGATCACTTACTGCTGAAAGAGATGGCTGCACCACTTTGCAGGGAAGAGTGAGTGAAACCCTTGGATATAATCTATAATTCATGGTGTTTTAAGCAGGGAGATGCCCAAACAGTTGGCAGTTGGGCACATCACTATTTGCTGCTTGCACTCCAGGGCGCATCACCCTCAACCCAACCAGTAGATCACCTCGATCAGTACAAATGGAAAATGCCTTAGAGTCGGTTTAAAAAAATCACATCAACAGTATGTTTATTTCTCCAGAAGAATCTGTGTCTTTTTCACAGTCTTTCAATTGCTTCTTTTCTGAAGAGTGAAGTCTTTATTTCAGACATCTGCCTATAGAAAATCAACGTGGTTGTTTTAAGGGCACATTTAAAGATGAAAACTGAGGCTTGAATAACTTAGCATACAAATTACACAGATATAAAAGTTGTCTTTCATTGTCTTAACTTACAGTTTATTTTGTACAGAATTCATTATGTTATACATCTAAGACTTATTATATCGTATAAACATCTTGGGTGTGATGTATATACATATTCAGTGTTATAGATTCAGCAGTTAATGTATGCATTTCACAATACACTATAGTGTATTTCAATGTAGTGCACATGATATATTTCAGAAAAGAGCATTTCCTCTATGAAAAAATGGTGTTTCATTCATAGGGTACTCTACCTTGAAATACGGTTTTTGTTTGTTTTTTTTTCCATTCTATCATGGACTGTTTGTACTGTGTCATATGGCTGTAGGATTTTCTTGTACATTCCCCAATGTGAATTAAGAAACAGCAGCTCAAAACATTACTCTGTGTGGTTCTACATCAAGAGGAGAGCAGGGCACTCGTTTCCTTGATTCTTATTAAATGAGAAAGAATGCATAGACAAGCCACATGGAGCTAGGCTGTGTGTGATGTTCGAATGAAGTAAGTTCCAAACAGATGAAAACCACGAGCTCTTCTGTGTTCTCTGAATGCCAGCTCTTCAGCTGGCATCAGTGCCTCAGCTCTGATTTACAAGAGCCGAGGGTCTGGCATCAGCTCTGTTTTTACAGTTCACAAACTCCCTATTTTTCATTAACCCTCTCTTTGCATGCTGAATTGTTCCTTATTTGGTTGTGTTCCAGTACTACATATCGTCTTTTCTAGATATCAGGCAAAGAAACTCGCCTACTGTGCCTCCTCTCTATACTATAAATAAGATGTGTTTATTCAGCATTAGATTATAGGCGTTCCTTCCCTGGGCACCTACTGAAGCACAATTCTAATTAATCTGTATAGTTTGTTTTCTTTTATAGACAATTCTAGTTTCTTGCATGCTTACATATCATGCCTTTTAATCACCTGACTTCCTCTGCTCAGTAATCTCAAAACCAGAGCCTCTTCTATTAATCTACAGATGCTGTTCACTTCACAGCAGAATATGATATATTCCATCAGTAAAAGACCTTTTTCATCCTTCTTTAAATTAAAGAAGAGCTTTGACTCCCTGGGGGGTGGGGGGGGGGGGGGGGGGGAATAGGTGCATCTGAAAATGGTTTCACCTGTTTTGAATTATTTTAAATGAAATTTACATTCAAAGCATGTTATTTTGATAGTAAAATGTGACATATTCCATTTTAAAAGTACTGCACTTCAACCCAGGGCTGTGCTTCATACCTACCTCATTCATCTAAACTCTTTTCCTTCCAGTTTAGAAGTGCTGTTGATTTCTGTTATGCAATAAAGACTCAGAAGAGCAAACGAGCACAGCTGGAGGTCTCTCCATCCAGTGTGCCACGGTGACTAGGGCCTGGAATCCAGCATCTGCTGATGCAGTTGGCAGAACTGTGGCCACAGTGGGTTACAGAGCTGAGTACAGTGCATACCAGATCCTGGCTGCACAGGTAAGCTGCTGGGTATGCATTCATGAAAACAGCAATGCTGCCATGCTGTCTCATGTCTAGTTTAGGTGTATTGGTGATTGATTTATACAGGGTAGAGCCAGGCTGGGTATCAGGACAAGGTCAATCACTGCGAGGCGCTCTCAGATAAGAGCATGTTGGAAGAGATGCTAAATCTTAAAAAGGGATTTTTTTTTTTTCCCCTGTTCTTATTAACAAGGATCATAGAAGGAATTAATGGTTCCTCATGAGATCTGGAGCATTTAAAGAGGAGAGAAACATTTGTTAGACATTCTGAGATTTCACTTCAGTACAAGTACTGCAACCCTTAGCAAATGGAAGCATCGTGGTGGTTTGGTACTTTATCTGCTTAAAATTGGATTATAACAGATGCTTTTCCCTGACTATGCAGTTCAATGCCAGCAAGCAAAAGTCTTTAATCACTTTCATAAGCCTGGTGTCCTCATTTTGTGTTGTAGTCTCGCTATCTAAATTCTAGTATTTTGCAGTAGTTATACTAAACATGTTCCCAGTGGTGGATTAGGATCCAAATGCATAATTTGCTGGAGTAAAGGTTACCTGGTCTGTTCTAATATCAGAACAGAATTATAAAATTAAATTTATCTTGAAATGTGGGAGCAATTGTATGTAAGGCTGTCATAGTTTGGACCTTATCCATCAGAAGAACCTGAAGAACCTTTATTGTGTGTTGTGTTTTTTTTTAGCATTACATAGCTTCAGCTTTTTTCTAAATTTAACTTTCAACAGTCATTCTTCCACACAAATATACATGTAATACCTGTGCAAGGGCAGCTTTGAACCTTCAGCATGCGTTCCTTGTTACAACTGCAAATAGTCACTTCATAATGTGCCCAGTGGGCCTTTTCTTTCCTGTTCCCTTTTTAATGAAAAATGACTTAACGTAGGTTATTTGTGTGTTTTCTTCTTAGCAGCCTTATGGTCAGTGATGGCTTAGTGGGTGTCTGGGGCATAATCTGATGTCCTGCTAAACTCTACTATCAGCGTATTAATTTATTAGTAATGTATAACACTGACTCCAAGCCTTTGCTTCTTTGCTAGGACACCTCCTTCCTATCCTATGCATTTCAGTACCATATTTGGCTTTCTCCTTCTGATAATGTGTATTGTCAACGAAGCTGCTGTGTTTCCCTTTGAAGTATGTGCTGTTTGTTTGCAGGTTACCTTTTCATGTAAGCAATGACGAAAGTAAACCCGGAGTTGCTCCTTGATTTTCATATTCCAGGGTTGTTTATTATTGTATTTACAGTTCCCTGTAAGATAAAACCCTTTCCCAGTAAGAGTTCTAACACCTTTCTATGTTTCTAATGACCCATATACTCACATGGAAAGAAGGAAGATAATCAGTGATGGAGGAGGTATCTCTAGGAGCGGATGCCGATGAATGAAAACCTAAGTTGTTATAAATATTACTGTACTTCACTTTGGTACAACAGAAACAAAAAAAAAGATCAATGGAAATAATGTTCCCTCAGTCAAATAAAATTCATAAACAATACAAAAGGAAATTAACCACATGAGGTTTTTTATATGTGTAAAAAACAGTAAGACTACTTGGCTGCATTGCACGTAGGCAATAAGATAAGATTCATTCATATCCCTTTTAATATAAGCCATGTTTCAGGCTGTAAGCAAGAAATGTCCACTGTGCTTTACAAAGAATGACGACTAGAAAAATCAATGCAAACAAAGATCCCTTTCTTTTCTGGTTTACCATTTATCATGAGAGATGACAAACAAATGAAGTCTCCTCTGAGTCTGAGCGTAGTTGTATTAGCATTTTGCTAGTACCAGGCAGTATACAAAAACAGCCATCATGTGTGACACCTTCAACACCTACAGGTAGCTGCTTTAGGGGCACATCCTGGTTTGTGGTGAAACAGGTTTAACTCAGCCAGCCTCTTGTACCTGCTCAGTGATGCCAGATTATCATCATCTCAGTAACTCCAAGGTTGAACTGTCTTGTTCCTATTGCTGACTGGACTGACTGCTCCACCATCCATAAACAGAAGGCATAAAGGTGATTACAAACATAAGAAAGTAGTTTTACATATTGTCTTGCAGTCTTTCCATATAGTCCCTAAGTTCCTTGGAATCACCAAGATTCATATCTTGGCATACCCATTTAATATTATCATCACTGTCAAATAGAATTGAGTTGGTGTAGGGGCCTCCATCCTCCGGCAGTATTGTTGTATAGGAAGTGAACTTCACTCGCTTCTGCTTTGGCCCAGAAGGATTTATAGGTTCACTTTTAACTTCTTTTTCACAAAGGTACTCAGAAGATCTGAGGATATGATTATGAAGAGTCTTCTGAGAACTCCCATTAAGGAGAAAGTTGCTTTCTTCAAACTGCATTCCTCTGTCAATCATGGTAGTGCACTCCTCTGATGGGAGTGAAATGTCAACTGGGTTCTCCAGCAGTTCAACCTCATTTCCAAGCCAGACCCAATCATGGGAATGGGGGATGTTGCCTTGCTCACTCACAGCAAACCTTTTATGCCTGTATTTCCAAGCAAATGCCACACAGTTAATCAAAAAGACCAAGATTGCTAAGCAGAAAACACACAGCAGGGCATACATGCCGATCTCTAAATCTGTTAATCCTCTTGAAGTCAATGTGAGATCACTGGGATTGTTCTCTCCTGGTATTTCTACTTGGGCAGGAAAACCTGTGAAGGCAGTTGGGTTATTTTGGAGCTGGTCATCCTCCAGGGACTCCTGATCAATGGGAGATATGAAAGTTGTGCTTTTGTTTGCATTGTCCTCATGATTACTAAGGACTCCATTTTTGGACCATTCTTGTGCTGTCCTCTCTTGTTCTGCACTTTTTTCTATGGAATTGCTTGCATGGCTTTTAAAATCTTTATCTGTATCATCAATGTCATTGGTGCTTTCTTTTTGATCAGAATCTTTTTGACCAAACTTCACTTTGACACTTCCCTTTCCAACAGCCAGAATGCTCTTTCGCTTTGTCTTCTGACATGGTTCACTGATGACCATTTCAATTTTAATTAGAGGTCCTTGACCATCCCCTTCTGCCACTACCCCAGGCCATTTAGACTGAAGATTCTGGTGTACAGATACTACCATCTCATCCAGTGAAGTGATGGTGATTGAGAAATCCTTGGAGTCATAAATATCTAATGGTGTCACTGACCCATCACTGAACAAAATCCAAGCACTGACTATGGCTTCCTGCAGGGAAAAGAGGATTAGAAAAACGGTGTGTGAAATGTAAGCAAGCGCATAGGCAGTGCTCAGTTGTTTGTTTGACATCAGCTAAATAAATACACAGTTCGGTTTTGGTTTATCTTGTTTTTCAATGAAATAAATGAAAATGTCTACTCTATTTCCCATTCTCCTCTTGCAGTTTTGAGTTCTCTAGACCATTAGGCATTTATCTCATCTTTAGGAACTACCAGACAGCAGTCATCTAACTTCAATAAAAATTACAAAAAAAAAAAAAAAGTCTAAGTCTTAAGCAAGACTCCATCTTGGAATAATGGAGCTCTGCTATGAAAATAATTGTATTTTCAAAGTCCTGGTTAATTAATTTTACAAGTGCTTTATAATGGGAAATCTTTGTAATGCTGCAGTTTCAATGCTATATTTAGTACAACATGTGGAGTGGTTACTGACTGGAATGGTGATCCCATTCGGTCTGCTGAAACAAACTAGGTTAAGAAAACAGCTCAGTGCAGTATTTTAAATGTACTATCATGCTTTCAAATACACACAACCACATTAAATACCCAAAAGTGATTGCAGTTCTTTATGGAAACTACAGGAAACGCTGCAATCCCCCCCCATGTTTAGGAAGATTTCAATGAAAATAATTTGTCTTACTGCAAACTGCTAGTGTGAAAGTAATAGTTATACTTTTTCTTCTGTCACAGGGTATCAATTCTATATAAATATAGTGAAAAATATGTAAGATGCTTCATTCAGTGGTCTCATCCAAAACACTGTGATTTCTCATGTTACATACTCTATTACATACCTGTTTTGGTGTATGAAGGATATCATACGCAGAGGTGGTGGATACAATAGCTCTCTTATTCCCTTTGCTGGTTTGTAAGGAGAGGGACAAACCTGAAACTAGTTGTACTCCTAGATCTGTAATAGTTACACGGTCATCTAAAACTACCACTGTCTTCTCTGCCAAGATGGAATCAGAAAGAGGTGAGAGAACCTTGAAAGAGAAAAGAAAAGCCAGTCACAAAACAGCAACCGTGTAAGAAAGCATCATTAGTCTCATAAGCAAAACACTTTGGTTAATCTCAAGTTTGTCACATTTCTGTATAAACTATAATTCATGTTTCCCCCAAGAGGCTGGACTCACTTGCTACTGAATTACTATATTTACCACAACAATTTAATAAAACATCACAACACTTCAAAAATGGCCACCTCATCTCAGCTATGGAGCATGGTTTAAATTAAACAGATCTGTTTAACAGAAACAGTCATTTCTGCATTGTCTGTAACATTTCCAATGAATGCAGTGCAGCCCAAGATACCATGTAAGAAACCAGTTAATGCTGAAACTCATTAAGGATTAGTGCACAAGGCTGAGCAATGGGAACGTGCCCTGGTGCCTTTGTGAGAACAGAGGACCTCAATGAAGTGAGAGATTTGCAAAATGGATTTTGAAATGTCCCAATGGGTGCCCATCTTCATCTTCCTTGTGCCAAAACAGTGCTGTCAGTTTGCTCTAAGGCCTTGTTTCCGAGATACTCAGAAGGAGATAAATCATGTTTCAATTGATTCCCGAGTCAGCTGGATCAAGCCCCAAATCTTTGACGTGTAAGTCATCTAACATAACATCAGATATCTATGTTATAGATACCTGCACCTGAGCTGGCTGCCTTCTGCACTGTTACAGTCACTGGGGAGAAAGAAGTACTTCAAGGGCAGAAAACTCTTGCCTTCTCTGTGTTGTTTGTTTTAGGCTGACAGGAACTGAGCTCTGTTTCTGTGCATTGACTACTAAGGAAATTTAGCATGACTGGAACATTATGAGTGCTTACAGTTTATCTTCAATGCTTGTATTCCTTTATTTTGATTTAAAAATCTGAATTAAGATAGATGGGTGAGCATGAACACTGAAAGATTTCTGAAGATTGTTTTTTGTGTCTATTTTTTTGTGTTTCATTTTGTGAATGTTTAGGGACCAGTTTTACAAAGACTTCTAGGCACGTAAAAATGCTGGTAAATCTTAGGTAAATCTTTCTAACCAGTAAGTTAATGAGGTCCCAATTTAGATGAGCTAAAAGAAGCTTCCAAAGAAGCTAGTTGTATGGATGATGTAACTTTCACTATTCATAAAATCCCACTGTATTCCTTAGTGAATACAACTCTTCCAAAATTTCACCTAAAGGTATTGCATGGAGGCGACAACTAGCAAAAATGAAAACCTATTCCAGCTTCTTTTTAGGCTTCTACTAAAGCTGCAGTGACACTGTAGTGTGGCAGTACCTGGACTGTGGTGATGCCATGCTCCCGACCCACCAGAACTCGGCCATCTTGAAGCTTAGCAATCCTGGGATCTTCTACCTTCATGAAATCAGTCACAAGGTCAGTGATGTCAAACTGCCACTCAGAGCCTAGCATATAGGTCAGGTAGCCTCCAAACTCAGAGGATTCAGCTACAAACTGTGTGAGGACTCGCACCATGGCATGCTGATACTGAAGAGTGCAACCTCTTCCTTTTTTCTCATCATCTTCTTCATCCTCGCTGTCACGGGTAGGTCTGTAAAAATATTTATGTTTATTAAATTGCCACAATCTCCCCACAACACTGCAGAGCTCCTGTTTGCACAGTTTTTGCAATTAGATTAAGGTTATTGTCATCTATTATTGCTTGAGAAACAAGTAACCAGATTTTGGAAGGGCACTTAAGTCTGAGCGTTATGATTCTATAGATTTTTGTGCTGTAAAATGTAAAAGCTGCCATCATCTCAGTTAGTTCTTTGTTAGAGTAGGACTGCCCAGCAACCTGCAAACATGGCTGTTGATGCTGATATCTCAGTGGATTCACCACTCGCTCTCCTTACCATCGTTTGGCAGACAAATCTTGTAGAGTGCTAAGGAAAGCAGTGTGAAAGATTCATGAGAGGGCCATGAGGGAACAAACCCCTACAGTAGGTCAGCAGAGGTGGGAACAGAAGTTTTAGCATCCCTTCCTCCACCCTTGCTCATAGCATTTGTATCGCCTCAAAGTGCTGCTCTACCTCATCCCACTGTGTTTGAGAACCTCATACAGCTCATGCAAGTGCTACATTTAGAAAAGCAAGGACCACAGAGAACTTCAAAAAGCCCAATTTAAGCACTTAAATTATAACATTACCCATTATGGTGCTCTACAAATATCATCCCAGACTGGCGAGACTCACCCTTAGGAACAGGTACAGCATTACGTACACTTCCATTAATGTTTTCTACCTGCTTTGTCCTTTATGCAAAACATAACTTGTATCAATATCACAGTTTTGCATAAGTCTTTTATCAGTGATTTGTACACGGTATTAGGGCTGGTCAGATCTCACAATTTTCTCTAGTTTAATACTTAGTTCCCCATAAATTCTTTGTTGTTTGCTATTCATTCCTTGGGGCAAACACATGGATTTTCTTATCTGTTGCAAGTCAGGCATTAAGTCCTAGGTGGTCAAATTTTTACTCGTTATGCCCTCACACTGTGGAATTTATTGTTCAGAAATATTTTGCCTTTCTCTTTTGCTCATTTATCGAAGCTGAAGTGACTTTATAGCAACGATGTGAAATACTGGGTAAGCCTCTTATTTTTCACAGTATTTTGGGAAGTAGTTTTGTGTTTACTGTGGTCCTTTATCTTCCTTTTTGAAATACCAGCTATGAAAAACTATTATAAAACAGAATTGCTTTTGTTATAAATTGTTTTATGACAAAGTTGGCAAACTGTAAGCTGAAAATGTATCTAAGAAAAGCCCTTGTGCTCTTCAAAATGCTATAAAGTCCTGGTGTTACAGAATCTCATTCACTAGAAATATATTCTCAATGCATCATTTGTTAGGTGGATATACGTATATATTCAGCCTGAAATAAGCAGCATTTGGTACAGCCCTTTTGGTTTTATGTGTGTAAAACAGCAGTGTTCATCATTAGTCACTGGATGAAGCACCAGTGAATTTTTATAACAAAAGAGGATCTTAAGATAGGATTTACATTGCACAAAGAAAGGAGACCAGCTGAATAGCCAAGGGAAATTTTCAGTTGTTTTCTCTTTCCCAGCCTGAGTTTCTAACTGGACCATGAGCTGACACAGCTAGTCGGCAAAACAGCCACAGAGGCAGCACTCAAAGGGATGTTGATAGAGTTTTCCTGACCTATTTGGATGTATTTTGGCTTTATAATGCTGTAAAAGAGTTCATAAACTCCTTAAGGTTCCCACTTCCACATTATTCCTGTATTCTAACGCTCTTTAGCTCATCTAAACTGTAACCCAGCCCTGAATAATCACAAGCTTTGAGAAAGCCAAGCCCCCAAGATGTGGAGCTTTAACACTGCTTTTTGACAGTGCTATTAATACCTGTGCAGAACTAGAGAAGAATGTGCAGGAGCCATTCAGGTGAGCAATACTTGCCAGATTTGGGGGAAAAAAAAAGCAGTGGAATCACTGGGAATCAATCCTCTTGTGGGAAAAGACATCACAGAACCACCATTTTGTGATGTGGAGAGAACTGTTCACATGTTGAACATCCACAATGACTCATTTTTCTTACACCGCTCTGTTTTCTCTTTACCTTTATACCACCAGATGTTTTGCTCAGATCCAAAGTGTTTCTGCTATTCCTATTTCTTTGGTGCTGATTTATTTTTAATTTCGCTGTCTAAAACTTGAGACTCGTAGACTGTTTAGGAAGGAATACATTTCAGACAAATGTGAGCACACACTGCGGGCAGCAAGACCAGGAGTTAAGGAGCATCGTGAAAGAGCAGATGGGGAGCATTACTGCTGGGTTATGAGGCTTCAGATTTTCTGGGCAGCCAGTGCTACCAAAAGATGATTCAAGCCCATATATTTCTGTGTGTTATCTAAAGCAGACAAAGGTAAGGGTTCTGTTTCCCCTACAGAAATATTTATAGCTGCTGATATCTGTACATGCAAATGTGGAACAATGGAAGAGCATCCTTAAGTCACAGACTGGGCAAGACACTTTCACATGTCAGTGCAGAGGAAAAATAGAGGTGTTTGAATTTTCAGTACACGCTTTGATACTCTGCTTTACCAGGTACCAACCCAGGTTCTCTCTCTCTTTTTTTTTTTTTTAAATAAATGATATCCATTTCCACTTCAAAGCCACAAATCCCCGATTCAGTTTATAAGAGCATTTGAGTGTTCTGCCTCCACAGACCCAACAAAATGGTTGAGATCTACTGAATTGCATAGTTCCCTTTAGAGTCTTAAATTTCTTGTTCCAGTGTTTTCAGTAGGATTAAAATCCTTCCCTCCTTAAGCAGTGAGCTCCTTTTCTCTTTAAGAAGTGTCCTCATGAATATGAGCTACTGCTGCATTATTTTGCTTTTCTTTCCCCTTGGTCATCTCTGGGGTTCGCTCTGGAACTTGCTCAGAATCCTTATTATCCAATTTCTTGCTGCTTTTCAACCTTGTTTGGAAGACTTCTTTATTATTATTATTTTTAATTTTCTGGAGCAAAGCAAGGTTGCCAGAATTACATTTCATTTACATTTCACACAGAAAAGCCTTTGCCAGAGAGCTGAGTGAAAGCAGCAGCCCTGTTGTGAGGGTGCCTGCTAGCACTGATCTAATCAGTGATCTGTCAGCTTCACATTCCAGACACGGCCTTCAAGCAGTTTAAGTATGTCCCTTTTAATTTGCACCACTCTCAAACCAGGCATCAAGTTCTTGGGCCAGATGCTAATCCTCTGTTTAAAAAAAAAAACCCAACGAGATCAGTTTTGCTGGTTTTGAATTTGAAATACCCACTGAGAAGAGACGTATTTAAAAAGCATGTGCAACACTCCCAGCTGAAAAGAAACAAAATCTATTTCAAGACAAAACTCGAGGTACTAGAAGGTGATTTAGTGGAAGATGGCAGAAGTTGTACACAGCTCCACTCAAAGCTCAAGAAGAGAAACTATTCCACTGATACCTCTGCGAATCCTGAAAATGCAGCAGCCTGCCTGTGAACAAAAGCCACTGTGGCCTTACCTGCACAGGGCTTTAAAAATGAAAGGTAATGGAAGGAGTGAATTTGTAGCGTGCTCAAGCTTTGTGCAAATGTTATCATTCACAAATGAAATGGTTTGCATCCAGTCTCACTTGATTGTCATTGAGAGGATGGCTTCATTTCCAGGTGACAACGCTCACAACAAGGTCTAGTTAAGCACTTCTCTTCCCTTTGTTTAACTCCAGCTAACTTCCCTGAGTTTGTCTCCAGTAGGAGACCAGATTGAAGCAGACTCACCACCAAATTAACCATATGTTCAACAGAGTGCCACTTGCAAGCACTGCCATGTCTGGCTTAAGTAGGTCGTAGAGGTTTATGTGATGTGAAGGTTCCAGTCACCATGATCGAGTAAAGGCTTTATTAGCTCCTGCTCAGTGACCAGATGCTGGTACAAGTCCAACACACTGTGTGCCTGACACTGAAGCATATGCTGGAGTCCTGCTGTGTGATGTCTGTTTCCCTGGGAGCCTCACAAACACAAAGTGCTACTCCAGTTGCAGATATGTACTTAAATTAAATTTCTAGCTTGTTCTGGGAGGCTTTAGCCGTGCAGTTCCTATTAACACAAGTTAGAGCCATTCATCACATACAAATGTATTGGGCATAGAACTAGCGCAGGAGCTTCAGGAAGAGGATAATTATTTTTCAGATGCATGAGGAATCAAAGTAAATGTCCTTGTTAGACTGGCTGGACCTCTTCTCCACTCCAATATTTGACTTTAATTTAAACATACACCTTCTGTTTGCTGCAACTGTGAGCTTCTCTGCAGCCCATTACAAGCAGGAGTATTTCTGTGAGCCCATGCTGGCTCAAGGACCCTTCACCACACCCACGTAGCTCACTTCCATCTGCTCTTCCTCCCCTCGCTCAGAGCATTAGGAAAGAAAGCACTTATGAAAGTGATGGAGGAATGAGGCAGGTTGAAAATCGACGAGAAAAATCCAAAAAATAACAGAAGAAAAGCCATTAAATCCCAGGTAAAAATCCAGCCAGATCTAAAAATAAAAGAAATGTAAAAACCTTAGGTACAAAGTAAATAGCAGACTGAGCAAAACTAATGCTAGTTCTGAGCTGCTTGTTGATTCCTAATATTCCCATCAAGTGGAAAAAAAAAAAAGAAAAGAAAACAACTGAACATTGCATAAAATAAGGGGTACATTATTTCCAGCTCATAAGTGCATGGATTGCTGACGTGTAGTGTCATAAATGTACCAGCTGCAGTTCTGGGGAATGGTACAAGAAAGTCCCTACTCCCACCCTTGACAGCAAATGCCTGCCAGAGCCATGCCAGCAGTTCAGATGCAATGTGAGCAGCAGCACACTTCCACAGCTTGCCAGCTTGCAAACAGAGCAGGCTCTCAGACCATGTCTTCATTTCAGCTGGCCAAATAAATCAGAACTAGGCACCAGGGGGTAAATTTCCAGCACTCTGTATAATGGATTTAAAGTCAGAATGTCCACGACTGTTAACCACAGCTGAAAGTCTAACTTGCTGAGCTTTCTGCTGGAAGTTTACTCTTGCAATAAACACCGACAGCCTCATCCTGCAGCCATTTACTCAGCGAAATCCCCACTGGCTTTGGTAGGAGTTGTGCCTAAGGAGGTGTTACAGTATCAGGCACACTGCATGCAGGAGGTAAGTTAAGTGAGACTGTAAGCAGCTGGCATGTGTTCATTCATTGCCTAGCACATCTCCTCCTTCCACAAACAGCAACTTTGCCTTTATCACTGGAGCAAGCACACATTTCTTCCGCGGCAGATCCTCATTGTGTATTCTTCTGTTATAGCTGGAAAAAACATCCACGTAGCCAAGAGGAATGGCAGTCTCTTTCTTCTGAGCTCATTACCTGAGTTTCTTGTATGCTTTCTATATTATTACCCTGAGTTTTATGCTCTCATAAAGTGTTAGATAATTCTCCTCCTCTGCGGTCTGTCCAGGCTCTGTAAGGCTCTTCAGAAGCTGAGATGTTCTCCTGGGCAAACCCAGTGCTTTAGTTAGAACTGCTACAGTGTTTAGGACTCCTGGTACTGCTGCCAGAAATGCTTTTCCACTGTATTATAAATGTGATTTGGTGTCATGCTTTGGTACCCTGTACCATTTTTCAACTCCTCCTGAAATCCACCACTATAGCAGCACTTCTGGAAGTTATTAATCAAACAAGTTGTCCAAATGATTATTCAATGAGAATGGGTATTTTCAGGAGGGAAGGATAAGAGAACAGAGCTTAGGATCCACGTGTGTTTATTGTCATCACTGTTTTCAATCTGTGTCCTGGTAGAATCTATTCATATGAGGATAGTCTTCTATAGGAGCATGGGTCTTGTTTGTTGATTTTTTTTTTGCCTAATTCAGATCTGTTAAGTGGTGCTTCACCCAGAACTGCTGTACAGGGGTTGAATAATCATCCAGAGCCCTGCTGGTCATTCTTGTACCTCTCTGACATCTACAAGATTTCACATGTTCCCAAGCTGTTCTATCTGCCTCTCTGTGAGACTGCTGATTGTACAGAAGTCTTGCCTTCAAGTCAGTTTTGGTTTTGCCTTTAAAAGCATGATGTTATTGAGTGTACTGTGCCTAATCTGCTACAGTGCAGAACTGTATGGAACAGTGAGAGCGTGAAGAGACCTGAAATATGGTCAAAGCAGGTCTTGAAAATCACTGTTAAGAAGCCATTATTCTGCTCTGAACTTGTTAATATTAAATATTACTCACTGTTACAATCAGAAAGGTCAACACAGTAAAAGGGTGAAGCAGCATTACAACAGCAAAGGGACTAACATGAAGGAAAGGTGTTAAAAAGGAAAAGTGCTCACCTGTCTCTGAAGATCTAAGCTCACAGCAGAGACTCTACAAGGAAGGGATGTCCAACCAGATCCCTCCCCAGTACCAGTCAGCCCTTAAATGGGGTGTAAGAGAGGTGCAGCCAGGCTCCTCCCCTTCCTATCACACAGCTGAATTGCCTTCACCTGTGCACCCAGGGCTGACTGGGACCTTTCCCCAGGTGCTCAATCAGTGCTTCAGGCTGGGACTCAACAGTTACCATACACTCATTTTTAAGGTGTCTAGCAAGTAATCCAGAACAATGACAGAAACTGTATTGTGCAAAGTGTACTTTTGCTGCTGCTTTAGAATTTGCAAATACCAAGTTATGCTAAGGAAAAATAAGGAGCTACACTTTTTCCAGGCTTCGGAGTCTCTCAATTTTTATGAAATTTAAGTATTTTACATAAAATTATGCCTCACACTACATAGGAATGGGCTGAACAGTAACCTCCTAACAGGGTAGTGAAGCCAGCACATTACTCGAGTATTTAGTGACTACAGGAAAGCAAAATCTCAAACTCTGACCATTCTTAAAACCAAACAGCCTCAAAATATCTGGATTTTCTTTCCCGAGGCTCACGTTTCCCACTCTAATGCTATGGTAGACTGCTGAGTTCCTGATGAATGGCTATTTCTGTATCCCACACCGAGATGTGCACGTCCTCTGGATCTGCGTGGTGCCCTTTGGTTTCTGGGGTAAGCTTTTCCCTGAGCTGTGCCCAGGCTGAGTCCTGCAGAGCATAGGCTGACTTGGACTTGTGCAACATTCAAGTGCTGTGTGTGCTCAGTCACCCAAGGCCTGACTCCTCCCTTGCCTTCTTTTATTCAGAAATCAGCACTGAACATCACACACACAAAAACTTTTGTATACGGGGCTGCAAGAGGTCCAGGGTTTTTTTTTGTCAGATTTGCACATTGGAGTTTGTGACACAATTTCCTGAGATTGTGTGGAATTGATCACTGCTCCAAGCAGAGCTACAGACTTTTAAACTCTACAGGTGAGGGTAAAATGCAGCCTACTCATATTGTTGTCAGGCATTGTAATGAAGGCAAAGACAGAGTACAGATCTCATTTCAAAAAGGTGAGTTGAGATTCTGAGAAACAATAAAGATTTGAAGTGTTCTAAAACCAGAGGCTCAGGATGGTGCTAATGCTGTATGCATACCTCTTATTGGAGGTGACGGGTATCCTCCAGCCTTTGATCTGGCTGAGCTCTGTGTCAGAGATCTCAATCTGCAGAGGCAGCCGTGGAACCCAAACCGTCACTTCTAATTGGGTGGTAAAATGCTCATAAGTGAAGTTAACAATAGTATCCACTTTGCTTTTCATTTCCTTGCCATTAACGAAGATGGAGTCACATCTGTCAGAAACCTTAAAAAAAAAAAAAAAAAAAGATTAATTGAGAAATGGATAAAAGTTCCTGAGGAAGCACAAGGAACAATGCATCAGTCCAAAGACAACGCAGATAATGCGAATCATGCATATTGTATTTTCAGTTTTCTAATTAGTAGCAAACAGTGATAAATGGACGCCAGGGAAACAGTTTTGCCTTCCTCAATGGAGCCTACTCAAACTACAAAAATAATTTAATGATGTTATATAACCTACGTGAATCTTTTATACTAGGCAAATTAAACTCTTCATGAATCAAACTCCATATGCATCAAAGTTTATGTTTACAACTTGCTTAAAGAACCTGGAAAAATGGGGCCATATGTTAGTAAGAAAAAGACTGACTCAGAACCATAAAATAGAATCCTTTTCTTTTCCTTGAGCACTGTAATACTGAAAGACAGAAGCTCCCCGTATGGCTTGTGAGCTGAAGTGCAGCAGAAGCATTAATTTTTAGAACTTCTCCGTAATTGTTTTAGTAAAATGTATTCATGGTTGCTGTGTGTCATTATATGAAATTATATAAGGAATCTGGCATAGCAGTGCATTTGACTTGCATCCAGGAAGGATGGAACTTCTTGATAAGGCATGTTTTTTATATTCTCGTGTGTGTGTGTGTGTACATGTACACTTTTAGACCATGCATCCATTTAGATTAACATACTGAGTTTATAGATATGCATATTCATGCATATTCATGTATATATACATGCCTATGTATGTGTATTCATTACACATCTTCACTCTGCTTTGAAGCAGAGCCGTGGGTCACACAAGGTGGTTCTGCCACTGAAATGGGCTCTGTTCTCTCATCAGGACTGTTCTGTATTGCGTTGCACTGAGGCTCCAATATAGAATCACAGAATCGTTAAGGCTGGAAAAGACCTCTCAGATCATTTAGTCCAACCACCCACCTACCACCAGTATTGTGCACTGTGTCAATATACAAAGATAGGAAGGGATACTGGTAAGGGAAGAGTTAGATTCCAGTTACATGGAATTCACAGAAGCAGAGAATATCCCTATATCTTACAGCCTTGTTAGGAAAGCTCACTATGTGATGGTTTTCTCTCCATAGATGATACTCCTATATAAAGCGAAAGAGCTGCAGCTCCTCTTATGCCATTTGCATGTCAGCTTGTCAGATTCTAATCAACATACTGAAACTAGAATCATGGTTTTTTTGCAAAGTAAACCAAGTTACAAGGAAAGGAGCACAGGAACCTAAGTCACTCTTGGAAAGAATAATCCTTCCACAGCAATGCTGAATAAATACAAGAATTAAAAAAAAAAAAAAAAAAAAGGAAAGAAAATTAAATATGAAAAATAAACTCTATCTATCTGATAAAAGAGTTTCTAATGGATTCCAGTCTCAGGAGTATCACAAATGAGATGGAGCATACTCAGAATCCTTGTTTCCCCCTCATAATGTGTCACAAGTGTCTCTGGGAAGTTTAAGCACGTTAATCAAGCCCATTAATTGAATGAGCAGTTGAGATTCTAAATCATAAAGCCCACATCTAGGGAGTTTTCTGAGAATTAAAACAAGGCAGAAATAATTAAGAAAACCCAAAGAGGCTGGGATAAACATCAACGCCTGATCAAGGGAACAACTAATACCTGACAAGATAGTGGCTAATATTTTAGATTACTCTTTGTGCTGGCTTAAAAGGTCCTTGGATTTTTGTCTGCAAGCAGGCAAGGCTCTGAACTGGGGAACAGAAAGATGGGCTTTAATTGTAGCTGTAAAAATATCATCAGGCTCGGCCTACACATTTCACAGGTTGCATCCAGACAGAGCCATCCATTCACATATATACAGACCAAGAGGTAAGAATGCATCTGCACATCTAACTGTGCAGTAGAAGTACAGGGGCAGGACAGGAGACGGGGGGCTGCAATTAACCTCTCCGGGCTTTGAAGCAGGTGGTTGGCTGCAATCCCCTCAAGTAATTGTGAGAAGCACCGTTTGCCCTGCGCTACCTCTCACAGCCTCATCAGGCGCTGGCAATCCAAAGAGTAATTGGGAAAGCGTTCCCTGTAAGGGTCAGTGCAGGTTTACACGCTCTTTGGGGGAACAGGTGAAACAGAGGGGATGGGAACTGACAGGAAAACAAATCAGCTTGCTGTGCGGTTAATTTTTACGGTTCTCCATCAAGGTTTTGATGAAAATCTTGCACTTCATCCTCAGCTCACAGGTCATTCGTTGCATAGGGAGACCGAGAGACAGATGTGACAGAAAGCAGCCCGAATCCTTGTGTTTGTTAACCAGTGAGCAACTGTTCCATTTTTGAACAGCAAAGCCCAACTTGCTACAGCTCACCTAATAATCTTAAAATGCTAATTTTGTGATATTCCTTGAATGCCTTCTTTTCCACCTTTTCTGCTGTATTGTTCTTGGTGTTGTCTTGTTAGCCTATTAGGAAGGACTTGCTGTGCTACTCCTAGCCCTTATGCTGTGTGATTTTTATCATGCCATGAGCCTGAAGAATTTGATTTCCTGTATGAGAAACAGCACAAGGGCAATGAGTCTGATGTCCTCCTCCTCTGTTGGTGAGCACAGTGCCTTCCTGGCTCCACTCTTTGCACTGCTGGAGTCTTTCTTCAACCAGCAACAGGGTGGGAATATAGGGCTTGTGACTTTATGTCTGGAGACAGAGAAACAAAGGGTTTTTCCAAGCCTTTTTCAGCTCAGCAAAGCTGTTTTTATTTAAATTCAGAGTTTTGCTTGATAGTAGTCAGCCTAGAAAATGTCAGACTTCTTGTTTTGGCTGCAGTAGTACTTTATGTCACGACACATTAATTAACGCACAGTAAAAATAAAAGGTTTTCCATTGTGTTAACAAAGCACTGGATGCACTGTGAGGCTTCTGACAAAGCATGCAATTCAACCTCTTGCACGCAGGCATTTCTCTGTGCGGTTAATTCTGAAAATAGTTCTGCTTCCCCGTGCCCCAGCTCATAGTGTGCAGTGGGGTCTTCAGATATTGTCTCCAAGCAATTGGAAGCAAATGGTAGATTGAGAATAGACAGAGTGAAGGGAGGCAAAGGACACGGTGCTGAAATTGGAACTAACGAAAGCAGAAGTGTTACTCCCTTTTAATTTTAGACACGCGCAGGGTAGTCTTGGAAGTGTCATTTTTGAAACAGTCTCTTCACATGAATTTGTTTTTATTGGCAAATCAGTTCTCCAAATACTATTCTCTGGAATAGCTGCTGTAGTTTTAGATGCAAGGGTTGGCCGTGAGAATCCCTCGAGATCTGTTCTGAAGTTTGTTTCCTACTTAGAAACAAAAGCAAGGGTTTTAAATCAAGTATTCCCCAATGCAGTGCATGTGTTTGCTTTTCATCTTAGCAGTGAGTAATAATGTCACATATAAACGATACACAAACAGCATGATTCAGTGCACTCCAATAGCTATACTTAGAAATATCATTACAATGAAAGTTTCTCCCATCTACCAGCTTTCACAGGTCACGATGGGCCTGAGAGATTTCCCATGTTCTACATCTTTAGTTGTCGGATGCAGACAGTAACATCCATAACTCCATTTGCCAGATTGGGCCCATTCTGAGGACGACTTATGACACTGGTACAAAATACAGACCGTTATTTATGCTCTGAAGTGTAGCGATGGGCAGCTGGAAGCTAGAATGGAAGGGAGATCCTTTGTCCATGGAACCAAAGATTTGGAAAACCGCATGGCAAATGGAAGAGCTGCATGAGCATCAGACCACAGAAACATGAAGGTGTGTGCAATAGGCTTCTGGAGGGGATGATCACTCACACGGCTGCACAGAGCTCTACATGGACAACTTGAGATCATTTCAATACAAGCTCAGCAGCAATTAGCACAACAGAATTAGTTACACTCTGTTGTCTTATTAAAGAAGCTTCATTTCTCTCTAGAAGTCACTGTTTACTGATGAGGAGAAGCAGGAGGAGGGAGATGGGACTAAGTGCAGCTTCTAATGATGTCATGCCTATTTGAAGTTTTGGAGTGCTTTTACCTTTTAACCCCCATTGAAATGCACTGAACTAGAGGGAAGGACAGCATGGAAGACATTAACATTTTGGTTTAACAATAGAGACAATTGCTGTGGCTTAGAAAAGGTGCAATGATCCATAAATGTACAATGAGAATTTAAAAACCTGCTGTACTGAATGAAGTGTGCACTATTCAAAAACTGTTGATCTATGCAAAATTATTAAACAACACACGAGATCTGCCAAGATTTCAGTCCCAGGTGCAGAGCAGCTGCTTTCATTCACTTTCCAGCATGCCATGCAGGGGCGTTCCTGCTGGAGATGATAAGTTTGTTGGGTGCACAGGTTAAAAGAGGAGGACCAGAGAAGGTGGATGTGCTTTCAGGCTCCAGCTTGCTCCTTGGCCTGACATTATTCAGGCTCAGTAATAACCGCTGTGCATTCACAGTGGCTGTGCAGCTGCGAGGATGGGCAGACACTCTGGCATTTCGTTCTCACTGATTCTGCCGAGTGAATGCTGAAAGTGGCTAGGGGCAGCTAATAGCAGTACATGGTTCCTGCCAACATGGTTTCTGCTCCATGTGCAAAGACCCTTTACTAATCAGATGAGCTTTTATCTGCTTTTTTTCCTACAAAAATCTGAGGAATTCTCTCAGGATTAAATGTGACTGTTTCTGCTCTCCCCAGTGATTCAGCACCACTTTGTAAAGATTGCAAATCAAGAGATCATCTTCATTAGGTGAGATCAGTGGCCGGATTAAGATGATATCGTTGGAACATCTTTGCTTGCAGGACCTGGTGGTTGGTCCACCAGGGTTGTCAGCTCCCCTGCATATGAAGAAATGATGCTTGATACCTTTGTCCATTTGCTATGCGAGTTGTTCCCATCCTTGCTCCTTGATTTTCTGTTGCTCAGGCAATCCGGTACACAAGCTTGGCTTCTGCTTGTCATCCAAGGCAGTGCTGCTCCTGGGCTAGCAGCCTTCTCAGCCAGCCATGCTTATCTCTACACAGACATCTTCATTCTTTGCACTGAGATAAAGCATCTCCAACCAGCACAAATTCTAAGCACATACTTGTAGGAGGTGTCTTTAGCTTAAGTGTTTGATCCTTAAACGTCTGCAGATTAAGCATTACCAACACTTGGTAGTTTAAGTAAACATCCATGTGCTTCATATTCATCAGCTGGTGTCCCAGGAGGGATTAAGAGCTGTTTACCTGGTGAAACCCCAGCAATATGGTGCCAGCTCCTTCTTGCACCAATTCTAATCTCAAACGCTGAACCTGTTCTGTAGAAACTGTTCAGTGGATGAAACTAACACGTGTTTGAACTATAAACTGCTTTTTTCCTCAGTCATTTCTTTTTTTCTTCTTTTTTTCTTCTTTTTTCCTTCACTTGAATCACACAAATGGGGTTATAGGCTGACAGTAATTTACACATTCTTGAGAAAAGTGAGAGGGGAGAATATTTAGGCAGACATAGCATACTCCAGTTGCACTGAAGTTCTTTGTAAAATAATGGGCTTAAAAAGTAATCTTCTGTGTACTAAGTAAACTTATTGTTCAGATTCATGGCTCTAATCCCTGTGACTGAAATTTAAGATCTAAGGCTCCATGAAATTAAAAGAAAAAGAAACAATTACATGCGTATTCATTCAATTTCATATGTTGCATATCCTTCAATTTTCCCAGTGAAATTTTAAGAGGGAAAATAAAGGTTTCTAAAGAATGTGTTATTAAAAAGAAAAAACAAAACAAAACAAAACCTGCAGGTCAGCTGTAATTGCTGAAGCTTACTGTGCCTGCTGCTTTCTTCTCATTCCTGTCAAATGCAGGTCACCTCCTCATTTCCTCATCTCCCACAACTGCTCCATAGGTGCTACAACACAGCATGCAGAAAGGAGGGACACCCAGCTGGTGTAGGACACAGGCACCCAGCCCTTCCACTGCACGGTGGAAAAGAAGGACTTCAGAGCAGGGCCAGGACTGCATGCCACGTCATTGTGCTGGGTTATTCCATAGGGAAAAGGAGCCCATCTGCTGCTTCTGCCTCTGAAGGACACCTGCACCCCTTCCCTTGGAATGGGATTTGAATATATTGCAACTACAACAGCACCATAAAGCCACAAGACCATCAGACAAAAAGAGTAAGTAACACAGCCTGCGGGCTTAGTGTAGTATTTAGAGTGATGTGTTCCATCATGAATGTTGGCCACACCAATACAGCTTTTAATCTTGTACCAGTCAGGAAAGGATATACCATTTTTAGCTTAAAGAATCATTTGAAAGCAAGGAAAAAAAAAAAAATCCAGAAGGAGTTTTTAAATACACTGCAGTACACTTCTATTTTGCAAAGGAAGCTTTGGTCCTATGCCTAGATTTTTAGTGCATCTACATTCATAAGTCTTCCCTGCTACCTTTCAGTTTCTGAGCAACAAATAATACATTAATTAGGAAAAATAAGGAAAAGGGGACATTTAGAAAGCAAACACAGCCAACAAAAACAGCCCTTAAACCACTTTCACTCAGCCAAGTGCTTCAATATAATTGTCCAGAGAGAATGCCAAGAGCTAAGAAATTGTCCTTCTCTGGTCACATATGTATATATATTTACCCTCTTACCAGAGTGCTTTATACATTTAATACAAGTTGACAGAGAAATTCAGCATTGAGAGAGAGAGCTCCCTATGCAGTAAGTGGAAAAAGCCAAGGGATGCAGCTGGGTGTTTTTCAGTTTAGAGCCATGCATACAAAGATGGTGCAAGATCCTCACATGTACAAATGCTCCCAACAGCCTCTAGACATTGCTAGATCGCACGTCCCATGGCATTCCAGCAATACAGCACCTGCCCTGCGTGTCCCAGTTCCTGTGCTGGTGTGGCTGTGCAATGCACACTGCTGAGCTGTGCTCCTGCAGATGGAGCTTTGCAGGGAGAGCTCTGGGACAGGCACAGAAGGAAACACAAGGAGGTCCTTCAGGGTGAGTGCACTACAAAGAACAGAGTCTCGGTGTATCAAAAATGCAGCTAGGTTTCCATTCAAGTGCAGTCTCAAGGCTCTTGAAATTGTCAGGAGGTGACTGAGTGACACAGCAGATTTTTTCGAAGAAAATATTTCATCTCTCTTTAATGTCAGAATGACACAATTGTGAGACTGAGCTTAACTCCTTAATGCAAAGCGCCAGATTTGCTTTGCTTCGGTATGTAAACAAGACTCTGAGACTGTGCTAAAGATGGCATGGTTCAGTCATGACACAGCCTTGAATTAGAAACTTAAATTCTGCATAAAATTTCAAAGCAATTACTACATCAGACATACATAAGCTGCACCTCAGTCAGCTGGAGTCTCTTGCAAAGAGATCCTTATATAACCCACTGCCTTATAGCCCTGCTATCCCTCCCACTCCTGGCTGAGGCTCTTTGCCAGAACAGGAGGAGAAGCCCAAGAACTGAGGAACAAGGGAAGCTCACATGTGGAGGGAAAACCAGAAGGGGCCTCAGGGCACAGCTCAACTCTTGCCACCCACACAGGGACAGCGGTTGCAATGCTTCTGAATCACAGAGGGGTTACACACAGCTCATGAGCTACAAGCACGACAATCTGATCACAGCAGCAGCTGCTTCTGTGTTCTCCAGCTGCAACAGCAGAGGAGGGAATTGTCCCTCCAGTGCAGGGAGTGGAACAGGACAAATCCTGCAGGGCTTAAAAGCAGGAGCAGCCCTGTTTGGGGAGAGCACTCAGGTGAAGCGTGTTTTCTGTTGGTGCCTGTTGTCTGACTTTGATTGCATCAATAAATCCACACTCCAACAAGGGGAAAGGCGACACATCTCAGCTACCTTGTGCAGAGCAGAGAAGCAGCATGCCTGGTGCAGATGCCTGTCTTATTGATGTTTGTCCACTGGACTGGTAGAAAAAGAATCTGTTGTACCAAAGATGAAAAAGTGTTTTGATTTACAAGCTCTCTAACTACAGTATCTACAGGGCTAAGAAGGGTCACTGCAATCTCCCACCATCTCCACCTGTTGCTTTGTCTTTTCATTGAACTTTAAGTTCAGTATCTTCCAAGGGCAAGGGACAGAGGTAAGGGGCATGGCATAGCCAGGGATGGCATCTCCCCTACTCAGACCTTTCAACCAGTGAGGGAATACAGCTTATTGAAACCACTGACCAGAAGAGGAACCCTGAGGATTGCTGTGGTGTTGGCCCAGAATTTCCAAATCTCCAAGACAGCAACAGCAGGAAGACTGCAGAAGGGGCTGCAGACCTAAGGACTACCAGGATCTGCAAAATGCATAACAGGACATGGAGTTTTCTCTTTGGAAAAGAATTTTACAGACTTGCTAATGACAGTGAGAACAAATGTCAGAACACCTACGTTTGGGATGACACAAAATCTACCCTTCTTCCACAGAGCTCTTCAGGAGCAATGATGTATCAAAATCCACAGTTTGCTATTGACTTTGATTTAAAGGCAGAGATTGAATTGTCAGGAGGATCAGTGTTGACCTCCCTGACTCCTCCATGGCTTTAAGCCCATATGACCTGGGTAGACTGAACTTCTTGCTCACCAAACTAAGACCCTGTTAAAATCCAGCTACAAATGAATGTTTTTCCTGTCAATCTTCCTGCCATCTACGGCTGTTGTGCCTTCATGAACTCTATCTAAATGCCAAGATAGATCTGCAAAGCTCCCGAGCTCCCCTGTCAAATCTGGGCCAAAACAGCCATTCCAACTCATGCATGAAAGATAAATGACAAACCGCAGAGTATTGCTGTTAGTTTTCTGTTATACTTTTGGATTTTTTCTCTTTTGGGTTGTTTTTCAGCATTTCCCCCTAGGGCTGCGTAGATACAGAAAAACAGGCTGCAGTCAAAGAATGTAAAAGCACAGGAACATGAAGAAATGTTTTTTCTTTAGACCAATTCTCTTCATCACAAGACAAGTGTATGTAAAAGCTATCTACAACATAAAAATGCATCCTAAATCCTGGAATCACAGAAAACATCCACTGAGTTGGTGCTTCTACTAGAAGCTGTGGTTTCTCTTTCCTAGCCTAAAGGTACATTACGGACTTAAGAGGAAAGTATACTCAACCAGTGGTATAAGGAAAGCATGAGCAAACTGGGTACAGTTACTTGTTTTGACCCACGTGTATTTCTTTAATAATGATACTATCACCTGACTGCACTTTCTCCTTAGAAGCCTCTG
This sequence comes from Perdix hodgsoniae, assembly GCA_035772895.1. Lineage (NCBI taxonomy): Eukaryota > Metazoa > Chordata > Aves > Galliformes > Phasianidae > Perdix > Perdix hodgsoniae. The sequence goes on from JAPSGF010000064.1 coordinate 4,310,291, forward strand.
GGACTGAGTCCCCCTTATGGGACTGAGCAATTATGGGTTCATATAGGGCCTCTGCCATTGATCCCATGTGGAACCCATCATCCTTGGATGGTATCTCCTAGTGCATGCCTGCAGGAGAGGTGCTGCCACTCCCCAGGCAGAGACAAGTGAGGTCGGAGCTGCAGGTCGTTCCAACACTGAGGCAAACAGGCACATAGATGGTAAATTCGGTGGCTGAACTGTTGTTGTGACATAGTAATAATGAAAGCATAAAAGAGCTGGAAAAAAAGGAACAAACAAAGAAACAAAAAACCAAACACCAAAACAACTTCCAGATTAAGCCTGAATGGAGCTACATGAAAAATCTCAAGAAAGGGGCAGGGAAAGTCTAGGTTAAAAAAGCCCTAGAACAAGAGAGACCTGAAAAGCAAAATGGAAATAAATCAGCCCAGTAATCCAAATGCACAGCAGGTTTACAGCTCTGGCAAATACACCTGAGCAAGCTGTACATTCGTTCACCTGGGTTTTGGGAAAAAAAATGTATTACATTTGTCCATGTCTTACATGTATCACTGACTCAGATCTGTTAGCCCAAGCTGAACTGTTTGCATTGGCTGCTACCAAAAGTAGTTAAAGTTAGCATCGATTTTGTGCAAACGTTAGTCACACTGACAGTCCAAAACAGGCTTACTCAGAGGGATTCCATAGCTCTACCAGATGAACGACCACATAGGAGCAATCAGATGCAAAGCATTCCTCTAGAAACTACTTTCCCATGAAATCCTAGGTTGTTATCTTTCTTTTCTCTCCTAGCTTGCTATAGCTACCAAAAAAGAACAAATTACAAATTAATGTGAAATACTGATTTCATTTTTCTACTTAATGCATAATTTTTCTTTTGTGCTATTGTGCTCTGAAGACACTTTCTTCCCTGCTTGCATTAAACAGAGAGACAAAATTAAATAGTGACAAAGAACCCAGTGCTGTGGCTGTCACATTTCTGCCTAAACAGAACACAAATCCTGTGCAGCTAATGCTGTATCCCTGGCATGGTAACCAGTGCTGTCCTGTGGTTTTATAGTTATGAGCACAGCGCTGAAGGCTTTGTAAATTATTGTGCTCTTAATTGTCTTTAAGAAGCTCATGTTCTCTTCAAAACTACTGCTCCACTTCAAACTTTCAACGAGACAGAGAGCATGACTTTGGAGGAAATTATTCCTGCCTGCCGGTAATCTCACCTTGATAGCAGGGCATTCTCCTGCAGCTGGCATCTCTGAAGTCAAATTGTAGCTACCAAAGGTATTAGATTCTGTTTACTGCAATGACTCTATTAAAGTCTCATGTTTTATGCAGGTCAGAGATGTAGTCCTATCGATTTAATGTGAAAGAGCACTTTTTCTGTGGTAGTAAGATGTTTGCTCCTCTATACTTTGCAGCCTTCCTTGTTACCTAACATGGGCTGTGTCTGCAGCAGGTCACTGGATTTTAGTGAGCTCGTGTTCAGTGCAGGTGTTTGTGCTTATTGACTCAGCATTAAGGACCATTCCTGAGCATCTCGATGCTGCCTTCTCAACCTACAGCCCACACCACTCCCATCTATGTGCTCAGATTCCAGAGGGTTATTCAGCAAAGATTTTACTCAGATGGGTATAACTGAAACACACTCCTCGTTCCTGTGCTGCTCAATGGGCATGCAGACAAGCAAACATGCCTGCACTCTGCAGCTCACATCTCACACACTTTATGGCACTGAAAGGTACTGACCAGGTGTTCCTAAGCCAAAACCAGAACAAAATAACTCAGTGGACAACAGCTGGGCGTCCCCTCTGCCTTCCAGAGAACACAAGCACAGCAGCTGCAGTACAGTGTGCACCAGTGTCCCACCCTGAGCCAGGGGGGGAGGAAGGGCTGAGCTGCCCTGCTTCCATCCCTGCTTTTCAGGATGTGTTGTATTTCTTTCCCTTAAGTTTTCTTTTTGTCTTTCAGTCACATCCTATCTTTCTTTATTTAGAACCACCTTCACTTTCAGCTACCTCAGGCTTTTTCCTGCTGCAGCTCTTTCTGAACTCCCAGTGACAGAGAAACAATTATTTGAAACACAGGCAATGGCAGACACCTTTCCAGCTCTTTTCCAGTCTCACTAAGCAGGATCCCTTCCTGTCCTGACCCACAGACACTCGCACAATGCCAGCAGCCTTCTCTAAAGAGTCACGATCCTGTACAAAACCATCTGCGTCTCCTTCAAATGGGATGAAGCTAGAGGCATTTTCTTACCAGAATTAAGGAGATCGGAGTTGGCAATAATACATTTTTCCTCAGCAAAAATTAGTTAGAGAAGATGAAAATATCAATAATAACATAAGGCGATTAAACAAGCCACATTGTCAAGTTTGCAAAGAACAGAAGGTCCCAGCAAATGGCTGTCTACTAGACTTTAGACAACCATACTCACCAACAACGCTGTAAAAAAAACAAACAAGCTGTAACCTAAATAGTTGGAATCACATTGCATTGCAGAGAACGGTGGGAAGGATGCATAGGTTGTGAGCATTGGCTTTGTTCTACAAAGTGCACGTGGGAGATGCCCCCCAGCATCTCCACAGTGAGGCTGCTGGATGGATCTTCCCTATCTCGGGGTTAATGCAATCATTCAGGACTCAGCTGAAGGGGCTGCAAGGAGACACCCAACTCTGGGCCTCTGGAAAGGAAATGGAAATGGGGAAATCTGTAAAGATTTCTTCCTGGGCCTCTGGAAAGGCCAAGGAAAATGCAGCTGATATCCCCTCCCCATCCTTTATCTGCTTCTGTGTTCCTTTGCCCCCGCCTGTGGCACTCTGATACTCATCACCACTTGCTAATTTTGCAAATGTAGCCTTGGCATTTATAATGTACAAAATGTGCTGAAAAACACAACGGTAAGCACTTTAGCCCAAGGAAGGATTATCTTATTTTACACTGATCATCTTTCACGCTAAACTCGCTGCAGGTTGGGGAAATCCAGAAGGCTACAGCTTCTGCATGACAGGAGCTCCTCAAGTCTCCAGTTTTCCAATACTGGCATATTGAAATCTTTGATTTGTGGGGTGGCAGAAAAAGAAACAGAGAGAAAATCTCCCCTGGCAACGTACTCCTGAAAGGCCCTTTCAAAGCATTCCAGCAGTGAGAAACCCTTGAGCATGCTGCATTCCCAGCTCCTCCGCCCATCCCTCCCTGCCTCCCCACCCTCAGTACTGGAGTCATGCATTTCTTTGTGCTCCGTATCACACCATTTCTGGAAAGAAACTCTTTCACATTATTTTCATGCATTCGGCCAGGGAAGTCATCGCAATCAGGATATTTTCTTCCATGCAACACTGTTGAGATTTTATATTTCTTTGAAGCCAAGTGTCATCAGTTGGTCATACAGCATTCATGTTTGGGGGAAAAAAAATCATTGTATTCTGAAATGCTGATTGCATCAAATGGCATCTAGATTGGAGGACAGTAATCATGCTGGGCTCAGGCGATTAAAAACTCGCTTGGAAAATTGGTCCTTGCTGAGCCTCTATAGAAAGAAATGAATTAAGAAGGAAAACAATAAGGAAGGGTATGCATTAATTTTGCTCTGCAGCAGATAATGGTGAGTGTAAGAGACCTAAGGAAGGACTGCATGTCTTAAGGATTTTCCCTTATTTTTTCAGGAGGAAACCAAAGAGTCGCTGGGGAGGGGTTGTAAATTAAATCCAGGCAGTAATCGTAGGAGCAGGAATCGGAAAAGAGCAAATAAATACAGCATATAAATAGGAGATCGTGCTTCCTGCTAGGAACTTATCATTTCTGCCAGTGCAGCTCCAGCAGAGCAATCCCCCTCGCTGGCAGTCCTGCTGGGCAATCTCCATTCTCTGTTCCCTGGGCAGTGCCATTCCCTCCTCACTGCTAAGCTGCTCTGGGTATTTGTACAAGTAACTCAATAAAGGATTACCTCCCAGAACGTCTATATTGTAGCAAGCCCTGTGCAGCTCTCATTCAGCTCTGAGATCTGTAGGATAGGCACAGCGTCTGCACTGCTTTTTATACAGAGCTGAGTACATCGTCAATACTCCACAAATAATAAATGCATGCAACTCACAGGAACGCTCAGATCTTCAATGAAGGATATGTGTATTTAACAGCCCATTCTTGGCACTTCAAGGAGTTCATGCATCTCTGCTCAGCAGTCTTTCATTGATTACAGTACATCCCTTTTTCTGGCTCATGACAGATTTCTGATCTGCACTCATGTTTAAGGGAGGACTTAACACAGGGCTGCAAGGCAGTAGTTGTTACTCACTGCAAATGGGACCATTTGCACAATAATTATGGCAGCAAAAATAGAACAGGAGCAATAATCATTATGCAGTCTGTACTGTATACGTAACACAGATTTTATATACAGGGATACATACATCTTTATTTCCAGCATAGATCCCTCTGCCTTTGCTGTCTTTGCACAGTTGTTCACTGGCCAGAACATGCTCTGGCTTCTTCCCATTTGGAAAAATGTAGAAGTAATGGATTTAGTTGCCATTTCCCATTAAGCAAATGTAAACTTCAAAGTTCTAGAGATGCTTGTGCTGTGATCCCAGCACACAAAGGTAACTGCTGACCTCTAGCAATGGAAAAAGATCTCTGATGTGGGAGTGAATTACCTGTGTTACAGTTTTATTGCTCTTCTAATGTTTCAGTCCAGTGACATTTGTATAAATCAGACCTTGGGAATCCACAACACAGAACAAATGGTTAAATCCTGCCACTTAGCTACTGCTCAGCACTGCTCCAATCGAGCCTGGTGGGCACTCACAGCACACAGCAGAACACGAGGAGGACAAAGCCACACCCCAGCAAGCACTTCCATTCCCTGTACTTCATGTAAACAGAAGAAAAAATATCACTGGTAACCAATTTTTGTTCCTTCATCCTTGTCTAACTCACTAATCCACTATTTAGCTACCATCCTTTCTGGCTGGATTTTCCCAATTCCCCTCTCCATCACAGATGCACCCCAATCCTGATGCAACCATCGAGCTACATGTATTTCTCATCCTGCTGCTGTTTCAATGAAGGCAAAGCAGTTCTCATTCTGGTTTCCAGTTCTGTACAGTGAGAATGTAAAAACGTTAATTAAAAATAGAGCAAGAACAAAACTGCCTTCTCCCACAGTGGAGAAGGGGAGCTGGTTGCTGTCAGTGGTAGGTGCTTTTCATGTCAAATGAATTAACTGCACTTCAAAATGACGGCGGTGTGTCAGGCTCATCATCCCCAACCTCAGCTGCTGTTAAGTAGCTCAAGGGAGTGCATCTTGGAGTCACTGAAATGTGGGTGTGGAGCAATTAAACCCCGAAACAAACCCTCAAGTTACATTCCAACACGCAATTGAGGCCCACAAAGCTGGGGGGGGGTGGATGCAAAGGTCTGGTGGCAGAGAGTGGTGGTTGCTGCCTCAGCACAAAGCTCTCTGCAAATAAAGCCTGTTAGGAGGGTTGGAAGATTCAGCATCATATGCCCATCTTGCTGCTACACAGCACCTCCATGCTCAAAAAATTGTTGCTTACCTAAAATGGGAGGCTCTGCTGTCCAGAAAGCATCATTTGCTGCCCCGTCCCTCTTCTCTCAACTATGACCTCTGCAAAAAGGGTGGAGATAAGGACTTTTTCCTCATCCCTTAGCTAACAGCTAATGGCTGTTGTCGCATTCACACGGAGCAGACTGTGCCCTCTGGAACACCTCTGTCACCTCAGTGCCTTTCTCACAGGCATTAGCTGGAAGCACGTTTTGGCCCCAGTTATGATGACAATGGAAATCTGAGTTAATTTGCCCAGCCAGAATGACAGTTCAAGAGGTGTAAGTGCCTGAGAATCCACGAGGTTCGCACAGCCTCAATTAAAGTATTCAAATGGCCCCACCGCATCAAAGTTTATAAAGCAAGGTTAATTTCCTACAGAACTTGGAGAAAAAGCCTCCAGATATTTGTCAGTTTTCTCTCAACAGCAGTCTCTTATTGCTACACTTGCTTCTGTTGAGCTGTTTACTCTGTGCATCTCTTAGTATAAAATATTCAGAGTTGATCCTGAGCAATATAGCAGTTCAGGCTAATGATTGCTTCCCAGGACTGGGATCCATGCCCTTTGCATTTCTGCTCTCAGAGCAGCCAAATGCTACGCCATAGAATTGTTTTCTTCCTCTGAAGCAGCAGCTGGTCTCTTGGAAGACACCATAAGCATCTCTGCCGAGATCTGTGTAATTGCACATGTCGGCATGGTCTGTTCTTAACGGATCCTCTCCCAGACTAAACACTGTTTTCTCAAGCTGGCTTTGAAGACTGTGTTTAAAAATAGTTTCAGGAAGACACACACATATATTTTGCTATAAACTGTGTACAATGTGTACTGTGTACAGAATATTAATTCTTCAATATGTGATCTCATACACTGCCTCACTGTCATCCTTATTGCTATACATGGAGCCGTTTTGTGTGCAAATATGATTCTAAACCCAATGTTTTAGCTTGGCACATATAGAACACTATAGACTTCAACCTGTTGCTGTGTTAGAAGTGTGTTTTTTAAGACAAATCTGTTAATATTCAGTAAGTGGCTGTGCTACTCTTTTCTGATCGTGCTTTGTCCGGATAGGAAACTAATTAGCAGAATCTGGTGACCTAAATGTCAGAACCTCTGATATTTTGACAAAAAGCAAAATCCTTAATTCAACAGCTGACATATTGCTGAGAGATCTGCCATGTTCTCCTGTCTCTCTCTTGTGACTCATAGAGATGAATTTTGTTTGGGGCCAAAGGGGCTGTTTTCTGGCCAGAATAACTAGAAACCAAAAGCTCTAATTACAAGTTTAATGCATTTCAAGCAGCTCAATGATATTCAGTTATTTCCCTAACTTAGGTAAACCTGTCCACATGTATAAAAGAAGACAATCCACAGTCTCCAACAGGTTTCTTGCCAATAAATCCTTCTGAGATAGAAGCATTCTGGTCAACCCTGTTTCACTACTGCTGCAGACCAGCAACTTCACAGAGCAGGGCTGGAGTAATGCAGGGAGGTAAAGCAAACACCTAAATCCAGGGCGGGATCCTCACCTCCTAAATCATCCTCTGATTGGCCAAGAAACACACTGCTGCCATAAGCATCTTGGTTGGGCCAAGCATCAGGGGGAGTCATTATTTCAGGATTTGCGATGGACTGCAGAGTCCATCACCTCCCAGCTGTCAAAGATGGATGAAACGAAGTCAACAGTGACTTCAGGTTGTTACCAGCTGATTTCATGGAGTTGATGATACTGATCCAGTGGCACTAATCAGGTGAGATTAAAAGCACTGCTTGGGCACGGAGGTGGACTCACCCAATTAAACACCCGCACTTGAAAAGCTTTCTAGCTGCACAGCTGCCTGCTGCAGCCCCGAGCTGGCCCTGTGCTGGGGTGAGCAGAGCAGTTTAACCCTCCGGTGCTGTCAATCTCAAACTCCTCAGCAGCACTGAAGAAAAAAAACAAATCACTTAAAAAATACGATCTAGTTCAAAATGAGTTGTGTAATAAACCAACTGGCACCAAAAGTAAATCCATCATATAAACGAGAAGAGAATGTTTTCACTGCTTACTGAGTTTGGACTCCTAGAATGAGCTAATTTCTGAGCGAGTGATGACAAATAAAGCTCTCAGGTAATGCAGTGATAGGCACTCAAAAATATGGTAAATGGAGAAATAAGATTAGCTCCACTTTATGTACGTTACATTCTTGATCGCATACTTTCATGGCAATGCAGCTGCAGAACTTGCTAATTACAAGCCCTGCTTTTGTTTTCAGAGCTTCTGCATAAACCACTCTGCTAACAACTGCGGACAGTTGTTTCTTTCTATAAGTTGTCCTAACAATGTGCTGCAGGTCTGTCCCCAAAATTCAGCATAATCTAAGTTAAAGAACTGCAGTATCTCTCCCCTTGTCCTTCCTCTTTTTCCCCCTTATGGCCCACGTAGCTGTGGCTAGAGATCACTGTGCTCAGCTGTTGAATAAGGTCCTCAGTCATTCATCTGCTTTGCTCTGAAAGAGGGAAGAACGTTCTGCAGATTCAATCTAGTTCAGCTATTACCTTTCCTCCCTTTCTGACACTTGTTTTACTGCACATTAGATAATGCCTAGCCAACTGCTGCTAGCAAAATTAGGTCTTCTATTGTTTTAACATTAATTATGGAGAGTTCAAGATAAGGTTTGTGTTAGAAAAGTAGGGGGTGGGAATGGTTTGAATTTGACTTTCATTATAATTAGGCAGGAAATTATGAAAAGGTGAAAAACAATTCACTGAAGTGCTTTTCTCTAGCAAGCTAACAAGAGAGTGCATTCTTGCACAGATGGAGTTTGTGGTATATTATTGTAGCACCACTGTTTTAATGCATGCCACTGCTTGGGCACACTGAGCCTGTTGCTATTGCACTTTACTTGTGGACAGAAATGAGGAGGTTGAGGCCCTCTGGCTCCTTTATGTTCCTTCGAGGGCCTGTTCTGTTACAAAAAAATCAGGCTCTGTTAGTCCACAGCGTAGCTCCATGTGAATTACAGCAGACATTAATTTGAACCATCAGTCAATTTCTGTGTAACTTGCAAAGAACATGAAAATATTACTATCTAAGAATGAATTAATTGGGCAGCTGTCTCCCTTTCATTTGTACACTACTGAGATAAACATTTGGACTAAGAAGCTGTCCTCATTATAATTTCCTCACTTGACGCCGCTTTGTGGCTGATGTTCCTGACTAACACATAACTGCAGTGTTTTCAGATTTTTTCTTCACGTGCAATTACTACGGTGCAGGCTTTTAAAGGGAGGAAAAGGAGTTCACAGACTTTTCATGGAGCATCTGTGAAGCTATAAAGACTGACAGCCACCAAAGCTCATCAGGTTAGACTTCTCCATGCAATATAACCATCCCGAGGTGCTCCCTCCATCACTGCCACTTCTCTCTAATAATGGCTCAGAGACCAATGAGGAGCATGCCAAACCCGCTGTAGCAGACCAGCAAAACTTCTGCAGTGCTTATATATCCTGACAGATGGTCAAGAAAAGGAGGTCCCTGACATGGTACAACTCCTTTAATTCTTTTCTTCAAGGCTTTTTCCCCACCAGTGAGGACTGAGGCCCCACGGTTTGGCACACATATACAAAAAAAAACACATCCCACTTTGTCTACAGGCTCCTTTATCTCGCAGAACCAGAATAGCTGAGCAACTTGTTTGTAAACTTTTCAGCTTCACCCCCCTATTTAGTTCTGGTTTGCAGGAAAAACAAGACTTGGTAGAAGACCTTCAAGAAAGTCCATGGCAGAAGTCCACTGAAGTTAATGGGGCTTTTGGAGATAAGGATTTTGTCTGTTCAGATTCAACTGTAGCTTGAAAAATTATGTAAGGCAGGCTGAGGATGGGAAAGATTTTCTTTCTCAGCCTTGTTTGCAGATAAGGAAGTGAGATTCCAAGAGGAATGACTGACTTACCCAAAGTCACACAGGAAATCAGCAAAAGATATGGAAATAAATGCTGAGAAGCATTACTGTGCCTTAATCATAAAGCCATTCTTTCAAATGCCAAAAACATTAAACATCCCTTTTCAATGATGGAATAAACATGAGAGTTTCACTGACTCAAGAATGATGATTTCATCTCAAATTTTTACAGCATAAGCCATTTCAAGGCGAAATGGTTGGTCAGTATTATGGCCTGTGCCCAACTGCAGGAACCAGGGATGGCAGCACAACTGAACAAGCAGATCTGTGCGACTCCGTTGGCGATCCAGTCACACTGATGTTGGTAAGTGCAATGTCAAGGAATGGATGCGTTTCACTGTATTTACCACCAATTATTTAGGCCATGAAAAATGTGGACTGAATTACTCTCTTGCTGGGAAGTTATTATACTGTTAGGCAGAGGGAATATATGGCTTTGAGGGGGAGAGATTCACATCCCTTGTCTACAGACAAATCATTCATCACCTGTCTGTTGGGCCACCTCCAGGTAGTATTTTTGTCAGTATGATACCAGGGTAGCTGCCCATCTAAGTGCATTTTGTATAAATACATAACAGCCTGGGCCAAAGTCTGTTTCTATTTAAATTAGCTTCAGTTCATTGTGTCTTAATTGAAAATAATGGTGTTACAGCAGTGATCAAAGAATCGTCTCATTTATTGTCTATTAAATCATTAGCTATTAAACAGAAATAAAAGGCTAAGAATGCAACATTCCGTTCTGCCCAAAAGAATATGAATCTCTCTCCAATTACAAAAAAGCAATAAAGGCAGAATTAACAGTGAAATGATCAAAATTAGGTAAATACATCCAAAATGCCTGATAACCCTTATTAGAGGGTTGGGATACAAAAGTCAACACAAATCCAGAAGCAAAGTCAATACTGAGTTTACCAAAAGGGCTTCTAAAGGTAGATACACGATTTTGTGAAAAAAAATAGAAGCACATCCGGCATGTACTAAACTCAGCTAATTCATCGTTATGAATTCAATTTTGCAACCAGTACCTATATTTCCAGTTAAAAAATTAAGCCTGAATAGCACGCAGCCTAGAAGCACCTCTCAGTGATCTATGACTGAAATCCATTGTAAGGATAGTCAAATTTTCACAAGAATAACTGTTTATATCACCAAGATGGGACAAGCAAAACTCAGGAAAGACCATATTCAAACCTTTATATTTTCATTAAGTTAGCAAAGTTGGGTACCAGTTCTGGGAAAGAGTCCCCAAGGCACTGTCTTCTATCAGCGACTTGATGCCCAAAAAATTGCACAGAGGAGTGAAATGAAGACTGGATTTGTACCCAATGTAGTAATCAGAAATAAGTAAATAAAGGATGAATTGGGGGAAAGTACAGTGAAAATCTTATAAAACCAGTGTGGCATTTTGGCCATTGTTTTGGTCTGATCTCCCCAAATCACCGAAAGAGACGGAAGGACCCTCATCAAATTGAAGGTGTTTTGGAACAAATCTATTTCCACTTAGAAATACAACTCATTTTTAAAAGCTAGAAAAGATGATGGTCAAAGGGCATGAGCTTTGCTTTCTTGAAGTGTGTAAATCCAGGAAAGCAACTGGCAATCATGGCTCCGCTCAAAGGGATCATGTCAAGCTTTATGTAGTTGCCAGCTTCAGTGGACCTTTTAAATTCAGAACAACTTCATAGCTAGCTTTGACAGGACATCCATATGGACAATTGCTGATTGAACTAAAGTAGACTTTAAACAAGCAGCGCTTTGAAATAATGGAAGGGGAGTTCTTTCCCTCATCTTTTTGTATCTGGTTCTGTCCCGTGTTTTCTAATAGTGAGTCCTAGAAATCCAATAAACTCAACAGAAACAGAACTCCACACATCATCTTTTAGACCTTGTTTTCTGAAGTGCAAAGAGGAGAAGCCTGAGCAATATGCTGATGATATGTAACTTGGTGCCTGAGTTTATAACATGAACACTTCATTGTCAACTGATAAATAATAGCCACAATTAGAGATAACTAGCTTCATAGGACATAGCAAAAAAAGAACTGCAAAGTGACCAAAATAAATTGTTCCTTTGAGAATTAAGTCAGTTGTAAACAAAGACAGTCATTTACATTCTTTTTGGTAAGAGCTTTCATGGAAATTTGGTTACTAGAAAAACAAAGTGTGATTTCTTTTTCCCCATCCAACATATAGCGAGAGTTCAGGATAGAGATTTGAGAAATCTCTTCCATCAATGGCTGAAGGTAAACATCATATTCATGAAGAGTCACTTTCATGACAAAGGAGTATTACACTGATTTCCTCTGCAAAATGCTTTGAGGTTTGGAAAGTGCCAGACATCACTCTGAGGATTCAACTGCACATATGTCTTTTCTCACTAACTTCATTCTTAATTATGAATCATTTGCCTTTGTGATAAAAAGAGATAAATATACATGAAAAAGGTTGAAAGAAAGTAGAGTTAACCTGACTGAGGCTTTTGCCCAAACCCACTGCATCTTTCCTAGTGCTACCTAGGATCAAGTGGATGTCATCTCTCATGTCAGAGTCTCAAAAACAGGATAGCCCTGTAAGCACTTTAACTGCATAGGAATTTCTTTCTTTCTTCCTTTCTTCCTTCCTTCCTTCCTTTCTTTCTTTCTTTCTTTCTTTCTTGTTGGAATTAAAATGCAACTTAGATGTTGTTTGTTTGTCTTAGAGGACATTATTTATTCCCAATATTGGTAATGTGCTCATTCAGTGTTGTCAAAAATAGGAATTGTATTTAATAATGGATGCAGAAAACCCACACGAGAATAAAGATTCCTGCACAACAAACTGACTTTTCCCACGTGGGATGTATCAGACAACACATTCTTTCTTGCTAGCTCTGGCTGTCCAGCAGCGAAGACCAGAAACACATTTTCAACATCCCTCGCCCTCTCCCACACCTTATGGAAAGCACCAGCACAAATGGCTCCATGTCAGTCTACAGAAACGTGCTAACCCTGCATAACCTCTGGAGACCAGATTCCTTATTGCACAGTGGAAGCCACTCACAAGTGGAAGCCACCCACAAGTGGCTATGACTGTATGAAACCACGTAAAATCCCAAATGTGGGCTAGGTCCCAGTATGCTGGTGGTGGAGAAGGCAACAGAAAAAACGTGTGATTCCCTCATGCCCATCTCACGTAGGCACCTTACCTTTATGACGTCTTCATCAGCTGATTTGCACTCAGTGGACTCTGAAACATCGACGACCGACCCATCCTCCTGCACTGCAACAACCTTGACTGGAACTGACACCGTTTTGCCCGTCAGGATGGCCGTGTTAAGGACTTCTGTGTCCTGTATGCACACACACAATTATGGGACGGGCATTAGAGAAGCAAAAAGCACAGAACACTGCAGAGATCAGACCAGAGAACCAAAACCTTCTCTCGGGCAGGGTAGTGACACTTCCTTGCACACACCCTGTGAGCTCCCTGCAATCAGCAGTGTCACAGTTTTCTAGGCCAAAATTTCCGTCTGGACCACCAAGTTCTGGTTTGACAGACATACAGATTTACTCTCTGAGCCCATTTACAGGTTTGGCCGTTGTGGAAATGAAATCCATAACGCAGTGACGCACAAAGACACATCTGTGGGTTGGCAGAACCTCAGCATGTTTCAAACACCATCACCAGGGGTGTCAATGGCTCAGCCCACCCTTATGTCCCAAATCATGCCCAGGATGTAGGAGGCAATTGCCAAGCACTACAGCAACAGTATTTCTTTCATACTGGTTCAGCCAACAGTTGAGCCAGTTGTCCCTTTTCTGGACATAAATATATGATTAGAAAAACCATGCATGAGGCATGCTATTATCAACTAAGCAATGTCACATACAATTTTTCTAATCTTTCCCCATCAAAATCCCACCTGGAGATGTTTTACCACATTTCTCTGTAATCCTGATGAATTCACAGCACTGGCACTCTAATGACAGCATTAACACAGCCTTCCTCGGCATCTCAGTGTGGCTGCAGTTTGATTAATTGTGCCAAGTGAGTTGCCCAGAGGTCCCTGCCTTGCGTAAGCAGAGCAGACGGGAGGGGAACAGCTCTGATGGAGGCCTGCAGAGGAACACGTCTCTGCTTAAGCACTGCTCACTGCAGGCCCAAAGCTTCACACCACCTCTGCTTCTATAGAGATTCAGCTCAGCCTTCTAGAAAAGCCTTCAAGAGGAAATACTGCTTTAAATCCATCTGCTGCTCATTTTTCAAATTCCATAAAACTAATTGCTTGCCAGTTGGGGAAAAAAAAGAAAAAAAAAAAAGTTGCTTCCAACTAATCTAACTTTAAATTCCATTATTTGAATTGGTGGAAGAATAAACAGATTTTAGTGGAAAATCTGATGGCAGCTTGCATAGGAAAATATATTCACTATCATTTACTTCTGTCTGCTAGCTAGATTGATAGAAAATAATGGGCATTGACCACCAGCTAAGGACAGCTGAGAAGTCCAATAAATACTTGCAACAAAGATGTATTATTAATCAATATTCGGAAACTTCTACAGAAAGCACCCTGAATTAAATGAGTAGAAGTACTAATAACACTAGTGCCAGCTAACTAATATAGTCTAGTAGAGCTTTATGGGCAGTCATGTTCCAGAAAGGCACTTAAACGTGTACTCCAGTCCATTTCTGTTCAAAACAGCACTAAAAGCATGTGGCTCAACTTGACACTTAGACTTCTCTGTGATTTAAGCACATGTGTAAGTGCTGTCCTGAATAGAGATGCTTTTCTGAATTACACCTCATGAAATAAATACAATCCTCCTTGTCCTGTTCTCTGCCAGGCACCAGCCAGATGTTTCACACAGTAAATGACTGGGTTTTGTTTATGCTGAATGGGATCATTTATCACCAGCTGCCACCCATGACAGAGGGACACCAGCAAACAGAGATGTGAAAAAATAAGTGTGAAAGAACAAGTGGAGAACCTTTACAAAGACTGAAGCTCCAGCAAAACTAAGAAAATTCACTGCTGTGTGAGAACAGTTAGCTGCAGCACGGGTGGAAAGGGGTTGTGTAAACCAGGCGAAGATGAACAGAGATGCTTCATGCACAAATACAGCAGAGGTAGGCAGATGGCACCAAACCAATGGCAGATACATCTACACCATCAAGTTGATACAAAGATGTGCTGAATACGTGACGTGGACATGGTGGTTTTGCATCCTGGCTTGTCAGCAGGACGCTTCTAAGGTGCTTCTCAACAACGGTCTTCAGCGCATCAGGAGAAGCAGTATTTTTGCCAAGGCCACAGGCAGCGCACGCGTACCTAATTGTGCCTCCAACCCCCCTATTCTTAGCACAGCTCCATAACTCCTACGTGTCAGGGGCAGGCAGCACTCACAGTCCAATCCAAAGCCCCACTGAACAACAGATGAAAGATTTCTTCTGACTTCAGTGGACTTGGAATCAGGTTCTCAGCAGGCCTGAGCCAGCTGCTTTGCTTCTGCGCCGTTTGTTGTAACGCCCAACTGCTGACTGTCCGTGCGATCACAGCCAAACACAACCTCCAGCCTCCTGTTAACTCAGTTAATAGAGCCGCTCAGTTTCCAAGCTCAAGTCACACTTTGATGTTCTGAAGGATAATGCAGAAAGATTTACATTCTTCTGTGAACTCTCAGTGTGAGAGAAAAGGGCTCAGAAGTGACACTGCCACTCCTCCGTGTGTAGGTGCGCTGCAATATGCTCACCTCTCTCTTGACACAGCACTGTCCTGAACCTCCCCTCCATCCCAGTAAGTACAGATACCTACCCTCGGTGCTAATTAGCTGGTGCTACTTCACAAAGCTGCACTTCACTGGTAAGCAATTCTACCATAGAAATCAATATTTCAGGTGCCTGATGCCTGCATCGGGTGTTACAATAGCATAATAGGCTGTGTAAAGACCTTTTTAAGAGCTGGCTATTTATAGACTGACAAAACATATTTCCTCTGAGGAAGAAATATGAAGGCAGAACTGAACTAATTGACTGTCTGTTAGATTTATAAGCAGACCTCTTTTTCCTCTTTTTTTTCTTTGCATCTTCAGTAGACTCTGTTAGGTTTGTCTTCTACTTCCACAGCAAGGTTTTCTGCAGCAAGAAGTGTCGCTGCATGTAAAGCAACTCTGCTGGTTACTGTCAACATCATTGAGCTCTAGAGTGAGGTATAACACTGATTTACGTGGGCAGGTCCCACAGCGTGGCACAGCATCCCCGGACATCTGGAGCACCACCCAGGGACCAGCACCAACCTCTCACCTCCAACTCCCTGCAGCTCCCAGGTGAAAGATGGAGTCCTTTCCTACTTCCTCTGCCCTGGGTTTAAGATGGGATCTTGACCAAGATCTGGAATTTAAGCAGCTGGGGCAGAAACTAGACATCCACATTGCAGCACTATCCTTGAATAGCAATTGTGCGTGTGTTTATCTCCATTCCTTCTCTGTACCTGAATGCATTAGTACTTCAGCAGAACTCTTCTTAATTACAACTGTAACCTGCTAATAGCATTTCTTTGTTGTCTGAAGGAATCTACTTCTTATCCAGCCTAGGCTAAATTAAAATTTAATACAACATCAGGTCGCAACAGAACTAGGAAGCAAATGACAGCTGTTTAATTAAAACCTAAAGCTGATTAGATGGCACTACTGAGAGAAATACTCAAGAGGAAGAGTAGAAAACTACTGAAACTCAAGGCCAGGATAATGGCTTTATTTAAATATGAATAAACCCTGCAGACAGCCTTGGTAAACGTTTGACAACTCATTGCTTTGGACAAAATGGAGGAGAAATGTGAATGGGAGAGGCATCAAGAGCCACATCAGGCTGTTACCGGGGATGTGACCAGGAGTAGGGATCCCTGAGGAACTCTAGGCACTCCTAATATTTAGGCTTTAAACAATGCCACATTGACCTCACCAGGCCCATGACTCTCACAGCTCACCCAACCACTGCATGCCAAGAAGATGGTGATGTATCATACAAGGAAACATCTCAGGGGCCTTATTACTCATACCCCAGCCTAGGATCACCAGCACACCTTTCCTGCCCCTCTCTTTTCCACAGAAACCCTGCACTGACCCAATTTACTGTAACAGACATCATCCTAGTGATTAATATACAAGCTGGATGTGCTTTTTCAGAGGTTAACCAAACACGCTACAGTACAGCAAACCCAATAAACACTCAATTGTAAATCAGGAGGGAAACCTAAAGCCAACCCTATTCCACTGACAAATGTTACAGCTAAATGCCTTTTGGCATTTAGTTGAAATGACTGTCTTTAGTGAGGAAGGCATAGACCCGAAACATTTGTCTGCAGAATTGCATTGCTTCATTATTATTTTTTCCCCAGAGTATACCTCATAAAAATTCATTTGTAACATTGGAAGGAATCTTTAGGAACCAGTTCTCCTGCCTGGAAATGGCATCTCTTAGAAAATGGAAATTATAGGGCAGGTTGTGATGTGTGGGCTGGGCCAGGAGATTTTTTTTTTTTTTATTTGATAAATTATTCAGCACCTTTTTCTTCAGATCAAAGAGCAAGGCAATATAAGCCCATTAAGCAAGCTTAATATATAAATTAGATGCTTTGCTGAAATTATTATAATCCAAAGCAATTCTGTACTTTTTTTCCTCTCACAGCTGACTACTGTTTTAGATTTCCAATACATATTAATGAAGTCAGGTTGCTAGAAAGCTATTTCTGTATACCACCATTAGATCAGGTAAGATTTACCATTTTGCAACCCAGTGGTGAGAACAAACAACTGAGATTGTGTTTATTAAACGCATAAACAATCTTTGCAAAGAGCTCACATTGTTCTTTAACATTTTTCCTCCCTACTTTTACACAGAAAGTCCACATCACACATGGAACCAGTCCCACAGCAATGCAGGTGGCTTTGGTGGTCAGTGCTGCTGAATGCCCTCAATGAAGGGCTGAACAGTGCTAATTTCTTATCCTGCAAATACCATTTCACTTGTGGACTCACCTGTGAAATCACCTGCTTGCCAGTTTTTCAGGTGTCAGAGCTACACACAAGTCCTTCAATGGGCTGATGGCTGACTAGATGACCTTAGTGGTCTTTCCAACCTTAATGACTATGATCCTGTGATTCCACCCCTCCAAGCCACACCTGCTGCTTGAAGCTCATCCCCATTCCCCTCCAAGTCCCTCTGTCTCCAGCTGTTCTTCCCTCATTTCAGCTTTTATCCAGTATATTGCTATCAGGAGTCATCAGTTATGGCAGATGGTAAATCACAAATGCTGCTGTCAGAGTTAAAGGTCATCCTTTACCTCCTTTGTTTACCTGCAAAATAGCTTGACTTCATATTGAGATCCCCAAGGAAGAATAGGCAGGTGTATACATTCTGCAGGGGAAATTAATTAATGGAGATTGAACCATACAGAGCAGTTCTTAATCACTGATTCTTACGGAACAATGTAAGCAGCAACTATTAGCCTAATTGAATATTATTCTGGATGCATATTACAGTGCAGGCTGCAAAAACAATTTGCTACAGCACGAAAAAAGCATGATACAGATTCCAAAGCAGAATCTCATTCTATAGCTTGTCCTTTTGCCATAGATACACTGAAGGAAGCTCTTATCTCAGCAGAGTGTACCTAGCAAACGTGATCAGACAGTGGAAACTCTGCCTTGGAGTTTGCAACAACTGAAGTTGAGATTTATGCCATTTCCATGTTTTGTTTTGTGTTTTTGTTTTTTTTTTTTATGACGGAAATTCAGCTCATTTAGAGGTTTATGTAGGATGAATAAGCAAAAGCTGCTGCTGAAGGTGAAACCTGATTAGAAGCAGACACTGTCATATCTAGGACCTGAGGCAGTTTTATTTTTTTTCATAACTCAGAACAGATCTGCCCCCATTAAGCAAAGGTTCAGAATGCAGCCTGGTGCACTTGGCAGAAGTAATTGCAACCTGTCAGGCAGTCTCCACTGGCTCAGCTAAGTACCAGTGCCTTCTGCATCAGCAACAGACCTTTCATGGGACAGGCTCCTGCTATTTTGCTTCAGCCCATTATGTCCCAGCAGTCTCTATTCTCCAAACCTATGTTAAACATCATGACACCATCACAACGAAGCACATGCCTGAAGCAGAGGAAATGGGAAAGAGCAGCTATCACACATCTGATTTTAGTTGTCTGCACAGAGAATACAGACTCCAGGAGTCCTGGCTTGCATTTCTGGGTTTTTTTAGCATGCTATGAAAAAAAGGACCTAACGTCAGACTAAAAGTATTATGGTAAACTCTGCCAATCACCCACACTGGAATTTGCACAATCTGCAACTCACCTGAGCATTCATCTGATAGATCTGTGCCAGTTGTTCTCAACAGAATATCATAGATCACTTAATGCTGTTGGCTTTTCCTTTCTTTTACTCCAGAAAAATAAGACCATGTTCTGTTGTATAATAGAAGAATGGGCCATCTCCATTTGAAATTAAATTATATCCCCCTGACCTCAAGAGGACTGCAAATGGGTAGAGCTGTCTGCTCATGTGCAATGACGTATGTTTCTGTATGAACCAATGAACAAATAATTATTTTCAGATGACCACAAAACAGTCACCTGAGCAGTTGTCAAAGGCTTCTTCCTCTGAAAAATCTAGGGAGGCCATGTTTTGTCTACGTTATGAAATGTAACTATTGGATTCACTTGAGTATCAGCAGTCATCAGAGATAAATTTTTCTGATCAACATGAAATTTTATTTCTCTATCTTTGCCCCACCAGTTTCAGAACATTTAACAACGTTCTTGAGAACCATTTCAATGAATTTCTTTTATACTCATCATAATTTCTGCTGGAGCAGGCTGCAAGAAGGGCTGGGTTTTTGTTGTTGTTGTTTGGTTGTTTTTTGTTTGTTTGTTTGTTGGTTTTTTTGTTTTTTTTGGGGGGGGAAATTCTATGCTATGGGAGCAATGGAAAAGTTGGCAACTCACCAGCTTGAAAAGGCTTCAGTTTCACAAGTGCAAAACTACAGACACTGAAACATAAGGTTGTGTATCACGTGAGTTTACTGCTGCAATCTGTGTGCTCATCATCTACCATGAGCACTACCTGGGCAGAAATCCACGTCCTTCTGTAATAACAGCTGCTTAATGCCATAGCAGAGTGCACAAATTAATTACGGCATGTCTCCATGACTTCCCAACATCCTGCAGGAGCATCCTCTTAAGGAAGGAGCATGGCTCTTTTTCCTTTGGCACACATTAGGCCATTCACACAATGGCTGTGGCATAACACTACTTGTTTATGAGCAAAACAAAGTATGTGGAAAAGCAGCTGTGACATAGAATCATTGAATTGCTCAGGTTGGAAAAGTCTTTCAAGATCACCAAGTCCAACCTTAACCTAGCCATGCTACCCCAACTCTAACCTTAATGATTCTGTGATTATCCAAATAAGATTGTGGGTTTTTTTTCTCTTCTCTCTTCTCATCAGGACCAGACTGCACACATACTTACTTCACCTATGGAAGTAATTCCATGGGCTTCCATCTGACTGCTCTCAGGATGTAACACACCCAGCCATTCAGCAGACCATGCCCACTGCCAGCTCACCCACACAGCAATCCTCCCAGTGCCCACAGGGTGCCATTCCCTCCCTGGCAGCTGCTGCCTCAGCCGTGTCTCTCAGGACAGGTAAGAGACACTCTGGAAGTTTTATCTCTCTCTATTGCCTGTTAAAGGGCTCACATGTCTAGTTTAGCCTTGATGGCTAGAGGAGAGAACTCTATTCCTCCCTGTTTTCAATTACAATCAATCAGTATCTATACATTTCTGTTGTAGGACAACGTTAGCAAGTACTTACACCTCTGCACGATTCCTAACAGTGACACAGACTTCTACAGCCATGCTTTTTATCTACTTCACTTCACAAAGCTGCCTACCACTGCATTCAGTGCAGCAAAAATACAAAGCAAGAGAACACACCCATAGGCAGCAGCCATTACTAAGGTTGCAAGCTCAGAGCTTTCTGGTGCTTCATTCCCTGCTCATGGGAGCATCCCACACTGTACACCCTGTGTCCTTGCACTGCCACTGCCCAAACAAGCTGCTGCTCCCACAAGTACTTTCTTAAACAGAAACAACAGAAGATGCCTCCTGCTTGTGTTCAGGGCTGGCCACAAACTTTTGGGACGTGGTAAAAATAATGTGACAAAACCCAGGAATGGTAAGAGAGACACCAGTGAGAGTATTTGGGGGAAAAAAAAAAAAAAAGAAAAATAGCTGAAATTAAAGACTGATTTTTTTCAAATGACAACATACATTTATTTGAGTGTTTGAGAGTCTTCTGAGTGCCCTATGGAGGTTTTTCCTTCCTTCCTTCCCCTGCTGCTATGTGACTTGCATTTTTGCTCTTCATTTTTATTTTTCTATTTGTTCACCTTGTACCTGTTCAGAAGTGCTGTCAGATCCATCCTGCCTCTGTGTCTGATTACTTCTTTTTCTGCTCAACTTTATAAAGAACGACCTCTGCTTTATCCAAGTTCAGAACAAAATCCCATTTTTTATCTTTCATGATTGAATTTCTCAGCACAGCGTCTGTATTTGCTGCAGAATAGGACAATATCATCTGTGTTTCACGAGTTGAGCCACTGCTTTCAGAACCACAGTGTTCTTCCAGAGTCCATCAGCTCTGGGGACACGCAGACCCTCAAACTGAAGAACCTCTGAGTAAAGACTGGATTCTGCTCTCGGCTGGACTGGTGCAAGAGAGCAATTACAGCACAGATGATGGAATTACACAAATGCAAAAGTCCTGTGAAATCAGGATCAAACTATTTAATCTTTCATCTTTTCCCACACGGCCTTCATCTGTTCTAAAAAGTACATCTTGAATGTTTAATTTAAATTATTCCTTATAGCATCTTATCCTTCAACAACACTTTAAAAACAGCTCTCAGCTTTGCGAGGGACAAGATGGTTATCTCCATTTTACAGGTCAAATAATGAGGCAGGAAAAGCCCACCAGGCCAATGACACAGCGAGAAACTGTATCCCCATCTCCCATGTCCTAGATCTACGCCTTTCCTGCAAGATTACACTCAAACCTGCTGCTGGTTCTGCACAGTTTAAATACCGATTCGCTCATCTTTCCTACCAAATGGCCTTTTTGCTGTAAATGCTGAGCATGCAACATCCCAAACAGTTAATTTATTGGTTGGTTAACTGAAATTCAGCTGTGCAGCAAAACAAATGCCAGTGATTGTAAAGAAATACAGAAGGCCACAAATAAAACGACCAGTAACAGATGCAAGGAAAGAAAGACTGTCTTACTTGCTGCCTTTCCTAAGTGGAAAATGATAGCAGCATACTACCATGTATTCTAATGCAGCAGATAACCACATGCACTCAAGAGAAAAGAATACCTCTTAATTTGAAACTACTGCAGAATGTTCCATTTAAAGAGGGCTTCTGATGCCATCCCACAGGTGGTTTGAAATGGGGCAAGACAATAAGTAGACAAGGGGGGTGACATTAATGCTTCTCAGGAACAGGAATAGAAAGTGACAGTATTATTGGTTTTTGATAGAAGCATTCTGTAAGCAGACAAAGGTCTTCACTTGTGAGTCTGTGAAAGCAAGCACGTATCAAAATCACAGCATGTTTCTTTGATAAAGAATTTTTAACAATGGTTCCTTGTCCTTACCTCTGTGTCAAACTCAGTCCAAGCAGAGACTCCAAAGTAACATTAAAACTTTTAGTTTTAAAATGCCTGCAGACTGCACAAAGTAGTGGCTGACTTGGTTCTCTGTCCCAGCAAAAAGCACTGAAGGATGGGAGGAAGATGAAAAAAGAATTTCTATCTTTGCTTCCAAAGCATTATCTTCATAATTAGCCTTAAAAAGGCATTAAGGCATTATTCAATTCAAACTTTACAATTTTTTTCTTTAAAATTTGCTACATTATGAGTAATGGGAAAAATACCAACCTTCCAGAAAGACAAGCTAGGTACAGTAGGTGAGTAAAAAGAGAATTACCCACTTCATGTTAAAGAATTCATCTACAAGAACTATCATGGAGGAGGAGAATGTCCCCCATTTGCTGCCATTTTACTTAACATGAAATAACTACACTGCCCAGCTCACTGGCAAAGAGAAAATAGATCACCATCACTGGACTGTTCAGAGAGAATTAATAGTTGCCATTTTCATCCATTAAGGAAATTTATCTTCCTCAAAACCGGCTCTGTCAACTATTCATTCCTTCCTTTCCCTCTAAAACTGGACAAATTTCCAAATGACAGTACATGTATTTCTTCTTTTGCAGTATGAATTTCTAATTGTTTACTGTTGTAAGGTAGGAAGAAGGCCAGGTGTAATACCCTATTCTTTCTTGTACTGAAGCTGATGGGGTTCTCTTGCTATATAGTCATTGCCCCTGCTACAGGGACAGACCAATACAAAAGAATATGCTTTTTACAGAAGATGGAGCTTAAGAAAAGATATGGTTCTGTGGCATTTTGACACATCATTTTAGTGAAGGAATGACAAGGAGAGAGTGTTGCATTTCAAGGTCTTTGTAAATGTACCACAGAATTCCAGATCAAAAGTGCTCTCACGTGAAAGCACCCCTATACATTTACGGCTTTGAAAGGAGCAAGGGCTCCTCACCTTCCATTTCTTGTTATGTTGGCTTTTTTTTTCTCTTTCTTACACCACGCAGTTCAGCCCTCCTGGATGGCAGCTCACCTCCTCAGTGCTTGAGATGGGCTCACATGGCACAGGTACAGGCCAGTGCTTCCCACAGCTGAGAAAGACAATGAAAGCAAGTGCCCTTTTTTCCCCCCACTTTCCAGTAGTCCCTGAGCCCCATTGTAGTCGCCACCTGTATTACAATTCTCTGAGAACCAGCACTGCAAATTCGCTTTCGAAGTATTCCTCTAAAATGGCAGAGTCTTAGATACAGGGAATGGTAACCTGTCATTCAAAGAACCAACTTCGGGCATCTGTTTGCAAAACCTCAGTGGGGACATTCACCTACAAGAGCTGAACCTCTGACAGCTAGGAACAAGAAAGTCCTCAAAGAAAAACAGCACAGTGAGTAAAGTGTCTCATTTAGTACTGTAATTCCAGATCTTCTCGGCAGTGGGAATCTTCTGAAGGTGGATAAACTGGATCTGGAAAGAAAAGCTGTTTCAATAAATCTTTGGGTTTTTTTTTTCTGCTATGCTGCAATGTCATTGCTTTCCAAAAGGCCACTAAGTACTGCCAGAAGGCATCTTACCACAAAACACAGAAAAAGACGGTCAACACTTCACTCCACATTCTCATGCTTCACTGCAGGCTAGCTTTAAGTAACAAAGGTTTGTTCTCATGGCCAACACAACACAAGGTGGCTAAAGCCATTCTTCTAAGATCAGCAGCTACAACAAACACATTTTCCTGCTTTGTTTCATTTCTTAGTGTTAAATGACACTGACTTTAACAAACTGTCCAAAGGTTGTACGTTCTTAAATGAATGCCAATACCTGGCATTTTAAAATTCTTCTTCTTCATTATCAGATGTAATTGTGTAAGCTGTTGATTTAGTTTTGGATCTTTCCTTCAATAATCTGGTAATTGAACTCTGGTATGCACATCCACTGCAGTGTGACAAAATCTATTACAGAGAACAACCCAGAATGAAACTGCAGCCCTATTTCTTCCTAATGACGAGCTGAGACAGGAGTGGAAGAGAAGATGAGGTGAGCTTGCTCTGAGCAAGTCACAGAGGGCTGGCAGCAGGCTGACTCAGCCTTGGCCACGTGAAGCAGGAGTTTGTCCCAGGCTGCCACCCAGCAGCTCCGTCTGCGGGCTTTGCCATCCACTCAGCATGGCTGTGCGCAGCTCTTGCAGCTTGCATTTCCCCAGCTTTTGCAATATATTCTTCCCGCTTATTCAATATGGTCTCTTGGGGAAAACAAAGCCAGAAACCCTACATTTCATTAAAGAAAAGAAAAAAAAACCTGACACGAAATGTGGACTGGGATATGATATGTAAAGATTTTGCTATTTTTACATGAGCGGTGATATTTAGAAAGGTTGGAAGTGATGTTTAGGTTTTACCTATTTCTGGTCACATGGATCGCCAGTGGATTTTTCTGAGAATGACTGTCTGCAAATTGATGGGACTGAACACATAGAAAATGTGCTGGGTTCCAAGACTTCATTCACAGAACATTGCTAGTGATTCTCATTAACCATGTTCAGCCCTGAAACTTCCATAATCTGGCTGCTGAGATTAGCTCCTATGTTACCAACCTGTATTTTTCTGAGAGCCAGGACCAGTGCAAAGACAGCTTTTCCACCACACATTTTGGTGATGACTAGTAAAGCTCTGTATTTATCATTCTGTCCACATGCCCACAAAGAGTGCTATGAGCATTACTATAAACTGAAGGGAAAAAAAAAGAGGACATGGCGATTAACGGAGCAGATTAACCTCCAAAACACTGGGACAGCTGTTTCGACATACTGAGTCTTGTAGGCCAATATGCTGAAACAGCTGTTCTTATATATAAGGTAAGCTTCCCTGCGTTGTTTTTCGATGTGTATCCTCTAGGTCTGTTTCAGATCTTAGTGATTTCAATGCACATCTGGAGCACTGTCAACATTTTTGAGTTTTTATACTTTTTTTTTCCCCCTCCCATGTTCTTAGCAACTTCCCCAGTGTCAACTCATTCATTCAGCAGGATGCTCAGTGACAAAGTCAAGGGGCTTCCCAACACCTTACCTGGGACCTGCACTCTCAGGCTGCTGTCTGCCATAAGCAAGATGTTACGGAATGGATGAATGAATGTCATTATTTTTGCATGGAGCTTAATAATAGCACAAAGTTCCTAAAATGGAAAGCTGTTATGGTTTGTGATGCTTTCTCCCTTCGTTTCCAAGGCAACCCAATACACAGACACACGCAAACACACACATGCATGCTAATACTCTTCATCATGTGAGAGATTTCTTCATTTTTCAATGAAGCATCAGCTCCAGCAACGGGGAATGCCTGAGCCAAACTTCTCACACAGTAACACACCTCAGGGAAGCATTCAAGAAACTTTTCCTTGTCAGTGTATGCTTAAACACTTCGTTGCAACCCTCTGCTTTCTCAACACAATGCTTTCAGGCAAGCTCTTCCAAAGAGAAGGAAAGAACCAGGAAGTTCGGTTTGCACACGGGTGGCACAATGTATTTCCTCCTGAGAGAAGGAAGCTGATGACCATGGAGGCACAGTTGGTCCTATGGAAGGTCCTACAGCCTCGGGAAGCCCCGCAGGAGCTGAGTGCAGAAGTTGCACTGCTGCACTGACACTTGGCACCCAGACACCGCCGTGTCTGTCTGTGCTTCTAAATGAAACTCATTTCAGAAAAGCGAGGTCTAGGCACAAAAATGATTTGTCATGCTCAGCACTCCATGCTAAATCACTTTTATACCCTCTGATTCTCGCTTGTAATCCTCTTTGGAATTTGCTTAATTGCTGGGCTTTTAAGAGCTGGAGGTCAGATACAGACGCTGAGTAACAAGTAAAAAACGTCAAAGGCAAAGTGAGAGCCTCACAAATTCTGCTGTTTAGCTGAGAAGTGAGATGTGACAAAGAGGAGAGGCAGCTGGAAATTGCAAGAGATGTTTTGAAAGAAGCACTTTGAATCATTGTTCTGTTATTGTTGTTTCCATCTATCTGATTTTATCCTCTGCATAACAAAAAGCCCTGCTGATTGCTTTATTGCCTGGGGTTTTGTGCTTGTCCTTCCCACTCGGAATGTCAGCGCACTTCGGGTTTACAGAACAAGTCAGACTTTGGCCCACAGTTGGGCCTGGCCTATCTGAATGTCCTGTTAACCACAACAGGACACAAACCTGCTCTGTCCTTAGGGGTCAAGTGCCATTTCCATATAAAAACCTCACTGTAAACACAGCAGGAGTATTTGCAATCCGGAGTTGCATGATGTTGCACTTCTTGTTTACAGATAGTTCTTTTAAAAGAGCAAAGTGCTTTTTACTAAGAGCCATCACTAACTTCAACAGCGGCTCC
The DNA here is from genome assembly GCA_035772895.1 of Perdix hodgsoniae. Taxonomy (NCBI): domain Eukaryota; kingdom Metazoa; phylum Chordata; class Aves; order Galliformes; family Phasianidae; genus Perdix; species Perdix hodgsoniae. The sequence goes on from JAPSGF010000064.1 coordinate 4,336,850, forward strand.
ACTAAGAAAAGAGTTTATGGATACAATTTGCTTAATTCATGCACTCACTAATTTTTCAAGATTGCTACTATTAACTTGCGCACCGTGCAGCCTTAATGATTTTATGTTACATTTTATATTACATGCTTCTATTTATAAATGGTTTATAAGAGACTAATCAATATTTAATAGGCACTTCAAGTGTGCAGAAGACATGAGTAGCATGAGTTAGCAAAGGTTATGGGCAAGTCAATAGAAGGGTCATAAACACCTATAAGCTATGGCTCATAAGTAGCTCATTGGGTCATTTGGATTTTGTAGCAATTATCCAATTAATTTAAAAAGTATTAATAACTGTTTGTAAACTGTTTGTAAGTGGAGTCCTATTAAAAGGAGGCAATTCCATGACCTATCCTGCCTACAAGCATTAGAGGGAAATACACAGGTTTGTTTTTCCATGCCACACTCTTCCTGTAAGCTCAAACCGATGCTTGTTTCCAATGCAAACAAGTTACAGTGTCATTCTGGGATTTGGGCATTTTATCATACATCCTTAGGGTTAAGTTCTGCTTGAAGATGCATAAATTTAAGTCTCACAGGAGCCACTGGAGCTGCTGGCTGTGCATATGTGCGTGTAGGAGGGTAGAACTCAGCCTTTTTATTTACAGTACCATTAATTAAATTACTGCAATTAAATATCAAATCAAATTGTAGTAAGATAGCACTAAGAACCACAGCTTGTATGAGGGTTAATGAGAGCTACACGTGGTTTTTAATGTGCCACTCTATAAACCATGCCCCAAAGGATATTGCTTGAAGTAACACACATGAAAATAAAATTTCATGCAAATACTTTTTAATGATGTCCCAGTTTTTGTCATCATACCTAATCATTTATGTGGGCTTCCTGCTCTTGTTTTCTTAAAGGCGAAATAAATAAGTAAGAAATGGAAGAGCTCTGATCAACTGGTATCAAATGGAAGAGTTTCTGATCAACTCAGAGCAATTGACAGCACACCACAAAATTAACTTGCAGTTAATCCAGGGCACATGCTCCAATAACAAATCTATTTGACTTCACGATCTTCTGATTATAAAATTTACTGATTTTCTAATTTTCTATGACTTTCTAATTAACTTTAATAATAATTGACATTTTTTCAAACAAGTCAAAGGATTAAAACCAGAAAGTTTTCTTCTGTGCCAGAATAGCCCTGCGCTACTGCTGAGTGCTGCTGACTCCTTAAGGAGTCATACAACCACTCAGTGAAAAACCATCACTGAAACAGAAAAAAATATTACTATTATTGCATCACAGCCCTGGAAGACACTTGTTGTGTTATGAATTGAATGTTTTGGGTTTTTTTTTTTGAGAATTTTACAGCAGAATTTAAAAAGTTTGCTTATCCACTGATCAAATCAAACAGAATTGTATGCGCCTCTATTTACCACAGCTGAAAAACATTAAGGAGGTTCAATATTTATGCAGTATTTCATGGAAGTTCACTAGAAAAATCCAATATAATTTCCCAATTAAAATCATCTGCTAGCTGTCTTATATCCATTAATATTATCTCAAGTCACTGTATACTGAATCTGTCCACACAACAGTGTTATGTGAACATTCATAGCTTAAAAATTAGTAATTACTGTCTAGACAATTCAGTTAGCTACAGCTGAGAGAATATAATGAATAATTTATTTGATGAATTTTTACATTCCTTTTCCTCCTTGTGAATTGTTCATGACCAGTTAGGACAACTTGAAAATGCACACATTGCTTAGAATTATTTTCAGCAAATAATTCTTAACCTGAATATCTTTCCACTGGATGGATCTATTTGAATTAGAGGTTTGATACTCACGTTATGGTAGATGGACCAGATTTGAACAAGCAGCCCAGAAGTAAAAGGCTAAGCAACCACTGCAACTCCCTGCTCTGACAAGGAATTCAAAGGTATGTTTTTCCCTTTGAAATTCAATTTTAATTAGGTGAGCCTCCAAACGGAGGCTGAAACAATGAGTGTTTTAACTCTGCAGCAGATCAAATGCATTTTGACATCCATACAGTAAAGAAGGAATTGCACACTAATGAGAGACTGAGATCAAATGCTCCACACTGTCACCCCAACCTCTAGGCAAGGTGAAGTGTTGGGCCGTTTACCCAGGCCTGGCACTCTGTGCTGCTGCAGATGCACGGATGGCCCCTGGTGCCTTCCTATCAAACTGCAGCTCTTGTGGCCTCTCCTCTTGCAGGAATGGGGATGAATCACAGAATCATTGAGGTTGGAAACAACCACAAAGATCCCAAAGCCCAACCCCAGCCCACCAACACATCCCTCAGTGCCACATCTCCACATTCTTGAACACCTCCAACTCCACCACCTCTCTGTGCAGCCTGTGCCAATGCCTCCACACTCTGGGAGAAGAAACATCACCTAAAATCCAGCCTGAACCTCTCCTCTCCAGCACAGCATAAGGCCATCACCTCCCATCCCGTTCAATGTATGAAGTGCTCTAACCAGCCTGCAGTTTCTCAGGGACTTTCTCTTCCTGCATAGAACACTGTTGAATCCCAGTATCAGAAAGGGAGTGCACTGATCACCTCTTGAATAACCTGAAACTTATAACTCTGCTCCCCCAAGCACTGCTGGCCCCACTCCTGCTGTGGAGCAGTGCTGCCTTCTGCACCAGAAGATTATGAGGCTGTCTTATCTTAATAAAGCTGTAGCACAGCGCTTTCAGTAAAGCTGAGGCACCTGTGGGAGAAATTTATTTAAGCACAATAGCTGCTTATAGGCTACCTTACAACTCCTACCACTCCCTGATTGCTGCTCTGCTCCGTCGTTATGATGCTGTTTTAATTGAGTTTAAAAAACAGAAATTACATGTAAAATAATTACCAAACCCAACTGATACTGGGGCCACAGAAATGAGAAGGAACCAGATGAAGGTCAGTGCCAGCCCTGAACAGGAGCTAAGTACAAATGTTTAAAAAGAAAAGCGTTCCATGCAGCAATGTGTGCACAAGAAATATGGCATTGTGTCTGTCTGGCAAGAACGGGGGTCTTCTGCATAAGTGTAGAACTGTATCACTCACATACACACAACACACCATCAATACATGCAGAAGGGACCCAGTTCACTGCACATCTCACTAACACAGGCTGACAATTAAGCAGTCCTAACAGGACTTGCTCTCCAGCTAGCAGAACAGTTCAAAAACAAACAAATTTTGTTCATGTGTGCCCATTATATTCATGTACTGATTTAATTAACAATAATTTCAGCATCTCTGAAATTTCTTCTCTGTTTTACAAACGATGCTGTTTTGATGAGGGCTCTAGTTCAAATTACTGGCCAATCCACTGCAGCCCGAGACTGGAATGCTACATTAATTGGCAGTAAAACCAAAATGAGCACTCCAGAAAAAGTTATTGATGAGCCAAATTATTGGGTAATTGCTAAGGAAAAAGAGGAGTCTCATTTTAGGCAGACAACATAAAAAGCTTTGGAGCTCCCTTCAGCAAAGCGTTGTTCCTGCTCTGGGTCTGTTTGCATGCTCTCAAAACTCATCGCAGGTTGGCTTGCGCCTTCCCTCTTGCAATCACTCTGCCAAAGGCTCCCCATGCCCCTGTCCCCAGCAGCCTGCCCAAGGACCCAGGCATCCCTCTGACAGCTCGCACTGAGCTGCCACCAGCAAATCCTTATAAAGACAGAAGCAGCAAACCTGAAGGAACGGAGGCAAACAGCCCTCCGGAGGCAGCACAGCCGCAGCAGCTCAGCAGCAGAGCACCTCTTTGCATTTTCCTCCGCGCAGTTATTATTGGAACCACTTACTTCTAACAAGAATTTAGTGCCTGTGCATCCTTGGAGAGGGTTTTCTAAGAATAGTAACTCTGCAGATGGAACAGGGAGACCTGAGATTGCGCTGGCTACAAGAATACCTGGATGTCCTCCTACCCTTCGTGCAAGGAGAACATGGCAATGCTTCCAAACTCAGCTTTATTTAGAAACACCTCACCGGAGTCTCTACTGCTCTTTGTCAATCAAGTCAGAACTGTTGTTCCTTTCCACTGATGCAGGTGTGTAGTGCAGACTTCATTTGACCAAACGCAGAATCTCCAGAACAGCACGCCTTTAGTAAGGAAGCAGGGCAAGAAAACAGACAGGCAACACACGCAGCCTCATAGAGTCACCAAGGTTGGAAAAGACCTACAAGATCATCCAGCACAACCATCTGCCTATCACCAATAGTTCTCACTAAACCACATCCCTCAACATGTCATGAAACAAAGGCACTTGGGACACTCTTGAGCATGCTACACAAGGCCAGGCGCAGGTGAGGGATGCAAGCAGGCACTGCTAACAGGCAGCTGGGGCACAGGCAGCTCTGCTCTACTCCTGGTGGCTGAGAGGTGGGCAAGTTCTTAAAGAAGAGAATACTCAAAGCCATCTTGCTGGGCTGGGAGACCTTCGTTTCATAGGGTAATCAGTGCTCTTCCGATCTGCAAACAGCGAGCACTATGTGGTCAATCACTGCAATCACAAAAGCATCAGTGATTTCCAAGAGGGGAATTAGTGGAAAATAGTACCTTTAGGACTTGATGCTGAGCAGCTTGCAACAGGATCTCTGAAGCGCTTGGCATCAGCATGCCCTGCACAGTCATTAAGGTTTTGGACAACGGCTGTAACAAGTATCAGCAAGTGTATCTCATTTTATGAAAGAAAATTATTGGTTCACAGTGGAATAACACGGCGCTTTTACCCAAGCAGGCGTCAAACATGAGTATGAAATCCCGCACATAATCTCTAGCTGTTGTCATTCAGTGTTTATCATCCAGCACAGTTGAATACAATTCTTATCTTTGATGGATGTGGCACACAATAGCTGTTTTCTTGAGTGCTTCATAAATATTAATACTATTCACAGAGCTTCTTAAAATTTGTCATGTCACATCGCTTTCATAGGAACAGTCAAAATGCCATTATTTTTGTCCCACCAATAGCAAACTCTTTTTTGGTTTCTTTCATTTTTGCTCTAAGAACTAAATGGCAGAGTATGTTTAACTGAGCAGAGGGAGAGAACAAGGGACAATGGATGGCACTGAGCAATTCCAAGAATGAGTTCAGATGCCCAGAATGAGAGTGAAAGGGACAAATTGTGATATTCTTTGGAAAATACAGTTCAGCCAAAACTGAAACACTTCACGAAATAGAGGAGAACTGGCTGGAATTTCATTTTTGGAAGAACACCAACAAATAAGTTTGACGTTATTAAAATTGTCTTACTCTACCACATTCAGAATGGGGCATTTTCACTTAAGGAAAATACTTTTTTTTTTCCCAAAATTAAATATTTGCACATTATTTAATCGAGTTTAATCAAACAGCTGAGTACTGCAAGGAAAGACGTTTTTTTCTCTGTTAAACAATTTTGATTAATCCAAAAGAGCTTCTCTGAATGTTCCTTTCCAAACGAGGCCCAAATTGCCTGGCTCTGAACAAAGCCCATTTGGGTGCCCTTCATGACATGCTTTCCCCACGCATTCCCCTTCCAGCACAGTCAAAGCCTTCCCCTGGATCCAACTTAATCACATCTTCAGTGGTTTGTATTTCGGCTGCTACGTTTCAAGGAATCCTTTTGAATTTAATCTTTCTCCATAAAGTTCACCCTGCACTTGTCAGAACAGCCCTACAAAACAAAGTCACTTAATTCCCTACAACAATTAATTTGACGATGGTAATAATTGCAGAAGATCCTATCTCTGCTACAGAGACACAGAATGCTCACTGTGGGCATAAGAAATAGAACAGTACAAATGAAGAATTTCTGGTTTTCTTCCTCTCCACAGTATTTAATTTGCTTTGAGTTGAACATCCTTGAGTTGAACCTCTGTGGGGTTTTAGAGATGCTCAAGGCTTCAGTCCTGCTCCCATTAATCAGTGTTAAAATACACTTTGAAATCTGTGATCTGAGATTCTCAGATTCTGATTTTAGAAGAAGAAATATAACCTTGATAGTCCTTGATATATCCAGAGTGAAGACTTACTTTCTGCTGAATGGATTTTTCAGTATTTTTTCCCTTGCAATTTTCTGACTGACACAATCATGTTCTCGTGGTTCAGGTACAACAGAGACACAGTGATCATCTTAAAGGGAACTGGAGGGCCAAAGGTCAGAATGATTTCAGGTAAGAAATACACATAAAGTGCAATGGATAAATGCACACAGGACTCTGTGTACATAAATCCATTTTAACCAACCTTTAAAAAAATATGTAAATCAGAAATGGCCGACCCTAGTCTGAAACTTTTGCCACTCCAGCATTGTGCAATCTGAGGTTTTATAACTGACACAAGAGAGAGGGAAGAAAAGTGGCTGCTGCCATTGACGCTGCCTTCATTTCAATGGGCTGAAGGTAAGCCTCAGAGGCCAGGTGAGCTTCCATCTTGGCTTGGTGCTGCTCTTTGCTTGGCATGTGAATGCAAGCTATACTGCCATCAGCAAAAATGCTTTCTGGAGGAAAAATGAAAATCTTTAAAGGCTGTTTCATTTTTAAACACCCCCTTTCTGATAGTGGGATTCAACAGAGTTCTGAGCAAGAACACGGGACACCCAAATTCACCTGACTTCAGACATCCTTCAGCTTGGACTGAATTAAAACAAATGTGCAGGAGAAATCTTTTTCCCAAAGAAGGGCTCAGAAGCTGTCACTGCTGAAAGTCCTCCCAGGCTGCGTTTGCCTTCCTATGGCTCATTGCTACTTGGCAGCCAAAGCGAGATGTACATAAAAAAATAAAATAAATAAATCACCCTGCATTCCTGCTTTTCCTAAAACAAATAAGCAAAGTGTTGCACTCAGCAATTCCCTTTCAGCCTGAGTTATAGAAATGGGCATCTTTGAGGACCATTTTTCCTGGGTGTTCTTGTCAGCACGTTCGCTAGCAGCAACTGGAGATGCTATTATTCAGGCTCCCATTTAAAAGAACTTTACTAGTGTATATACAGCCATCTGTGGTTCTAAGTGATTCACAACATTAGTCAACCATTAGTCAACCAAGAGCTTAGATTTTTGGGGAGAAAACGAGATTTCTGAAGACACAGATTAAATACTTTTAACATATACAAAAATGTTTCAGGCAGAGGGGCTGCGAGAACCAGTGAAATATTGATTGCTGCCTTTGAAAAACAGTTTAGAATAATGACAGACAGGGAATTACAATCCTATTACTATACCAGAAAGGCTGTGTAGCATGTATCTAAAACACTAGTGACGCCAGCCACAGACCAAACCATCATTTTCCTAGATAAGACAAGCACACTAGAGATTCATCTGTTATTAAACCCATTGTTCCTCAAGCCTTCACCCTCACAAAGAAAAAGAAAACAGCCCAAGAAACAGCTGTATACATCTCTTCAGTATCTTGTGCTTTACTTTGACAGAGTTCCTGGTTGCCTAGAAACCCTCTAAAAGAATTGGAGTTTTCTTTTTCTCCTTTTTTGCCCCAACCGTTAGTTAGATAACAGATGAATCCAATCGCGTTTATTTGTGACAGAAACCCTCATGAGGGGCTGAGGGCTTGTGAAGTGTTTGCTCCTTGTACCCCAGGAGCCAGGCTCTGTCAGTGGCCTCATTATCAGGAACTTTCTATGACCATGGGAATTCCAGCCTACATCTGGTTAGATCAATGGAGGTGACTACAGACTGCATCCCTGCTGGACAGATCGCATTTATCTGTGCCATTAGTTTCTGTGATTAGCAGGACTTACACTTCACAAAACATCACCCAATCCACAGCTCACATCTGACTTCAGTGCCATACTGTATGCGTTAAAAGATCCCCCACCGTGTTTATATTTAATAACTGTAATACCAAAATGCTGATTCTGATATTCACTAGCCACAGAAAAGACCATGCAAAGTAGTTTACTTCCATTTTCTACCCTCAATCTCTATGAAAATGGATAACTTATACTTCTGGGGACTTCAGCTCCACGTGTCAATCTGCACACCAGATGTTGGAAGAATCAATTACCTAAGGTAGTTATTGTCAAAAAGAAAACAAATAAGCCTCCAAGGAGCAGAGTAGCTGACATTTTCATCTGACAGTAGCATCAGTGAACAGCCATACCGATCCTCAAAGGTTTTTAGGGACCTCTTAGCACCGTGCAGCAGTACCTGAGCTGGAAGGCATCACACAGGCAGCCCAGGCAGTGCTCCATCCCATTCACTTCCTATGGGCCACGCTTCTCAGCAGTCCTTTCCTCTTCAAAGCGTACGGTGAAACATTACGATGAAACTCAGTATTCCTCCTGTTCTCACCTAAAGAAACTTCCTGGAGTCAAACACTGCAGCTCCCAAGTAAACTTCAAATTAAGGGAGTAATCCCTCATCCATACATTTTTACCTGAATTAAATCAGCTTAAACAGTTCTGCGCAGCATTAGACGATAAAGCAGCATTTACATTCTTCAGAGCCACTCATCTGTGCTGTCATTAGTTCTTGACAGAATAAATCCTACCTCTTTCCTAAATGAAACGTTTTTAGGGATATTAAACAGTATTACTGTGAGATTTTTTTCCCTAAGTGTTTTTAAAGGTACTTTCAGGGGTATGAAAAGTGACTCACGCATCATTCAGGAGCAGGTAAAACTGAGCAAGAGTGCCTTCATTTCCATGTCATTTTCCATTCTTATTAAGCTTTGCTTATTCAGGTCTGATTAATTAATGCCTGTAAAGTGTTCTGAAAATATATAATACTACATAAATACTAAATAATAACAGTGCACTTAAAGTAAAAATAATTTGTTAATTTGCATAGAGTTTTAGGAATTAGCACTTACTTTCCCTAATGTAAATGGCTCTATCTGATCCCTTTCAGCTATCAGAAAACGTGCCAGCAGTTGCAGGACAATGTGGCACTGGGTATTTTACGTGAGACAATTCACAGAAAATGAATTTGGAATTATTTTTGATGTTGCATTTAAAGAGGAACAGAGATAGATCCTGTTTGCATTCATTTTCAAATCCACATTCCCTCTCAGCAAAAACCAGGCTGCACTGCTTCTGGGATTAAAATAGTTACAATTATTCCAATATCAGGGGTTGCTACAGCTTGGAGCTATGCGTTTTCTCAGTCTGTTGTCCAGAGAACCTAGAATTTCACCTTCTGCTTCTACTGCAGTCTGAAAAAGGCATTTCCCTATTTCCATCTTTCTATCCGGGCATCTTATGACACCTGCTCTCAATACGGTTATTACGATGCTTCTATGTGAGAGCAGAACTATGCATATATCCAATCAGGAAATCCTAGCAATAACACTTCCTTGCTCAGAAGGGGTGAATTTTCCAGTCTAGCTCTATCTACAGAAACAAGACCTTCCAGGAACAGAAGACAGGCTATTAGTATCAGCACTTCCAGGACACGCATCATCTTTTAGTTTAAAACACAAACAGGATGTATGCTAGGTACGGAAGACCCTGAGTCCCCTTTGATCATCTCAGCATAAGTCAATGAAGTGTGAATAGCAGACAAAATAAACAATCTGTTTCTAAAGTGGTGTAAAATGCACACAGCAATACCATCTGGGATCAGCTCCTAAGCAGGGCTGGAAGCAGTGCCAGAGGTACAGTGAGTGCTTCACACTTGGAATTGCTTTTGAACCGGTGCTCATCACATGCTAAGTGGTACTAAGGCCATGTATGGACAAAAAAAAACAAAAAACCAAACAAAAAAAAACAAAACAAACAAAAAGGGTTGTTTGTGTGTGTTCATTTGTTTCAGAGGTGCCATTTATCCTCGTACATCCTTTCATGTCTCAAAACAATCCTCACATAAAACCCAATGGTTTTTCCCACAAGGCTTTGGTTGGTTCCTCTCCCACACCGGTCTCAGCAGCTACGGATGATGGAAACGACAGCATAGCATCACCAGAGCCTTCCCCACTATGATCCCCTAATAAGTGCTACAGGACTGAAGCTTCTAAGCACTTATCTGATTTACAGGAGGAGACAAAAACAACTCCACAAAGAAAGCTGGTCCTTGCTGCAGCACTGAGGTTATCACGGCTGTCAGCCAAACCCAATCCCGAGACAGCAGTAGGATGCATGCAATTGTGATCACCCATTTGGCACTTCTCTTTTCTTTGCTGTGTCAGCCAGCAATGCTCTGCATTCCCACTGCATCCTGCCCATGTGCTTTCCTACTGTGCACAGCACCTACACTGCCCACCTAGAGGCAGAGAGATGACTTTCAGAAAGCAAACCCTGAACCACTGGACTATGCCATTTCCATCTGGCTGTCATTCCTCTGGAAATCCCAACAGCCTGGCCCCGTGCAGCTGTGGGAAATGGAGGTTTCAATTAGAAGGAGCTTAAGGACCTGGGGAGAAGCGTCCAATGAGGCAGAAAGAGGACTCTCTTCCAGTATGAAAATTGTTTCGTTTTCTCTCATTAGTGCTAATGTTTATTTATCTATATATTTTGAATGCACTGTTTTTGGCAACAAATAAGTTAAAAGATTTATTAGATGGAGGATCATCCAAATGAAAATGGACAGTCTGGGGCAATTCCCAAGAGCCTGTGGTTACATTTTAGTCCTCCTCTTCCAACTGAAATGAAAATAACCTCCCCCCAGCTTATTTACAGGTACTATATGGAGAGAACGAAGCACGGAGCAGTTGGTAGACCAATAACTCACCTGGAGACCCTCCCTGACCATGCCATCTTCTGTGCATCTCAAAACTGTGCCTATTAATGTGCTTCTGAATCGGCACCAAAGGATTAGCCAGAAATAAGCTGCAATATCAATTCATTACAGCAAGATTGTCTGCTAATAAGGAGCTATTTTCTTGCTAGACAATGTGCAAAAATCAGCTGTCTTCACTCAGAAACCCCAAAGCAAAAGACAAAAAAAAAAGACAAAAGCAACAAAAAATGCCTTTCAAGCTAGCTACAAAATGTAAATGTTAAGAACATCTGATTTTATGTTAAGGGCTTCATAAACCCACTAAAGCAAGAAATCAGCTCTTTTCATCAGGCTATTATTCAAATGTTACTGTGCAGTCTGCCACATCTTTATCTACCCCAAAAAAATACAAATAAAAAATAAAAAAAAACAGGCTGGTAATGAGGAAAATGTCCCCACTGCTGTTTCCAGAGCCACCACAACGCAATGACAGAATAAGTCATCTGGTGCTCTTTCTGTTTTCTGTCGCTTGTTGAAGAAAGTAGCACAGAAAACGAACTTCTGATCAACTGCAGCAACAAAACAGATACTCCAAACAGTACGGACGTGGATGTTTCCACATGAAAAGGCCCAACGCAGCCTACAGAGGCCCACACATCTTGGAACGAAGGAATCACAGAATATCCTGAGCTGGTAGAGACCCACAAGCACCACCCAAACCCAAACCCTATGTCTGAGAGCATCGTCCAAACACTCCTTGAGCTTCTCTTGTCCCTGACTGGGTAACACAGTGCCAGAACCTGCATCGGTTAGAGACGATTAAATGGAGCAGCACTGCAAACTGGCAATCGTAAGGGGAGGAAATGCAAATACAAGCTGCTGCTCCTGCTACTGGTGCCATCAGTTCTTCTATCAGCCTGGGGCCAAGCCAGCCAAGGATGCTCACATGCAGCAACAAGTAATAGCCCACAGGAGACCCCCAATTAAGGGGTAAGGGCATAAATCCATAAAGCTTTTTGCTCTACTCCAGTTATCTTATAATGATGAATTGTGTGATTCAAATTCAGGTTTCACCTCAGATTTTGTCCAAGGACATTTAGAGATAGCTTAAAGCAGCTGCCATAACTGCAAAGAGATGAAGTGAAGCCCCGGCCAAATCCTGGCACAGAAAGAAGCAAAGCTCTGATCCAACGTTGACAATGAGCTTTGGGGTTGGATCTGCTTTTCCTTTGTACCCACAGTGCTCTGCATGGCACAAAACCTGTGCTATCCATTTGGAACCAGCAACGCTATGTGCAAGTCAGTTCACGCACTACCCTGTTTTGATTTTATATCTGATTCATCATTGCTACTTGATAACGTTCCATCCACACAATTAGAGGTTTGTTTCATCTCCTCTAGTCATGCTTACTGTTTATTAGAAGAAAATTCTCTATTGACTTTTCCACACATCATTTCTCCTCTCTTCCTTGCTGTCAGTAAGCGTAGCCTTTGGCAGTAGGAACTGGAAATAAGATTTATTTAGGGTCTTGTTTACCTTTAGAAGTATCTTTCCTTGTTTTTGCCCTATTAGGAGAAGCTAGTGGCCATGCACAGAAAAATACCAATATTCCCTGGTTAATTAGTAGAACAGAAAGAAAAGTAACACAGGCAGAGGGACAGACTGGAAAAAACAATTGACCCTTCAGAGGTGCTTAGCTCAAATTTACAGAGATATGGCTGTTATCCTAGTATATGCACCTTAAACCCTGCCTGGAAAACACGTCCAGTACCTGAACCTTCACAAAGTATTTTCCTTTTCTTGTAACTCCAAGTGGACCTTTTGTTAAACGGCCACTTTGCAGCTCACTGGTCTGCATGGTTCTCAGGGGAAAAGCAAAGCAGAAACCAGCCCAGTTGTTTGGTTTAGCAATGAAGTTTCTCCTCACTTGCATGATAATTTATTTCATTGAAAATGTCTCAGCTAATTGCAACGTTTACCCTTAGAGCACATGCACGGCAGTCACATTAATACACCAGAAGACAATGGCTCCAAAGGAGCTATTACCATGTACCAGGCCAATAATCCACAAACACTAAAGGATTTACACAAAAGACTCAAATAGTTTCCAAGGAGCCATTATGGCGTATCAGGTAAATAAAATATTATTGAAAAGTATTTTTTGCATTTAAATCATTTGCAGCAGGTGCACAGGAAGTAGCACATAATAAAACGGTTCACGTTCCCCTGAATACTAACGAGAATCAGCGGAAACACTGAGCAGAAAGAAGCAGCAGCAGGTTCTTACCATGGCAAGAGGAACAATTCCAGCAAACATCGTTCTGCTGACAAAGATCTCAGAGACCACCAGCTCGCTCAGAGAATCATCTCGAGGGTATTCCACCTGCCAGGTGATCTGCTGGGCCCCCGCCAGGCTGCTGGCGTTGTCGATCTCAAAGTCCATCTGCAGGATCTCATAGGAGGTGATGTTTGCTCTGGGAAAAAAGAAAACAAAATCGTCCATAGAAGAAATATCAGTAGGATGTTACTGATAAAATACATTCTGACTTCTCTTTTCTTTTCAACAGAGGATTTACCATTCAATTTAACATGCAGACTTGAAGACGGAAACCTAAACCAGGCTATAACTGGGCAATAGCCATCCATTATAGACAGGTGACATCTTCTAGTTTCCTGACATAGAGCCATCCTTCCCATTAAACCCAAGCATTCATTCCATGTAATTGTGAAGAACATACAGAATAAGCCCCAAACCCTGGGAACTGATTGCATGGACGCTGCTGAATTACTCAGTATAACATTATCATAATGGTGCTGCATGTATTAATGCTCCAAAGCAACAGAATAGACCAGAAGGTGTGTCCCTTCCCATAGCAGTGATTCAAGAGCTGTGCTCACAGTGGGCTGCCTGGATGCTGCTACAAGGAATAGACACTTAAACATCCTTTTCCTCTTCCCAACTGCAGGGGCAAGAAACTGTTTTTGCCATATGTTTTTGAAGGCACATTGTAAAGGGAAAAAAATCTGAGCAGGAATTATTGATTTTCATGTTTTCTTTCTGACAAGAAACAACACAAACATATGCTTCAATGCCTGGAGGATAAATATTTTCCATGCTGACAGAAGATAATATCCACCTTCAGGCAAAACTAGAAGCATCTTTGGGTGGCCAACCAGGCAGCCAGCAAAAACTCTTTAAGAGAAATATTATTGCACATTGCTATGGATGTAATTAAGGCTGTTCTGTTAAAAAGTCTAACCACTGTGGGCACTACGACGGCACACTCAACTTCATGGTTTTCCACTTATCACTTCTGGCAGTTTGTTTTATCTACATACATAAAATGGATTTGCTCGCAATGCAGAAATAAAATCTTGAGATGAGCTTTACATTAACTATGGATGTGGTTATTAGCCCTGTTAAGTACGTCTGGATCTGCAGTTTAGGTTCAATCTGTTCGAGCCAATAGTTGTCACTCACAAACACCCACAGGCAGCTTCCAATTCTGAACAAAACTACTGACGGAGGGTTTTGCTTTGGATTCACCAATGAAATAAAGTCCAAATACTGTCAGGTCAGTCTTTAGTTATCAGTCAAATCCGTATGTCCCACTGATGGGCCTCTGCTCTGCCTGTCAAGTGTTCAAGTTTTCCTTTCCTCCTTTTTCTTTTATACACTCCCCAGGTAACCATAATAGTGATTTTCTATTTTTATGGCACACCAGGACTCAGATCTCTATAAGAAGAACATGTGTCTATATAAGCAAGTTGGAGTAATACCTGGGAATAAATGACTCTTGCCCCTACAAATATGCAAAAGCCTTCACTGCATCCTTAGAACAGCAAGGAGCCTTCACCAGATAAAAGTTTCATTTAAAGACAGACGTGACCACTCACTGCTGGGTTGGAAATGAGCAGTGACACAACAGAAACTTTTCTTAGATCCAACTGATAGTTCACGCGCACTAAAGCAGAGCTGACTTTCCAGGCAGGTGGTGGTCCTGCTTCAAAGGAGAATCCTTATTGTTGCCTGGAAAAACAACAGGGCTCACTAACTGCTTTCTGTTTTTGTCTCAGTAGCAAACCATGCAACATGAGATTGTAATACTAAATAAAGGTCCCTTTCTCATTTGGAGTTTTGCTGAGAGGCCGGGACTTACTGTACCCAGCTAGCTTTCACTCTTCAGTCTCCACCGATTGTGCAGCTTTAGCAAACAAATGCTCAACTTTCTGCACCCCTTTGTTTGCGAGCAGGTTTTCAGTTTCCTCCAGAACAGCAGGTCAATGGATTTCCTCAAAGCTACGGACTCTTTTTTTCCTCCTCAGGACAAAGACTCAGCTTTCATGCAGTGCCAAGTGTGACAATACCTGGGTCACAGAGTACCCCCATGGCCTAACCCACCCTCTGTGTTCGGAGCCTCTTCCTGGGTTACAGCTGTAATAAAATCATGATAAAACCTGAAAAGTTTTCTTAGAGCTTTTCTGCTCACCACTGCATCTCTGGTACTATATTCACACTTCTTGCAATTTATTATCCATCCTCTATAATACCATGTGGGAGACCACTGCCTTTTCCACTGAAATCGGATGAAGCTGTCAAAGCAAAAACAGAATTATCTTAAACCATAAGCAAGACCTTAAAGGTTAGCATTACCAGCTCCATCAGCTGATAACTCCACATCACAACGCCTGCATCTAAAATTTTCTCCTCAATATGAAGTACTGCACCCCTTTATCAAAGGAGACATCCCACCCTGCCCCTCAGCTTCTCCTTGATGTGACTTTCAGCAGGTAACCAACGCTGGTCTCTGTGGTCACTGTCAATGTGAAAGTGTTTGGTGAAGACAAAACACTACGAGTGGGAAAAGCCACTAACAGAGGAGATGATGACCATAACTCATGCTGTTATCAGTCATTAAATCCCACTAAACCATATTTTATCCTTTATCCTATTTCAGCTTTTTCTTGAGATTTATTCCATTTTTCTTTTAAGTAAGTCTGCACTACTGGGAAGAGCCTGATGGAATCTAAGGACTACAAATCACTTCCCCTTTCCAAATCTTTCTTCTCTTTTCCGTTTAATACTTCTGTTGCCCAGTGAAGTCTTTTCTTGGTTTAGAAGGATTTTGCCAAACCTCAGTTTGAGTTTAGAGGAGCAATAAAAAATAAAAAGTCAAAATTACTTTTATAAAAAAAGATTATTTCCTGCAAGCACAAGGAAAAGACCTTATAATTTTAGGCAGCTGGCATGGTTGCTAATAAGTCCATTTCTATGGAAATGAGTTCATAACTATTAATTTTGCCTGCTCCTGATCTATTCTTGATGAGCCTTTCAAATTTAGAAAAGCGCTTCATGATTCTCTCAATTTGGTAATTACTAACTCCCTTTGATGAATCCAGCCCAGTATTTCAGACATGAGACATTCATTAGACATTTTTCTTTCTGGTGAGAGGAGAAAAAGAAACCATGGCCTTGGATTTATTTCCTCTCCCAAACTCCAGCAAGTAGACCTTCTTTTTCCTTTTGCAGTTTATAACGCTGTCCGTGTACTTTCACAACACCACCTTTGGTGCTGGAAGAACCCCAACAAAGCCGTGACATTTGGGCTCAATTTCCTGATGTCACACCTCACCAGGCTGAAACTGCAGCATTTCCTCTGGATGCTAAGCCAGAAAGCAGCATGCACCCACCCACAGGCTGCCTCTTCTCCATCAAAAACACTCTCCCAATACAGCAAAGCACAGGCTGCACAAAGAACAACAGTAGTAAGACCTGGGTTTCAAGCACTCCTAAACACCTTGAAGAGGTCCTCCATCCCTGCATTCAGGTGCTTTTTAGAGATTCACACCATTTTTGGAGGGCTGTTACCTCCTTACATATTTTCTGATGGAGCACCTTCCTGAATCTGCTAGTGTATGCAAAGAGTAAGAAATATAAATATATATTAAATCTGAATCTAGGGAAAAAAAGCCATTTTTTGCTTCTCCGCATTTATTATCTTATTAGGAATTAATATGGAATGGCATAGGCTCATCTTACAAAATGACAGATTACTGTGAATGTCCACTCTAGCATTAATATTAGTGATTTCTTTAAGAACTACAAGATCACCTGGCATTGAAAAAGTAAAGAATTAAACTTATTCCTAATTTTTGTCAAAGCAAAATATGGGAATACTGAATTAAGTGCCGGAACGGTGCACAGTGATTGGTGGCAGTGACAGTCTAAATAGTTAATAGTTACCATAAATAAACAAACACCTACTATTAGCTATAAAGACTTGCATTGCTAACCTAACTGAAGAGCCTGACCTGCACAACTTCAGAGAGAAGGAAATCTGGCCCCCACCACCGTGCATCAACAACTTAGCTGACAGACAGAACCTCCTACTGGTGCTGTTGGCTACTAGAGGAAATCATGAGCTTCATCCATTCATAAAACAACTTTTCCTATAAACAGCAAACTAACTGTTTACGAGGCGCACGGCAGTGTAAATAAACTCATAAAAAAATGGAGCAGACACGAGGTAACTGAAAATAATAAAACGTCTGGTATCGCGTTGCCTCCGAGTCTCCTCAAGGTTAATAATGGTCAATTCCACTCTCACTGACAAATTGTCACCAAATTCAATGAGAACAGGATTATATAAGCAAAGTACATTAGTTTATGAAATATTTCAGTAATACAGGTCTCACTCCTTTGATCTCAAGAGGATTAATTTCACAAGCATGGCTTACCAAAGAGCAAACACTTACAAGAGGAGAGTTTTCAACAACTGATTGGAAATGCTCGTGACCCTAATTTCCTACTGAAGTCAAATGAAGCAACAGACAGCCAGGATCTCTTGGGGAAAAGATCCAGATTGAAGGTCCTGACCTTCTTCCCCTTCAGGAAATTAAGACTCCAGTAGTCCAAAATGAAGGAAATGAGACGCAATGTCTCCGAACAGAGCAGCATCCAGTTTATGAATTTTGCATACTGTCAGTCCTCACACCTTGCTGAGTGTTGCTCTTCACAGACACATGGGTAATGTAAACAGCTACATAGGATAAAAGCAAGCTGTTACATACGTTAAGAATGCATGGACTGACAGAGTAGGTTTTAATAATCTAGTAAAAGGTATAAAAAACAAAGAAACTTCTGTTTGAAGTGCACCACCAAGACCAGGTATTTTTCATGGCATTTTTGCTTAGCCAACATTTTCCCACAACTGAAAACAATAAATCTAGATAACGAGCAAACCTTTTAAGCTTTTCAGCCTCATCCACTGCCAATTCACAACTGTGCTGCTCACTAACAACTTGCAATAACTTTATTTGATTTTATCAACATCATCATGACAACCCTGGAGACAACTGAGACAATTGCTTCAATTATTTTTATTTGCTTCCACCCTTGTGACAGCGTACAGAAATTCTTCCAGTAAAAAGAGTCCTTAGATACTATTTTAGTTAGCCTTTAGCAAAACAGGACTTAACCAAAATCAGTCTGGATGTAATTGGTATAGTCCATTGCTGGGTATTGGGACTCCATTTGCTCCTTTGTTACAGCTCTCCTTTTGAAACAGCATGTAAGCTTTTTGGGGTTTATAAAAGCACTTTGATTGCACTGAATATTTTTCTGACTACTATTTAGAGCCTCTTTATTGCTGTGCTGTGTATTTCTTGAAATAAAGCTCCTCTGCCAGGAGAAAGCATCTTGCTGAGGAGTATAACAAACCCATCCAATAAGAAACCGGGGCCAGGGTTTAGCTGATGTTGGATGCAAATATAGAGGGAACTATTTTTGTACACAAATAATAAATGACTTTTTAATGAAAGATTTACACTGAATTCTAACCAGTTAATAAATACCAGTGTCCAAATGGTGCTTAGAATTTTTCTCTCAAGTGTTCAGAAATCTTTGTGTATTTACATACCATAATCACATGGTGTATTTTCATACTGTTGTGCAAGCAGCTGAAATACATCATAAAGCAGTGATGGCTTTTTAAGCAACCAATGACTTTCAAGACAGTAAATTCAGTGATACAAGAACTTCTTTGCAATGCATAACTTCCATTACAAACATTTCCCTTCAGAAACTCTCAGAAGATCTTTAAATGAACAATTTTGGGAGACACTTCTTTTACCATTCCTGATACTGCAGTTTAATAACCCAAGGCGTGTCTATATTCAGCCAAGCTGCACATAACATCTGGGCAGCAAACACTGCAGTTAACCTTCAAAGAGAACTGAATGGTCTGGGTCACTGAGGGAATCGATGGCGCAGCCCCTAAAAGAAAACCAGAAGTTACTTGCTGGAAATCCATTGCCATGCAAGGGGACAGGCTTGGTCTGCCTATAAAGTCACCACCTTACAGCCAAACAAATGTGCTCCCTGCAGGTAATTAAGTAGTAGAAAAAGGCTGATCTCCCACACAGCTCCTCCATCCCCTCTACCCCATATTAGTGTCTACAAGCTCAGCATAGAAAAGATGCTTCACTCCGTCCTGTTCTTCCCCAGCCAACTATGAAATGGAAGACATGTAATTTAATTTCCCTGAACACTTCCAAATGTACCACAGGTCATCAGGAAGAACGACTCGACATGACAGCTCCTGAGCCCATACCACTGTGCGAGGCTCTTGGATCCTTACAAACACACACACGTTCCTCACCTTCCTGAGTGAAGAGCTTTGTAATGAAGCCTGGGTCCATCAACCCTAGGGTTGAGTTCTTACTCAACCTACACTTCCAACAAAAAGTTTCCTTGGCATTTTAATACCTTAGAATTTCCACGTGGCTGACATTAGTATTAATTGATCAAACTCATTCATATACACCAGGTGCACGGGTACAGAAAAATGTGATTTGCCCCAGGAGATGTTCCTGATGATCCAGTTGCTCTCTTGATTTCAACTGAAGCTGGCAGCCTCGCCGCTGTGGAGAAACAGCAACCAGAGGGGATAATCTAAAGATGCAAACTCCCCACGTGCTGCATTTATGAATGAAAGGGAAGAGGAGACAGGCTGCAGATGGTAGCACTCACATACCTAATTCGCTGGAGGATGCAAGAAAACAGTGACAAATGGTGCTCTGTTCTTGAGGACTTTAAAAGCCTAATGTGACACCTTCAACTTAATCCTCTGCTTAATGGGCAAAGGGTGGAAACGAACAAGTAGCAGAATGCCAAGCAGTCAGCAAGGACAATGGAAAGTTAATAAGCAATGGTTTGTTCCAAAACTTGCTTGAGTGCACAGAACTCATGAATCTGCTGCAGAAGATACCGTAATTCCAACTGCACAAAACAAAGAACAAATCAAAGCGGGAACACAGGCAAGAATTATTTGCTTCCTCCTACATTCTGTTCCAATTTCAAGAGTAAGTACCTAAAGAATTAGACAGCTATCTTCGCACTTAACGTGCTCTCACAGCAGGGCTGTCCTGTGGCTAGTTCACATTTCTGCTAAGAAAAACATGGCCATGACAACACCCTCAATGAAGCTAACACAGAGATCAGTGTCGTCTGTTAGCAACACAAACAGGACCTCCTCTCCCTCCACGTCCTCAGAAAGACCTGGTGCACATACGATTGCTTTATTTTATAGTCTGGTAATTACAAGAAAAAAGAGCTATCATTTTCCTGCTGTTATTGATATCCACTGAACAGACAGTGAAACTGTTAAAGTTAACTGGAATCTAAAAGTTTCCCTTGTTTTAAATGATAAACAGGATTAACTCAGCTGAGCAAGCAGGGTGAGCAGGTTCTGCACGCAGGGTAAGAGCAGAAAAGGGCCAAAGGTTCCACTATATACCCTTCCTCCTGTTAGCTGAGATCTGCTTACAGTTCTCATCTTCACAACAAAACCCAAAGCAAGAGAGCTGAGCAAGGAGATTTAATGTAATCCACTTCCATAAAGCCTATTTTTCTCCAAGAAAGGAATCCCAATTTCTCCAGAAGTGCCAACATAACTCCAAATGACAAAAAGCAGAGAGGCGGATTTAATATTTCTCTCTCTCTCCTCTAAAATCATTCCACAATTAGCCTCTAATGGCATGTAAGTGAGGTCAGCACAATGGTCACCACATAACATCTCCGGGTCACCTTTTTAAAGGGTAATCATTACTTTGTCACACTTGCAAGACAATGATTTCCCAACATGTGATGGATTCCCATGCAGTGACAGCTAATGGCATGCATAGGGTGGCTGCTGGGGTATTGCTCAGAGCTAAGGTCAGCCCATGAATTAATGAGCCTGGCTGCAAGCGAGCAATAAGCGAGGTTAATTCATTTAGGCTCTGGAGAGGAATGATTAGAAACAGGAAGGGGAGAAGAGGTGTTCCATCCCACCTTCCCCATCCCTCATCTATGGGACAAAATGCCCCCAGAACCGCAGTTCCATGGGCTTCCTCAGCAGTGGAGACTTAACTGCTCAAACCATTCCCTCCTCCCTCCTGCCCCCTCCCAGCTCTCTTCTTCCCCATAAAAGCACGTTCAGGCCTGGAAAATTGTTCAGCTGAAATCCTCAGATTTTGTTGAGTCCTGGCATTCCCCGAGAGAGCCGTATTTATACCATTGCTGCTGGGTATTCCTGCTGGAAGCAATCTGCTTTCAAGCTTCCTCAGTTTCCCCTTGCAAAAACTTTGAGTTCCCTCACTGCTATCAGATGTAGAGACACACCCCAAAATAAATAAAATATTCTAGTTCCTTTAACCTAATTCCTCATAACCTAACTAACAGCTGGACCAGATGATCTGAGAGGTCTTTCCCAACCTTAATGATTCTATGACTCTATGATTCTAATTCAAATGCAGCAACCTCAGCTCCCCACCACATAAATACATCCCTCCACATCCATGAATGTTTTTCCAAGGCTCTGAAATCCACCACCAAACTCCCAGATCCAGCTTCCAATCTTACCAGCAGCCATCGCTCATTTGGATCAGCAGTCACATTTGAGCATCTCCACGGATTTAACAGCACTTTCAAGTGTGTCCTCTATGTTTACTGAAAGAAATTCTGTCGTTGAACCATTTAAAAGAAAAAAAAAAGAAAGAAATGGAAAGAAAAACACGGTATGATAAGACAGCAGCTAAACGTATACTGATTGCAGTAATTGCATCCATTCCTCTGTTGGAAAGCCTTGTATTGTATTTCTAATATGTGCTGATAAGTGCATTCACAACATAAGATTAACAGCCTCCAGACAAGAATGGCTATTATGTTTAACAGACTGATTAGCAAGTGACAGAGCTGCAAACTGTAGTCCTCATAAATCGGTTGCTTTTAAATTACAGCAGCATTTTATGGTCCCATTTATGAAATGCAACGGTTTGTTACACATATGCGGTGTAATTCCTATCTGACAATAATAGAGGACAGCAAGATTTGAGCGTTTAATCTTCAGATCTCAATTAAAGCATTGCTCATTTTCTTTTTAATTACAGTAAAATCTGTGCTGTACGTGGCACTCTTTATGGATCCTCCTGGCTCAAATGTCTCCCAGACACCATCCCCAAGCACAGGGACAGCCATTTAGCCCGTATCTTTTCTAAGTCCTACTTCATTCAAGCTGCTATTTTTGTGCCTCCACCAGCCCTGCTCACCTCCTGGAACAGAAACCAAAGCACAGATCTCCAACTGACGTCCATTCAGACTTGCCAGAGCAGGCTTGTCCCTGCTACAACCAGGTCTGCTTACACCTCAAGTGAATGGAGCTCCTAATTAATTCCCTGTATTTTCTAACAGCAAATGGTGGGATTTAGGCACATCGTTCCTTGCGGTGCTTCTGAAAATCCTGCCATCAAATGTGTGATTCTGTTTTTGTTGACTGCTCTTATTTTTCTCGCTGTAACATATGAGAGCACCAGTCTTGGATTTGGGCCCTCTGTGTATTTCGTAGAAGCACAACTATAAAGGCAGTCCTGACCCCACAGAGCGTGCAGTCCACAAGACAGAGACAGAAAAGAGATGCAGCAATCTGCACCGCTTTAAATTCATACACAAAACAGAAACCCTTTAAGCACGAATTTATCTACAGACTTTCAAGCTCAATGACATCATGCACTTCAAACCAGTTTATTTATAACATAAAGCTTAGTATAACTTGTAAGGAGACAGAATAAATGAATTTGTTCTATCACAGAACTTCATCAGATACAATACAGATGGCTCTGCTACCATGGTTAAAAATAGCCTACACACTTTGAAATCAGCTCAAGGCATTTATCAAATTAGGAAACTGGTGAAGGAGAATGTCTAGCTTGTATACTGTAATTGGTACATCCACACAGCGGTTTGGTGCTTTTGTTTTTGGTTTGCTTTTATTAATTCTACCTCACATGTTCAGCATTTGGTCCTGGACAGTCAGCTGAACTGGGAGAACTCAGTTTCCCAAACCATTTTTCTTTGCTGAACAACAGGACAGAACAACTCGAGGTTGTTTACCATATGTAGAAGAGAAGGGGGGGAAACCACCCAAAGAGCAACACAGGGTAGAGCAGAATATAGGATCACAGAGTGCTTAAGGTTGGAAAGACCTGTCAGTTGGCCCAACTGCCAACCCATCCCCACCATACCCACTTACCTTGTCACTCAGTGAGACACTACCCTTTTTCTTGAAGGGTAAAATACTTCAGAAACAAAACGACTGTAAAGCAAACCTGGCATGCAAGTTAAGCAGCCCAACACAACATGCAGGATGTAAAAGGAAGATTGCAATTGATAGATCCCAACAGTAAGCCCTGCAGTTAATTAATTGTCAGTGAGATTGCACCACAGAAGTGGCCTCGTTGATCGTGGCTTCCTCCTGCATGCTCCTCGAGCCATCCGTGTGTGTTTCCCAGCTAATCTGGAGCAGACAGGGAGACAGGGTGCAGACCCCCCCCAAAGTCCTGCAAACACTGCTGTCTGAGGAATGAAATCCATTTGCTTCTCAGCTTTCATGGCTCTTGTTCTCACATTCCACCCACATATGGAAATTAGGTGTTGATGTTCACTGAGAACTTATTTACTGAAGGATTTAAAGCAAGATTTTTGAAGGAGTTCTGTCTGTCTAAGCTGCAGCAAACCCTGGGGTCCCCAGGCCCCCGGATGTCTCTGTGCCCCCTGCAGCCCCCATGTCTCATAGGGGCCTTCTGCAGAGCCTTCCTCACTGCCAGCTTCGAGCCACATCTACTGGATTCTAATGATAGCTCCGTGCCCAGGTCCTTGTACAATCACCTGTGGTCAGAACACCAACTGAAGTATGGTCTATTACCAGTTATCTGACCAAGAAGTGCCTAGCATATTACTCTCCAGAGCAAGCTTACAGAGCAGGACCACATGGGAACTTTGAATTTCTGACATCAGCGTGAACTTTGCAGCTGAGATCCGTGGGCAGATGATGAAGATCCGTTTTCATCTAAATCTAATACTTTCTCTGGAAGGGGAACATACAGTTTAAAAGATCAACATACAGTAACTTCTGGCTGGAATATCGAGTTCCAAGTTTACTACTGCCTTTACAGGATGCACTTAAAAGGCAGAAAGATACCATTAGAATTCATAAGATCCACACTGTGGACTCATTGCTTACTAAGATTGGTATTAGCTGCTTCCTCCTACTTCAATTTATCAGCTGCACTGTGCCCATATTTTGTTTTCAAGAGGATTACAACAGCACATCTAATAATATGAATGTTTCTGCAGGTAATAATTGAAAATGAGATCAGTTGATAAACTGCTTTGATAAGAATTCCAACACGTACGAGGAGAAAAATATGACATGTATCCCTTCTGGACTTGTTCCTTTGCAGTGACCTTAGAAATGAAGGAAAATAGCTTCTCATCAGCTCCTGCTCATTTAAAGTCCACCTCAATCCCTGTGGATAGTGCTGGTCGCAGCATCCCTCCCCTTGCTGCCTCTATCTCCATCTCTGAAACATCAGGAGAGCAGGGAAAAAAATGATTTAAGAAAGCAATGAAAATTCCTCTCAGTGAAAAAAGAGGGGAAAAAAAAGAAAAAGAAAAAAAAATTGAAAAAATACTTTCCAACTTCTGTGTTTTTTTCTTTAATTCAAACCACTTGCCTCCAGAATCCCAACCGTTCAAACTACTTAGTGCCCAGGCACCAAGCACACAGAGCAGAACGTGGGAGGGAAGTGTCGCTTATCATCTTTAGCTGCAAGATTTGTACTTCTGCATTTTCTTTCAGAAATGCAGAAAAACAAAAACAGCAAAACCTTTAAGCTCAGGAAGCAGGTTGGAAGGTAATCCTGTTATAATCATAGGGTTTTCTTAACGTTTGTGAGCGACTGGAGGAGTTACGACTTTAATTTCATATAAAGCAATTTTTGATTTCAATGCTAAAATATGGGTGTTCCAAGGAGATCTACAAAGCAGAATAAACAAGATAAACGCTCTTTTTCCCTTAATCAGTATTTGATGACACACTGGCTTTAAACCTCCTTTTACTGGTATGTACAGTTTGCATTTGGCTTATGAAATAAGAAGAAGAGGGTCTTCATTGAAGGGACCTCAGAGGTCTTCCAGTGGTCCAGAAGTCTTCCAGTTTCAACTCCACTGCCCTGCCCAGAGCTCACCACAAAGCAAAAGTGGCATAGAAAGGACAAACCATGCGCTTAAGTGAGGACCACCTCTCCTCCCAACCCCATTTTGAGCTACATTCACCAAGCATCCAAAGCACAATTGGAAACCTGCTTCCAGAACAGAAAGAATCAGAAAAAAAATGGTAAGAACATCAACCACACAAACATCTGGAGAATAACCAGCAGGGCACAACATTTCTTTGGAGGTCTGCAAGCAGCCAAGAGACAACAATACTCTAATTAATAAACGGCAGGTTGCAAAACACATCCAAATGGCTTTCCTTCCTTGGTGCTGAAGAAAACATCAGGTTGCACTGAGAGTTGTTTCCATAAAGAAAATACAGATAGTGATGCATCCCTAAAACTCTCTTCTTTTAATTTAAACCTGCGAAGACAATGTGCACAAATGGGGCAAGAGGCCAGCTGATTCTACTCCCAGAGCAATGCAGAAACAAGACTCATCACAGGCCTTTTATTTTACTCAGGATTTCTTTTTTATTTATTTACTCTTCTTTCTCTCTTCACTCGTCTATTCATCTACCCACTGGAGTACTGAAAATTCAAGTTCTTGTTCTTCTGATTCATATTCAAATTCAAACACATATAAACACACAGCACAGCCTTCACTGTGAAAGTTTGAAGAGTTTTGTTGTGGATTTAGGGTCTTTTTAAGTGTATAACAAGCCAATTAAAGAGGCTGAATCAGTACCTTTTAGATGAATATACAGGAAATGAGAGGAACATGGCAATAGTGATACATTTTCCAGCCTGAATTCCCAAGAACATGTGGTATATGCTATTATTTTATGTATAATGAGTAACTTGTAATGTGTTTATCTCATCAAGGAAGCCACTTTTCCCCTCACTTTTGCATTCCCTGTGTGCTTAATGAAGTGGGTTTGCTTTTGATGAAGGTAACTGCATAACTAATCTCTTCTGAACAACTTCTGTGGTTTGGTCACGGTCTCTATAGATGTGCTCATGTCCTCAGCTGGCAGACAAACACAACCAAGGCCAACTGCTCCAAAGGCCTGAGGGTACAGGAGACTGTCTACAAAGCACCGCAGTCAGATACAGTCAATACCATCCTCATAGTTGAATGTATGCACATTACTTATGCTGAGTCCCCTCAGCTACATCTGCTGAGACCCCACTCATACAACAAAGCAGGCCCCAACAATTGCAGCAGCCCCAGACACACAGGCTCAGGCCGTGTCACACAGCGCATCTCAAACCATGCAGGAGGACAGTTTAGCCAACTGAGCTCCCTGCAAGGACCCCTGACCAGGTCCACAACCACCAGGTCTTTCTGGCTCTGGCTAAAAGCAGACAGCTGAGCCTAAGGTTTCCCAGACAGGCAACAGGAAAAGCTTTCCTCTATGGAACGACTGATCCAAAAGAGAAAGGCAGCACCAAATAGAACAATGTCCTGCTGGGATCAAGCTACTCAATGTTTCTGTTGAATAGATGTAAATCAACACATTTCTGACAAGTTCAATAAAATTAAAGACTCCAATTCAGAGTATACTTCCCCAAAGGGAAGCACTGCAGTAATAGTTTACTAACTGAACATTTAATGCTTGCATAAGAGCTAGGATATCCAGGATTTCCTACTGGGAAATCATTCTGAAAACAATTCCAGTCATCACAGAGGCGGGTGGCCCCTTCAGTGGGGCTTGGCTATTTAAGGGACACAGGCTAAGACCTTCTGACCAGATGCTGTCCGAATTCTCTGCTTACAATAGAAGCACCAGAGGACCTGCTAACATGGCAGGAGGCAGCCCCACAACCACACTGCCATAATACAGCACCTAAATTTGGAATGAAAGGGAAATGCATCCAGCAGAGCACACGAGAAAAGTTTAGGGAGACAGGGACACACTCAATCAACCAGGACGCAGGAACAAATAGCAAGGTTTCTGCCAACACCAGAGACCTACAGATAGGAAAAGCAGTCAAGAGGGACATCATTTTGTCACTTATGAGAAAGTCATCCTGATCCACCTGGATAATGCTCCCATTCTGGAACAGCAGAGCAATTGCTGTCAACCAAACCATCAGGACTACAATCTGTAACTTGAATGATGCTGCTTCTCCTGTATATAACATATTTCTTTCTTGCACTTTTCCTTCTTAGAAAAAAATATATGCTTTGTAATAACAATAATAAAAATGGATTTCAAATGAACAGTCCTTACAATCACTGAAATAAATATATGGAAAATACATTTAATTATTACCAGAGCAATCTGGAAAGTGTTTTGCTATAATTAAAAGGATAATTACCTTTCTCTACTTTAACAAATTCATGAATTAATAAATCAGGGCAGCTTTGCCAGAGTAAACTTATTTGCAAATATTACAAATAACACACTCTCACGGTATGATCGCTTTGGATCTGTAGATCCAAACTCACAAGCTTGTCTTCCCTGAGCAAAATGACTGCTTCAATAAGCAAAGCAGGACCCCAGAAATCTCTAGCTAGGGTATAATCCTTACTGCATGGGTAATGGTACCATACTGAGCAGATGTGCTGGGCCATGAATCTACTTGCTCATCATTAGCATCACATGCAGAAAGAACACTTAGTACCTCGCTCGTGCACAGACCTACAGGCTGTGGTCATTTATGAAAGTTTCTTCAAAATCACTTCAAAAGTCAAATAATGTGCTCAAATCACAAGCAGCTCATGGACAGCCCAAACCAAGCAGAAGCAAAACAAAGCATTTACTACAAATTGTACATCCAGCTCAAAAAATTGCCTTGAATAACTCACTGTTATGTTTTGGTTTGTCACCTGCTATGATACAGTAAGGAACAAAAATCTTTGCTGAAGAATAAATGTGTCCTATTTAGAGTTCCATTCAGCAACGATGTTGTAAGGTCTGTGTGTGGAGGTCATAGATGAAATACAGACCATGAGCTCTGTTGCTTGAAATATAGATCACTATAAAGAGTATTATAAAGCTGGTGCTGTCTGGAAGACTGCCATGCTTTTTTAGATAGAAACAATGGACACATGTTTGTATCTCAGTTGAAATAAAGATGCTTATGAAGACTGCAAAGGGAAATAAAATTATAACAAAACTTGAACTGTAAGGATGTTTAGTATGTAATTATTTAAGCAGAAACACTGAATCATTTAGGATGGAAAAACCACTATGATCATCCAGTCTAACCATCAGATCACCTTGTCCAGCCATCAAAGATCCTTAATAAGTTACACAAACAAGCTTAGTATATAAACTTAGGTTTAAAAAACTAGTTCAATTTCTGGAAGGGAAAAAATGGACTAGTGTTAGATCAGTAATGTACGTTAGTATGACCTCTTTACTTAATGTATGAGATATATAATATTAAATGTGTAATGTTGAAGTGGGACAAAATTATTTATGGCAAAGAATCAAGAAAAAGCACCTACAGACTTGATAAGCACAGGCATTGAACAATCAAAGACGAAGCATGATTTTCCATTGGACTCTCTCCACAAACAAATGGGAAATGCTTGGCAGTGTAGGGCACATACCTACATACACACACCTTTAACTTGTTTTACTCTTTCTTCAATGCAAAAACTTTGGAATGTCACATCCTGATGCATGCTCGTGCATTCTGCCCTGCTCTCTCCCTACGAAGATGATGCACAGGTCTCTGTGGGTTAGCACTAAGCCTCCTGCAAGGGCAGCTTCCCAGCAAACAGAAAGCCTGAAGCCCATGTCAGTACATCTGCAGCCTGGCATCACCACGCCTTGTGGCTGCCAATTTGAGATTTCCATGGATGGTGGTGTTCAGCAACACCAGTGACCATCTGTTTCTTCCTCCTCCTCCTCTTTCTTCTCCTTATCTCTCGCTATAATAACCGAGATATCCTGGAAGCGAAGGGAGTTTAGAATTAGCAGTGGATGACACAACATCTGCTGACTTAATTCCCAGTGAAAGGAAGGAAAGAAAGGCTTTGAAAGAGGGTGTAACGTAGAGGGTTAATGGGGAAGATGGAACGGCTTGGAGCTGCAGTCAGGCAGCGGTGTGATTTGACAGCCTGTTTCCCTGCGTGGCGGGTGGAAGAGCAAGGCTCCATACAGGGCGTGTCGGAAACAGGAATGATGTGATTGCTGCAGGCAGGAATCAAAAAGAAAGGCCAGCTGACCCCTGGCTATCTCTGCAGCAGCATGCTACACAGGGGGGGTGACGAGGAATGGAGATTAATAGCTTCATTCAAGTGCATTGTCTCTGCTTTCCGCATTAAGCGCTTTAAAGCAAGTGATCATTTTGATGCTTCGCATTTCCACGCTTGCAGCCTACGTTCTCCCATGACAATGTACCAAAGGAGTTTCAACTTTCCTTTTAGAGCTTCATATTAAACGAGGAATGCCCACACCACCTCTCACTCTGCTTTGGAATGAGATAGGGCTTTGCCTCAGGAGAACTCAAATCTGGTGTCAGCACTTCATCAGATGGCTTCTGACTAAGGGAAGTATTAGAGGACAAGACCTGTTTTTGCAGCCAAATGGCCACAACAAGGCCAACAAACTGCACACTACAGATGCTGCACTCAGGTGTGGGAGAAGAAGGGCAAGCAGCCCACATGGAGGAACCCAGCCATCTCCAGAACTGCCCCCTCCTCCAGGAGGCACAGAGCACAGGAAGTGATGCGGTTTCAGCATGCCTCATCCCTGCCCCATCCCACTTTGTTTCAGGACTATCACTCAATTAAGAAACAAGCAGTGCTGTGCAGAGGAAGGAGCGGAGCCCCTTCTTTATACCATAGGTCTGCCTAGCACCCAGGCTTTGTGCTGCTCCCACTGCTCTGCTCAGGGGCTGAGGTGAAAAAAGGTGTCTAAGGGATGGAGGGGGTGTCAGGACAGCAAAGAAATGCAGCAGTATATGCCCCAAGCCCTCCAAAAACTAATAGTGACATACTACACAGAAACTTCCCCCCCAAAATGAAATTCAGTATTACCTAATGCATTTTTTCAGAATATATCTTTTGCTCTTCCAAACCCATGTAAACTTTTATTATCTCCAGTATCCTCTGACTTTCATGAGTAACGGGGTCAGAAATGCAGCACCTTCTTTAACACCACAGCTGCCAGCTGCCAGTTTCAGCTGATGCCACCAGTTCTTTATTTGGATAAGAATCTCCCTATTCACCTGACACAGTGTTCATTTCTTCAGACCTCATTCTCTCTGAGGTAGGCATCCTCATGCCAACAGATTTATTCCCTTTCCTGCAGAACACAGACGCTGCCTTCTAAGCTGCTAATTTTTCTCTTTTCACTTCATTAAAAATTACCTTCTGCATCTTCAGTTTCATAACCAAATGTCTACTATATATAAGGTAAAGGAATTTATGGAAATTCAGTTGAAGAAAGTAGGTATATTTCTTTAAGTAATAAATACTGGAAAGATATTCATTAAAGCAAATTAAAATAATGGTACTCTGAAATTAAAAGGCTACAAGTAATAATTTCTTTCAAATACAGAAAGCACTCCAAAGTGGGTTCAGTCTGCAGCAGCGAAAGATGTGGCATTGCTTTATGTTTTATATGGGAGTATTTTAGGCATCAGCCTGGCAATTTCAGCTCACTGAGCGTTATGTAAGGATGGAAAACTAAACAGTTCTCACATTTAAAGAAATGGAGTCGCTTTGACTTTGCTCACCGAGATTCTGCTCCAAACAGCCACGGCTTTGCTGATCCCCACCAGGGCCTGCATTGCTGCTGCCACTGTTACCTCCTGGAGAAGAGGACCTGTGTGAAAACTAGAGCCTCTAACTTTTCTAGTTGTGAAGGTGAGACAGCAAGATGTAACGCACAGCTAACACAACGATGACTTGACAAACAAGCAGCCTGTCCTGCAAACAACTGGAGGATCCAAAAGAAAGAAAACAGCCTGAATCTAAAATAAGCTGGTATGCTTGAAAGAGACAGAAATCTCAATTGCTTCAGCAGCAAAAACCTGAAGAAAAACAACTGCCAAATATCACAAAACCTGTAACCATGGCGTGTCTGAGTTAGCTTGCAACCAAGCATTACAAGAAAGGAATTTCAGTGCTGAGCACAACTTAATTTTAGAGGGAAGTGGATGTTCTGTTGTGATATAACATAAATGAATTAAACCTCTTTAACGGGTTCACAACAATAATGCACATTAAATGCTCAGAGAAATTCCTCCAGGCAGCAGTGATTAAATAAACGTAAAGTGCTTTCACATTAAAAGGGCATGATCCTGCATCAGGAAAAAGAGGTTTGGCTTCCTTTTAACTGCAGCTTCAAAGCATCTGCACTGAGCACAGCGCCATACACATGACAGGTGAGAGGCAGCATCCAGCCCTACATGGGAGCAGCACAAAGCTCATCAGCAGCGAGATCAAAGCAGCACCAGCTGCCTCCATGCCGCAAGGAACGATGCTATCAGCCCCACACAGGTCCCAAGATGAGTAGGACATAATGGGAAGATAATATGAGGATGGGAGCTCTTAGAAAAGAGCCGTGCTCGCCAAGTGCTGGCAGTGCTCAGTGGCTGCCAGAGCTGTGCTGTCAGTGAATGGAGACATCCCTCTGTCACCCCAGGGCAGGGCGGCCAGCCCTGCAGCCAGGTGCAGGGGTATGGGTGAACCACACACTCCAGGGCTCAGCTACAGAGGTCTCTGTGCTAATGACTGGTTTCACAGTTATTTATGCACAAACAATCCCCCAGACACGCTCTGTTTAAAAAAGTACTGCAAGTTTTTCACTGATTCAACCCCTGGCATTCCACATTTGTATGAATGGGATGAGGTTGCACACCAAGTCAGAGGCAACTGAGCCGTGCCTTTGAACCAGTTAAAACATGAGACAGCTTTCTGCTGAGATGCAAAACACTCTTCCTCTGAACAGCATCTCAGGAGCTCACCTTGTCTGGGCTCCCTTTCCCAGCCAGCGGGCAGGAGTGCTGCTGTCAGGGGGCTTGCAGGAGCCTGGCAGCTGTTCTAAGGCCTCTTTAGGGGGCATATATAATTCAAACCTCACTACTAGTTTTACTTGAAGGTGAAACATAAAGCAAACACCAGGGATGTCAAAGCCAGAGGAGTGTTTTCACATGTTAAAAATATATCCACAAAACCACAGTTTTCAACAGATCTTCTCAGGATCTGCTAGCAGGAATTCAAAACGTTGCTCCTGAACGTGGCTCCTAAAGCAGCACCTCTCGGGACAGGAGATGCCCCATCAGTAAGAGAGAAGCAGTCAGCATCCTCCCAGCACAGGAACTGCTGGGATGCCGTCTGTGGTTCCAAGCAAAGCCAGCTGCAGACCCTCACACTGACACAGGTGGACAGAGCCGACTCGTTACACATTCAACTCTGCCACCCCCACGTGCCAGGGAAATAAAAATATGGCATTTCAGAGACATGGGACATAAATTTGGGCTTGGTTTAGAACCCTGTGGGCAGTAAAGTGCTTGGCCCATTAAAACATAAATTACCACTGGAGGATGGCTGAGAGGCTGGGGCTAAAAGGAAATGGCACTAAATCAGAATTATAGGAATGCTCTTTCCAGGCTGACTATGTGGAATTTACTCTCCTCCCCAGTGTGTCTCGAGATGTCAGATGAAAATTAAGGCTGGTTTGTATGGGAGATCAGGAGTTACTCGTCCCAAAAACACCCTTATCAGTAAAACACCTTCTTAATCCCATCGGCTGTGAGCGTACAACACCTGTCACCCCACAACCTCCCAGTCTTTATAAAAATGAGGTATTTATTCTCATAATCATCCCCTGCATTAGGTAGCAACAGCATGCGCAGACATATGATGGAAAGCAGATGGTCCATCCTCTGTACCAGAAAGTGGTACAGCCAAAAGCAGCAAACCTGGGAACAAAGTGGGCCCTTCCAAGCCTTCCTCTCATTAAGGATCACAGCCAAGGATCTGTAATGAACAGCAGCCTTAGAAAGGAGCCCTGCTCTCCTCGCAAAATCTTACTGCTTCTTTTGTAACAGTGCCTACAGTATCGCTGTACAGGGAGTCCTGTTCCCTGCTTGTACAGGCAGAGCACTGGGGCAAAATGCAATAACTCAGCAATGTACCCAGCACAGCACTCAAGTCCACAACAGACCCAGGAATTTAATCCAAAACATTTCAACTTTTCCCTACGGTTTTAACCCAGACCAGCTCTTAACTCCTCTTCTGGGAATTAGAATAAAGTAATCAGGACAAATTTAAAGTGCTCAGAGGGATTGAAACTGTCAGCTTATGTATGATCTACAGATAAATCAATAGATTCAGATAAACTTTCTATTTGTCAGTAATAAGTTCTTTGACTCTGGAATTCACCCGTCTCTCCAGATGCTTGTTTCCTAAGCAACACTAACTCATAGTTCTTATTTATGGCCCATTCTTTGCTAAGATTCCACAAGAGGGCTGAGATACAGCTCCGAGAGAAGGGCTGCTCACCAGCTCACATCCAGAAAGCACCGTCAGCATCGTAATGGAAGATGGCAGTTTGCTGCCATTCCTGCAATCTGCACAGTGTGCTTCTGGATCTGCTGGATATGTCCCTGGGCACCACTAGGAAACAGGACTCCTGACATGGATATATAGCTCAAAAATGATGATTAAAAGCCCAAATAAATCAAATGTCAACGTTTAGAAATAGAACATAGCCATGGGTTCACCCACAGCTGCTGTGCACAACTCTTTTAAACTCAAGGTTTGGCTTCTTGTGCTACTTGTTCTATGAGTGATGCTCCTTAAATTCTTTTAGAGACATATTTAGAGCAAAATAGACACATGTTAAGGCACACTGCACTGGCTTCTTGCTTTTTTTCCTCCCAACAAAGTGAAGTCCTATTCCCCATTATAAGTGGAAAATTGCTCCTGCACTGGAATGGTCTCTGCAACAAACAGCACAATTGAACTGCATGCCCATGCCACCAGAACTAAACAGCTAAGGAATGGTTTACACTGATCCCAGGGTGCCCACTGATGCGAGATGTAGTTCTTATTTATTGGAGAGGACGCTTGCATACACTGGGAGAAAGTTATTTGCTGGCCTTAAATCATCTGCACAGAAACAACTGAAGGCAAGTACATCAAAGAAGGGATTCAGGACTGAATATGGTAAGGGCTGAAGCAGCCAAAAGAGCTTAAGTGAAGATAGGTTCAAAAGCCAGGGTTGCAGAAAGCAACGTATTTTAGAGTGGAAGAGTAATCCTGCCTCCAGTGCTCCCAAAGGCACAAAGGTACTTTGCACTTTCAGAGCAGGGCTGCAAGCTGTGGGGTGGCTGGATGCTCAGGGTAGAATTTGGAGAGGACCAAACCAAAGCCACTACCTCATTTGCTTCATAGTGCCCCAAAATGAACCACTCAGGAAGAGACCAAAATAATAGGAATGGTAAATGCTATTAAATTCCCAAGAGTACAAAGTATGCCTAACCCAGATATCACTTCTTTGTCATTAATTTGTACTCTACACCTCATAAACTTTTATTGTAAAGAGTGCACTTGGAATTTAAAGAAACATTGAAATTCAGCAACATTCAATGCTCATGTTCAACACGTCCCCTGGATGAGAGAGAAATTGTTGTGCTTGTTTGCTCTTGTTGTTATGAAGTGGTAACCCATATGTTCCTCACATTAGGAAGATATTTAATGTATGCCCTTGGCAAACAGCAGACTATGGAGCATCTGAGACAAACAGAACCATCACCCAAAGATGATGCATATTTCTGTTGAGAGAGAGGGAGGCTATTTACAGTAAATTAAAAAGATATGTATCAAATCTCATTTATGGTAATATAAAACTATTTCTGAACTTTAATTATTATGATGAACTGGTCTCCTGTGGCTTGTTCATTTCATGCAGTTAAAAAAAAATGTTAACAGACTTCTAATTATATCAGTTTTCTGTGTTAAAAAAAAAATACAGCTCACATTTATTACTCTGTCTAGGGAAGCTATGGATCATCTTGCTATTCTCTTTATGCTTTTAATTTACATATCAGAAATACTAATAAGTACAGCGTTATTAGATCATATTCCCATTCGCTTCCCATCCAAGAAAATGGTCCATTTTGTTTAGCTGCCACAATTAAATTAATTTATTTTTCTATGGCTGGCTTTTTGATAAGGGCTTTTATCAGAAGTTTGGCTGTATTAAGCTTAATAGGACATCTCTCATTAAAATAAAGTGCAGAAAGAAAATATGTCTCATTAAAATCAAACAATGGCTTTGACCCCCGCCCAACCCCATTTGGGCTTCATTAGCATTTTTAATAGAGGACGTAATTGCACCTTTCACTTGAACAAGAGCAACACAATCTGAAGGTTTGAATTTGTTTTAAATTCAGTAGATTATTTCAGTGTCATTTGATGAGCAGCACTGCTGTGCCATGAGATGGCCAAAGCAGAAGTGGCAAGGAAGCTGGATCTGGCATGTTCTGCATGTGTTTGACATTAATTTTCTGTTGCACTCACAGCACAGTACCCAATAATTTGGTCTCCGGTCCCTAGAGTATTTACAATATATTCCAATGGTATCAATTATAAAATATCCTGTAGTCCACTCTTAACAGACACAGAAGCATCTGTTAGGAAAGGAATCGAGCCCCAGGCTACAAAATCGACTCTAGAAACCTTTAATTGGGAGAGCTAGTTCTTCTCTCCAGCAGAAACAATCTCTAGCGATCACTGGGCTCATCCCTGGTTGGACCAACAAAAGAAACAGGAAAATAGAAATCACTTAACCAAAGAAAAATATAAACACCTGAGAAAATGAGCTTTCAGAATAACACAGTCTTTGGGAGAGGTGCTGAGGTTTTGCCTTCTTGCTGTTTCACCTGACTTCAACATCTGCTTCTCACCTGTTCCATCAAGGCAGGGCACAGCATCCCCTAACGTGCCTGGATGTCCAAGGGCTCTGTGCTTTTGGAGTTCCCCTACTGCTTCCAGCATGTACTTCCAATAAGACACCAACCTTAGGGGCCCAACAGATACCAACCTGACAAAGAAAAGAGCACGTTCTGCTTTTGGTTTGATGCTGGGTAGGGACAGAGAGCTTAGGAAAGGTCTTGTGGTTGATTCAGAGCCATACAGCGATTCTTTCCCACTGCCAAAACAGCAGTCTCAGAGCATATGAAACCAGGGCCACTCTCAGAGAAGAAGAAACTGCTAAGAATGAGGTGATACACCCTTCTGGTAGGCAGCAGACAGACTAAGGAAATAAAATGCGTGCTGATCAATGTTGTGTACACATCCCATCCATCATTGCCTGAGTGGATCCAGAGAGCGATTTTATCCTAATAACACTTTTTCAGTTAGCATCATTCTTTTGTTCTTCCCCTGACACCCACTTAATTCTTCTTCTCTGCTTCCTTGAGAAGTTTCTAAAGTTGAAACTTTCACCTAACCAGCTGCACTGCTATCTTACAGTCTCTTTAAACAGATTTCTGCTCCCAGCGGAGCAGACATGAGCTGCCGTAACAAAGCAGCAGCCCATATGCAAAGCGTGCCTGGTTGCACCACCATGTCCCGTGCCTCAACTCCAAGCCAAAATGCCCATATGGCCCTGGAAAAAATGAAAGGGAGGGGGGAAAGTGTAGAGTAAAAGCGTCGAGTTGCTTCTGCTGGAAGGAAAGAGGGACTGTCAACACCAAAATTGGATTAACACCTCAGCCGTGCAAACAAAGTTTGTCATTCTGCCATACACATTACACCAACTGGGAACTGAAGAGCAGTAGCACAGCAGTTTCTCCTGAACATCTTCCTTTTCTTAACCCCTCTGAGCACTGAGGGACCTCCACGACCAGCAGGGATCACAATGAATACTGCTGATGTGAACGGCCCACACACACCAAAAAGGTGAAATTGCACACTGAGTTCATCACTATTTGCATAAGATGTTTTTTCTGCATGCTGTTATCAAAGAGTTCTTATGCTGCTCATTTATTAGACTTGTATGCAGAGGAGCTGAATAAGGAGGGCTGCCCCCAGTGCCAGCATCTCTTTTAGGAGATAACTCAGACCTACGGTTACATAGACTCTCTGTTTGAATTTTATTCTAGTAGTTGATGAGATGTAGTCTTAAAATTCCAGCCAAAAATAAATTCTAAAAGATCCAAAATGCAAGTCTCCAGATATCAGTATTTCTGGTTTCAGGAGCTGGCTTGGAGACAGCACCTTTTAAACAGCAGTCCTCTGAGAGCCCCAGCATCAGGAACACGTAAAGCAGAACTGGAAATGATTGTGTGGGTTTCAGACCTGCATTTGGGCAGGAGAACAGCAGCAGCAACACAAATGATTGCACAGAGGAAGCAATCTGCCAGCCCCTGCGGAGAGTACCTAGAGCATATGTTCAGTGCAGCATGCAAACATCTCTGATTGCAGCAGGCAGATCAGCAATGCTCTGGCTACACGTTTTCAGCAGTAGGAAGCGGGAGATTGTGGCATGAGGCTTCTCTAACTCTGCTGCTGCTGTCTGAGTTTATTACATTTATACCTTTTATGGATCATCACTTCAGCAACCCTGAACACAGAGCGTGCAGGTCACAGGGAGGGGAGAAGCATGGGGCACACAGTAGGTCTTGGTGAGAAGCAGCCTGGCTCATCTGCTTCTGCTGCAGATCTCTACGGACTCTTGCCTGTGTGCTATTTGCACTTGCAGTCCTGCTGCTGCTTGCATTTGCTCCTGAGCCACGCTGAATTCAGATGTCCTTCCCACCTGCACAAGGTTTCCCTGTGCACAGCTCTCAGCACTTCAGCAGGCAAAAACTTACGGACATCTACACAGCCCTAACATGAAAGCTTTGCGAAGAATATACATATTTTTTCAATATGGCTAAATCTGAAAAACAGAGAAGTAGCAATATTTTGAAACAACAATGAGAATGATGATCTGTAAAATAAAATCACCCAGTTTACATCTGGGCCAGGACATGGGCTAGTAGCAACATTTCTAAGAAGAGAGCACTGACATCCCTTCCATCTCTATGTACAACAGCCTCATTTTTACAGCAAAAGTTAGCATTAAAACAGCTTTTCATTTCCTGCTCTTCCCAAGAGGGAGTGCTTTTCCTGGGGTACGCTCCCCTATTTACCAACAGTGTCATTTATTTTCTGAATCTTGCCGAGATGCTCAGCTGCTCTGTAAGCACAGCCTGCAGTCCTCCAACCGCCAGACATCAGTCTCTCTGCTTCAGTCACTCACCCACCCCAAAAGCTGACAGCTTGAAGAATTACCAGCTCCCCGAACATGAAATCTAACTATGCCTGGACAGCTGTACAAGGGAACAACCTGTATTTCCATGTTCTTCGGGCCCTGTGTGACACAAAACACTACAGGTATTCTATCAGCTTGTCTGGGAAAGGCATTCAATCTCCTTACAGGTACAAAGCAGGAAAGAGACTGCAGATTTTGCCTAAGTGATTTAAACTTGTGCTTAGATTGGCATATATAGCTAAAAAGAAATGAAGAAGTTGACTGGACTGGTGGTAGGATTGAGAAATAGAGACTTCCCCCATCTGAAGATGCCCAGTTACATGGTTTTTCATTCAAATTTCATCAAAATCCAGCACAAAAGGGATGTCAGTGACATAAGAGAAGAGCCAAATGCATCTGGCTTTACTGAGTGTAATTGTAATATCAAATGCCTTGTTAGGTTGTGTCTTTCAGAAACAAAAACAATCCATTGTGATACTTTGGAAAGGCTCCTTCTCATCTACATGAAACTCATTTAGGAAGGATGATTTAAAACAAAAGAAATATTATCCAATATTAGAAGTAACCGTTAGCAAGGCTCATTATTGCAGTGCACTGAAGCTATATTCTCTGCAATTCCATTGCACAGCTAAACTACTGTAATTAAACCATAGTTCCTCTGTGTTATTTAGCAAAGTAAATAATTACACCATGCCCCTGAGGCTTATTGTTAATTTGCAGCATCAGGCAGAAACCCTTGCTGTCATTTCCAAGCCTCCGTTTTATGGGTCCATATCCCTATAGCACTGCCCTGCTACCGTGCAGAACATCAAAGTAACTGCACTGACATTCTGTGTGTTCCACATTGTGAATAGCAGTCATAATACAGCCTTAAGTACACCTGTATCCAAGGCAGCCATCAAAGCTTCCTACCTTACAGGTAGGGCTAAAATGATGGGTGTGGGTTTATTTCCCAGGATGGGACAGCTGGCATTCCTCCCATGCACCAAAAACAGCCTGGATTCATTCACTTATTGCAGGTTAACTTTCTGCTGTGGACCAGAAACATAAATTCCAACAGAGTAGGGCAAGTCCCTTCCAGCATCATTCCTGCTTCAATAAGCACAGTTCCTCCTGTACTCCTGTCATGGGCACAGCTCTATCCTCAAGGTCCCTGGACTGAAAGCCAGCCCTCTGGGGAATAATAGCACAGCCAGCAGGATTCCAGCTACTTCCCAGCTCACCAGCAGCAGCAAGAGGGCTGGCACTGCACAAAGTGACAGCCAGCCCATTGCTAGTGACACACCTAGATAAACATCCAACATTCCTATGCAGTTTTTGAGCACGATGACCTAATAATACCACAATTCAGGCCAAAAGAAAAAAAAGCATATAGACACCTCTATCCCAAAAGAAGAGGCCACTTAATTCTCATGTATCAACAGGAAAACCGAACACACGGCAACTTCAGCCTCTCCTGTCTGAGAGCAGCAGCTCTCTGCTCCTCGGGAGGAAGATGCTGTTTCTCTTGTTTTCATGCACCTCCCAGTGGCTGAACAGAAAGCCCTGACTGCTGCTGCAAAGCAGAGAAGTGCTTTATTCCTTTGCTTTGGCCATCCCCACTGTCCCTTATACCCAAGAGCCAGAAAATACTCATCACAACGCTCTATGTGCCCAGGATGAATCAGGAAAAAGCACTTGTGCAGAAGCATGAATTTATTATTCTATTTTCTTGGAAAGCCTGTGACTTACATGTCAAATTTCATAATAGTACAGGTGATGAAATATAAGCATCAAGGGAAGGAAAAGGGAAGGAAAAGGGAAGGAAAAGGGAAGGAAAAG
>JAPSGF010000064.1:4377118-4397993 GCA_035772895.1 Perdix hodgsoniae
GGAAAAGATTATTTCCCCAGGACTTGGGTTTGCTCTAAGATACTCCTCAGATCCTCTAGCATTTAAATCAGGAGTTTGTGCATAATTGCCCAGGACAAGAGATAACACTGTTCTTTCAATACCAATATCAATATCAATATCATCCTCACCGTACTGTGCATTACTGGAAAGAAAACACTGTGAGTTGTGAGATACACTTTGAGTGACTCCTGAAGACCAAAATTTTGCCTCTGACAGTAGTGTACTGACTTTTAATACCTTTACCATGTTTCTCATGGTCTTCTCAGTCTTTTCCTTTTGCTTTTCTGGTTGGTATTTAATTTATGGAAACAAAAGAATCACTGCTGGATCTAACCATTAGACTGTGGTGTTTGAATGCCTACCCACCACATTATTTTTAAGCTGCACTTTATTTAGCCTCAGTGATTTGCTGTGTGTCTAAGCCAACTTCACTGTGTGTTGTCACTTGGAGGATAAAATATTGTCACTGCTAATTAGTGCAATACACTCTATATTGACTCAGAGAGTCAGCACACAGAAAACAACTAAGTAAGACTGTAGGTGTCCTCCTGAAAGACCTGAATGATTCGGCCCATTCAGAAGGTTCCACAGGCAACTGGACTGTATCATCCCATTTGTAAGCTCTGTTTCAGCCATGGTTGTGTGTCAGCCCCTTACAGTGCAGTATTTCAGTGCATTATTCAAATGCTTAACATGTCCTTTGCATTATCGGTCCTTATAAATCAGAATACCTCATTAAGGGCGACATTTCTCTTTTGCTGCCCATTTCTGATTTCATTTAAGTTAGTGAAAGAATGACAAGGAGTTATATATGGAAGGATTTGTCTTATAAAGCTTTATAGGCAGCAATCCCTCATCTTGATAGTTTTTAAAAGTTGGTTGCTTTCTTTTTTCTTTTTTTTTTTTCTGTCAGTTTCTCTCTTTATTGAAGTACAACTAAGCAAGCAGACTGGATTGCAAAGTTTTGACAAAAGAAATCCCACTTCTCTTGCCTTTTTGGCTGATTCTGTCAAGTCTGTCTTTAAATAATGCTTTAAAACATTGCTTCTACCATGAAAACAAAGAGAAGAAATGAGAACAGAAAGAAAGAGGAAGAAGACAAAAAAGAAACAGGAGATTAAAAAAAAAAAAAAAAAGAAGAAGAAGAAAAAAGGGGAAAAAAGGAAGAGGGGAAAGGAAGAGAAAGGTCTTGATAGATTGTATCCTTGGTCCTTAGATACTTCCTGCTTACCTCAGTCTCTTAGGAATTCTGCTAATTCAATAGCTCTGTTAGAGCCAAGCTCTTTTCCTAAGGAAGGGAAGCAGGAGTCACGTTCCCAATACCTCTGCCCTCTCCCTCTCACTTCTTTCCACTTTAACTTGATGGAGGGAAGGTTCTTGGGTGCCAGCAAGGGGAGGTAAAGCAGCAAAAATTCACAAACCCTGCTACGTAAGGGAAAGAACAGCATTCCCATGGGTGATGTGTGTGACAGCAGCATTAGGTCAGGGCATTAAACTCAATTCTACAACAATAACTCAGTATTTTCCATCACTGCTGTAAAAAAAATAAAATAAAATAAAATAAATAAAAAAAATAAAAACCAAAAAAAACACCCTTAATCCA
Organism: Perdix hodgsoniae; assembly: GCA_035772895.1. Lineage (NCBI taxonomy): Eukaryota > Metazoa > Chordata > Aves > Galliformes > Phasianidae > Perdix > Perdix hodgsoniae. Next base: position 4,378,743 of record JAPSGF010000064.1, read on the forward strand.
AAAAACTTGTTCCTGGAGGTCTGCAGAATACCTCCTTGTCTTTTACACCCTCCCTCCCCTTTCCTATATATGCCAAGTGCCTGAATCCATTACCTTGACAACACTGTGCATCACTGTAACAGCATGAGTCAGACTTGTGATTTTTGTGACCATAACAAAAGCAGACTCTCATCGATTGGCCTGGAGCTCCCTGTTCGAAACTATAATTTCAGAAGGATACTTGCATTAAATCTTTCTGCTCTTTGCTTTGGTTCTTGCCAAACTTGCACATACACCAAAGTCCATGGCTTGTTTTATGGTCTCATTTTAATGGGTTTGTATGTATTCCAAGGCCCAGCAAACAGAACAGAAACCTTCTACAAGGGTTTTCACCTGGGGCTGCTTCTTCATCCTTTACATATCCAGCCTTCAGAGGCTCAGTTCAGCATTTGGAACAACCTCCCCCATTTCCAAATGAAGGTTGCCAAGTCCTGTTTCAGACTAAACTCCAAGCATGCAGGTGCTTCACTTGTAAAACCCCTTTGGCATACAAGGAGCTGAACCAAAGGCTTACACTGGCAAAGGAAGGAATGAAGGAAGCAAACAAAGCTATATGTCACATTTTCTATTGGAAAAACTACTGCTACTAGCAGGTATTGATCCAAAGACAGGGAAGACTGCTGGCTAGCACGTATTTGGCTGACAAGCCAAGAAAGTGAACAGGTTACAATAGCAACAGAAAAAAATGTAAGTCACCACAAACACACAGCAATACATCTTCTTCAGAGTATCCGGGAGAAAGAGGGCTCAATTTCCTGTGGTTCAGTCTCCTTCCACTGTCAACAACCCCCTTTGATCACCTGTGCTGTATCCAGCTAGCTTAGTTCACAGACACATGGCAGGGACACGTCTTGGCTGTGAGCTTCTGGCAGAAAAAATGCTGTTTCCAGAAAGCATGTTAAAAAAAACCAAACATGTGCAATCCAGTGGTGACCAGATTTCTCACCGATAATGTGGGTTATGAACTGGCCTATAGGGTTTTCAATAGGTCATGTTTTCTGGTGTTTTTTTTCTGGCACCCATTCATCAGCTTCGAAAGATCTAGCACAAGGCAGAAAGGTACAAAGCTCTCTATCAATTGCGTACGGTGCAGAGTAGTGAATGCTAAAGCAATGAGAGAGGAGATGGATGCCTCTGTCTTAGTAGATATTAAGATTAGAAGGTGAGACATGAGCACCACTGAATATTGGTGACTACTGTACGTATGACAAGAAAAATCTTATAGTACCTCTCAAATATATATTATAGTACCTCTTTTCTCCAAAAGCCAAAACACAGCACCATATCAGACATCACAAAGAAAAAAATTACCTCCATCCCAGCTGGAACTAGGACAGTAGGGAGCCTCTAAGGCCAACAGGATCCTGCAGCACACCACAGGCAGTAGGAAGGGTATCCATGCTGGACCAGCACAGCCAGCCTCAAAGGGGAGGACTGGTATTGATGGTTGTACTTGTGAGGGGCTACACACCATGGAGGACCACTCCTCGGGTCTCTCAGGAGACCCCAAATATTTCAGAGCCCTGAGCCTCCCCCATCTGTTCTTGAGAAAGGGATGAAGGATCTAATTAAGGTGAGATTCACAGCAAAGGCTTGAGGCAGCAGAGTCCCTGCTGGAGAGAACTCAGTAACCTGCTGGAGCTCTTTGAACAAGTTAATACAATAGTAGAGAACTGTGAAAAGGAACATAATTTTCCACAAGTTTTCAATAAGTTTCCATGTAATAGAGCAAAGGCCCTATCCTACCCTTAGGGAATACAATGTAATAGTTCAGAGGAAAAGAAAAGAAGGAAAGAAACAGGTAAAGCAAGACAAAAATTGACTTTCAGCTCAGCTCTGACGTACTTGGTGATGCACAAGCAGCAATGCACCATCATGTCCCATTAGAAAAAGGACCCATCTCTGTCCTTCAGGATCTCAACATGCACATCACATATCTACCTGTAGAGCACGAGGACAGCAGCAACCAGGCGTTGCTGGACTAGCCAATGGCCACCAAGGAGGATGGAGAGGCTCTTGGGTAAAGACCCCTGAGGTCAGTAGCGGTAGTCAACACAAATAGAGGTTTCATGGGATTGTCTACTATATGGCTGCAAACTTCAGTGAGAGTTAACTATTTCGCAAAAGCTCAAGGAATTTCACTGACATGCTTATGCAGAAGAAGAGAAAATAGATTTTACAGCCTTCTCCTGATCATTCCTCTTTCTACAGAAGCTCTGTAACTATTGCATTCATTTTCCTCAGCTAAGAAAACAGGCCAAACCAGACTCAAACCCATAGGTGTTGCTGCCTGCCGGTCTGAGGAACTCATGCCATTCCCCACAGTACTCCCTAAGAGCACATAATACTCTGATTTCTGTCCCTTGTGAGACAGGTAGATGTTCATATTTGCATTTTATGATTTGAAACTGAGGCACAAAGAGTCTAAGAGACTTGGCCAGAGCCTCAGAGGGAGCATCTGGCTCAGCAGCGAGCTGCAGCCCAGCACCAGGCTGGCAGCCAAACTCCTGGAACAGCTTCTGTCGGGAACAATTCCCATGTGGAAACAAGCCATGAACACAAGGACAGCCTAATTACAATTAAAAAGGAATCTTCCCAGACCCAAATAGGTTATCCGCAACCAAGGTATGGTTAACCCTTGCAGCAGGAACCAACAGCAAGCAGGAGGGGTCTTGCCACCTTTTGGAAAGAGCCTACTCCCCTCTGTCACTACCAGGAGTAGTGGAGGACTGAGGGTCCAGCAACGGCCCAGGCCCTGTGGTGCTGCTCAAGATGGCCACACTCATCTTACAGCATCCACTCCCAACCCCTCAGATATGCTGCCATTTCACTGCAGATAAACTTGTTCACGCTACTTAAATCCTCTCTGCGCTTTCCTTTGGAAGGGAGGATTTCAAAATTTGATTTGTTTAAGTCACTAAGTACTCCCTGGTATTCCCAGCAGCTCCTTTAGCTGACAAGGTTTATCTTTGTCGCCACTTTGTTGTGTTTTATGAATAGGGACCCAGCAAAACCCAAGACACCATTTAACACAGAACACATTAGTCTTCTACCCCGCCTTGCTCAGCACCTGGTACCACTTTCTCTACCAGAGTGTTACACACAGAATGGTCCCTCCAGGCAATGTACTCAGTCAGGAAGGATATTAGCTGCCCCCAGCAGAGCATGCGACTGAAATTCCCACAATCCCTGTAGTTTTACAGTACAGCTGGTAATACATTTGTGCACATCAGAGAGACACTGGTCTGGTTCCCACGATGGCAGCCTCAAGCCAAGCACCCTGGGTGATGCTGGGAAGTGCCACCCAGCCATGTGTGAACGCCTTGGTGCTTTCCTCCCAAATTCCCCATCACTTTTCTTAGGGCACCAGGGCCTACTGTTGCCTTCTTAATTAAGGACACGAGCTGGACAGCGTTGGAGTTGCCACCAGGAGGCACACAGTATGGACCACGTCCTGCCCATGGTGAGGCCCCCTAACTGCAGATAAAGAGATCAGACACACTGCAATGAAAAAGATAAAGACCTAAAAGGAAGGTGCTACCCAGCAAAACACAACAGCTGATACCAGAGCATGATTACCCATTGCAGGCAATCTGAGATGGTGAGCAACAGAGAAACACAATGAGAGCAAACCAGAGCAAGGCAAACACAGAGTGCTGTTGAGGCACTGGGAGCTGGTGCTTGGCCAACCCCATGCACATGCACCAACCTCCCACAGCAAACAAGGAATCAAATCCTGTCTGTCCATCAGAAGAGATGCTACACCCACCTCTGGCCAGCAGAGGAATCAAAGACACTCTTCCCTTCCCATAATTCATTAAAGGAATTTGTAAAATTCAAGAGAATCGCAGTTACGCTTAGAACACCCAGAATCTTACTTATTTTCAATATAATTTCTTTTCTTTTCAAAGTATTTAATAGGGTGAAACTAAGATCTTCCCAAGTATCACCATTTTCAAAAGCTACGATCTCTCACATTCACCATCATCTGTCACATTGTGCTTTGGGATGGAGTTTACTGTGAGTGACAGAACATAGCAGATCAGTAACATGCAGGTGTGTGACAAACAAAATCAGTGTAATCACAAGTCTCAGAAAATTGCTTTTAATGTTATGTTTATACATGTAATTCCATTAAATTACTTGGGCAGGATATAGATGGATTTCACTTTATACAACTGCCTAGAAATCCTAAAATTGCACGTATAATTACTATACAGATTTGATGCAGACTGTAAAGACGTGTCAAGTAGAAAGATGACTCTAAAAATGCTGGTAATAAAACAACATTCAGTTGTTACTAATCAATGATGTGAAATGGTTTCATATATACTTAATTAAAGAGTTGAGCAGGTGAATGTATTCTCTTCCAGATAGGGACGTAAGTATTACCCACTTCAAATATTTCACTCACCTTGACCCTTAAACTTTAATGGAAAGATTTTCAGGGTAGTCGGTAAGGAATTACTTGATCGACCTCTGTTAAGAGCTCTAGAAATCGCCCCAAGCCTCTTGCTAACAGCATGAAGTACCTGCTGAGAGGCTCAAGAAGTTGATAACGGGATACAGAGCGTTTAATTGCTGGTCAGTAGTTCAAACCTCGCATAAAGCAGGGATGGCCAGGAGTCATTGCCACAGAATGCAGTTTGGCTCCTGATGCGAAAGGAGATGTGGAAGGAGCTATGAATCTTCCCCTCCTCAGCAGAGCCCATAACATAAATGTCCCTGCCACATTCAGTGCTATATGGTCCCCTTACAAGAAGCCACAGGGACACTGCTACAGGTAACTGTCCATGGGCAGAGCATGGGGGGCTGCTCTGCATTGCTCCTGTCCCACCCTCAGGCAGCCCCTCATCTAGACAGAGTGGAACCTTTAGCAAAAATCGGGGGGGAGAGGAAATAAATTTATAACTAAAAATAAAGTGCTATTTCATTTGGTGACTGTGTAATAGTGATTTTATACAGTGCCGTTAAAAGTATAATTCAGATAGCAGGAACTGCTGACTGCTGCTAAACTGCAGAATTTTTAAGTTCTTTGAGGCAGGAATGTGTCAATCTTTTATATGTCTGCAAAATGCCATGAACATCTATGGCACTGTATAAATCACAAAGAGAACGATGCAAGCAAACAGGAGTTATGGGATCTTATCTCTTCGGCAGATTTTGCCCTATGGATAAGGTAGCTTACAAAGCAATAATGAAATACTATCAGCAAAATAAAGTTTTAGTGGCTTTTTATTCTTAACAGCATTTTGCTAGAACCATGTCAATAGAAGCAGAGCTTCGACTGGGACCAAAAAGTTCTGATTTGCATATGTTATCATGCAAAATGAGATTTTATTCTACTCTTGCCTTCAGAAACACTGAGCCATGCATAAGATCACATCACGAAATTAAAACAATTTATTGTACTGGAAGTCTCTTCTGTTAGTTTTGGCCAAGTTCCCAGCTCAAGTGATTAGTGAAACCACAGAAATACTAATTAGCAGTGCAGGGATCCTCAGAACTTCCAGTGTTTGTGTTCACGGTGTATTAGCAAGTAGACTGACCATGTTCATCTTACAATTACTGACTGCTCCATCACTAATTGTCGAGACAAGAAATCAAATGACCACTAGCAGAAGACAGATGACTTAGGGCTGACCATGTGGAAGCCTTCCCTACCACATCATGCAATCCAGCTGGGCTAATGCAAGAGCCCTCCTCAGCATCACCAACACGCAAAAATCCCCTTCACATTCATGAACTCATCCTAAGGAGTTTTTTTTCCAGTGTTCTTTCTTTGCTTTCTTGTCTTTTGAATCTCATTAAATTTTCATAATTTTTCATGACAAAATGAATCTTGCTTTTGCCTTTAGATTCAAGATGAATTCTTTTATTAAATCACTCCAGGAGCCTGTGACTTACAGAATAAGCATTTGAGGATACATGATAAAAACTGCAAGACTTGTCAATATGCATCACCAATACTATTTAATAAGGCCATGCGTCACAATTGATTCCTCCACAGCACTTTAAGGACGTAGAGAGGAGTTCAACCACTGGCCCAAGGGTCAGAGCAGACAGTGGACCTATTCAACCCTGATCAGCTCCCCAACACTTTGGTTTCTGAACAGCCATTGTTATACAAGATACCATTTGCACTTGAGCAGAAGTGAACTTAGATTTTCATCCAGAGACCCAATTAAAGCCCATTTAAAAGAAAATTGAGAGTTGGGTACAGTATGTGCAAATGAGTGATCTGCCCCAGTCTTTTGGGGGCACGTTTTGACTCCAGTACTACACTCAGTCCAGCACCAAGCATATTGTTTGCACATATTGACAACTGAATAAAACTTTCAAAAGCAAAACACAGAAAGCAGCTATGAAGGGAAATGGGTCTTTCCTCACCTCATCAGATGAAAAGTGCTTTGGCAGCTCCATAGAAGTTATCCAAAACTCTAATTAAAATGTTCCTCCTAGAGCAGGCCCTAACCCTGCCATATCCCAACTGCAACACACACTTGATATTCCAGAAGGCATCTCCCACATAATAGTTTAGCAACCTACACTGTTGCCTGGAATAGAAAAGTACATCAGACTTGAGCAATTAAGTTTTTCTGTGCTACATAAGCTGGAGAAGAACCACACAAAGAAAATAGCAGCACAGAAAATGAACCGATGGATTACAGGCATCAGCATTAGCAGATAAAGGTGTAGTTTCTTTCCTTCGTTCAGTAATATATTTGGAGGAATAAGGCTTGTGCTGACAAAGAAAAATGTAACAGGCAGGACTACAAATAAACGTGCAGTTAGCATTCATTTCATCACATTGAGCTCCAAATTCAATTTAGGATTCACATTCTACCTAGGTCACAGGGATATCCTACACTTTAGGGTATGGGAGTATTTAAAATTAATTTTATTTGAAATAGGGAGACAGGTGTAGTTAAGGAAGGTCATGCATGCTGAAAACATTTTATTTCTGTACTTAAGCATAGGTATTACTGAAGAAAAAAAAAAAAAGAAGGAATAAAGCTTAAGTTGGGGCTTTTGTGCATTAATGCACTTTGTTAAAAAATTCCTGATGTATAGAACTAAAAGGTATGAGAATCTAATCAATTGCTCACGGCAGGAACACAGAAGCACACTTACAGTGTGCAGCACATTGTCCTTTCACCATGGCTGCAGCAGCACTACAGCTCACATCACCACCTTGGTTCTGCTGATCTCCGCAGAGGAAAGAAGTCCAGCAGACATCCCCTCATCAGAAGAGGTAAAGTGCAAGTGAGGACTAACTGACAGCCCAACCAAAAGCTCCAGGAATTCACTGGATCACGAGACATGAGCGCAAACGGTCCCATTGCAGGTGGTCAGTTCCTTATTCCATTTGATTAGTTCAACTAGTTCCATTCAACGAGTTGAATGAAATCCTGCCCCCGTCCACCCAGTTCTCCAGCTTGTTCTGATATTTAGTTATTATGTTTTTAAAAAGTAGAGAATTTGTACTGTAAACCACAGAGAATGGAGCTCCAATGCCTTTAAGCACTTGTGCTAAGGATAAATGCAAAAATCCCTGAGCATCTCCAAACCAATGCAAGTCCACTGGTACTTGCAGCTCCTGCATATGATCTGTTTTTTTAATTCCTCCACTAGGGATCTTTTGGAACACGCGTAAGTTCACCTGGTCTAGGGCAACAACGTACATAAAACCTGAATATTAGAAAAGTTGAGTGAATTATGTTCTGGTAAACAGGAGGGAGTTGCAGTGTTGCTCTTGACCCATTCTGCTATGGTATCAAACCTCTATAAAATAAAAGGGCAGTTTCTGTGCCCATCCAAGAATTGCCACCCATGCTCTGCTCCCTCGCGTGCTATGATGTGGATGACATTTATTCAGCTGAATAAGGAAGTGGCAAATTTCCAACACCACTAAACACCAAGCAACCCTTAGTCCAGCTGAACATAGAGCAACTACCAAATAACTCAGTGACTGGATTTCAAAGGAGATCAGCAAGCCCTTAAAAATTATACAAAAAAGTGAAACGAAGGTGTGCAAACCAGCATAGACATCTGCTCTTTGGCTGTGTGAATTTCAAAGGACTGCAGAACTGTGAAATACTCCACTTCTCACGGTAGACCCTTTCTGAAAGGCTCTTGAAAGAAATTCTCTTCTCCTACAGTGTGTTTCTCGGGCAGGAGTCTCAAGGTGTTGTTCATTAAATAAGTAACGGTTTTCATTATTAAGGCATTCACAGTCAATATGTCCCATACTCATCCTTAACATTTTTATTTTCTTCTTAAAAATTATTATCTACTTTTTTTTTTTATGGCAAGGCTCGGGAGTGACAGATGATCCATCAGATTATCTACTGATTTTTAATGACAGCATTTTGCATTCATTATTCCCTACTTAAATCACTCTTTTTAAAGAGGAATAACTTATTTCCTACTCCTGTCAGCAGAGAAATTAAAGAGTACACCATTAAGAAGAGTGCTTATCTAACAAAAATCCACCAGTCAGATGTAGAAAAGTAGCATTGTTGAAAACTGCCTAAGAGGGAGAGCAAAAATACCTCTGCTATCCGCTCACCACTAAGATCAATAACTTCTGGAGTCAAATCTCCACACTAAAAAATCCTAAGAGAACAACCTAAATTTCCTTTTGATGGTGCAATGCTGAGCATATCCTTTTTTTTTGAAGAGTTGAAGCGCTCTGTTTGGGTGGGTGATGCCAACCCAAAGAGCTGCATAACCTCTGCGGTTACCTTAGAGGGCCAGGGGATTTGCAAAAGTGACGAGTCTCCATTTACAGATTCATCACACCAGTGAATGTGCAAGGGCTCTTAGCTTTAATCTGGTTTTGTGTTCTCCTCAACAAAACACTGAGGTTTCGTTAAAAAAAAAAAAATAAAATCATACACTGACACTCAGCTTACTTTCACTTTTTGCAAGAGTTACATTACGAGTTTCAAAAATAATCTTTTTAAGTTATAAACACGGGTAGGGAATATCAATGGTAAAATGACTGAAAAATTCAAACTAAAGCAAGAATTAATTCATGCAAACTTAATGCTGGGATATTATATAATTTATTTGGCATGGATGATTCCAATAAATCAAAGTAACAAACTTAATATTTGCCTGTACTTAATAGTTGCCTAGCAACATCACCTCCTAACAATAAAATGAGTTTAATTTTTGGCCAAATGCCTAATAGATGAGTTGTTAGCTTTGGTACTTTCATGCACTGGCTGTTAAGTAAGCAAGTCAACACACACTGCATGGAATTCCTATGTGTGCAGGAGGCTCTGCTACAAGTCAAGCTCATAAGCTGGTAAAGGTGCAAATTAAACATGCCACACATACCAGCTCTCTGATTTCGTACACATTCAGTAATCTTTTCCAGTCCTATTATATCAAGGAACAATCCAATTATGGCTCTCAAATCTCTGTGTACAGTTGCCAAAAATAAATCCCTTAGTAACATTTCTAATATACTCAGGAACATTTCTGTGCTATAGAAGGGTTCAATTTCCAATTTCAACAATATTTTCAGGTGTGACACAGTAATGTTTCTTATTTTACATAGTGTGTCATACCATCAAGACCTGTATTTTCCACACAGAGCTTTCCCTAATTGCTGACTCCAAGTACCTCCTTTAGCATTGTAACAGGCATCAACAGAACCAAGTTAGGTACTTAAGAGCAAGCAGTTACTTAAGTGGCATTCTTCTGAATCTAGACTTAAGTTTGCCAGAAGAACAGGTTTTATGACTGGGGATATGTGTCTAAGTACAATATTTACAGAAGAATCACATTTGTGGCATAATGGTTTTGACGACGTGTTCTCCATCCCTCTGAAATCTCCACTAAGCTCACTGGAATTTTCCTATCAGCAAGGATGGACCTTCTGTGGTGATTCACATGCAGTAATTCAAACAACTGTGAAAACAGACAACAGACTGGCAGAGCCTCAGAGAAGCCCACTGACTCTTGAGTATGTCATACTCCCTTTGGCAACTAATACGGAAAAGCCATGCAAGCACCAATGGATGAATAACAATTTGAAGTCATTCGCTCGTCAGCATGCATTTGGTATTTGTTCCCAGCCTCCCTGCTATATTCTCACAGCCCTAATTATGCAGACTATCCTACCCTGAAATTAAACTTTCCCAACTGTTACATTAAGATTCGCATCTAGGAATGATATACCCAAAATGAAGTTAATTAGGTCAAATTCAAAAACAAGACTAATTTCCAGAATGATTAGGCTCATCTTTCAGAAGAAATATCACTCAAAATATGCATTGAATCAGGTTTTCTGGAACACATTGGTGAAGAGGTTATTGAAGCCACTTGGTATATTGTTGTTGAATTGAGAAGACCAAAGTATCGTTGACTTGCACATATATATATATATATTTTTTTTTTTTTGCTATTTAACCCAGATAATATACAAAATCAAAGACGTATTAAGAAATGGCTTCCATTGGTTTACAGCTTCTGAACTGCCAATATAGATAAGTGGAGATCAAAATTGAGAGGGCCAAAATTAAAAGCTCAACGTTTGTCTGTCAAACCGCTTCTAGAACCAGGAAACAGACTTCAAAAAAGCCTTAAGCCTCAGACACAGCTGTGACCTATTGAGTTGTCAGAAATCAGAATCAGCTCTTCTGATCCCAGGATCACACCTAGAGGCAAGCAAGGCCTGATGCTCTAACTTAGATACTCTGTATGTCAGATGCTAACAGATGTTAGTTTTCCAAGCCATTTTCAAGCCCCTGTACTACATCACCTTAAACCATTGAATACAGGTGAATACTGTTGAGTTCTTCCAAAAAGAAGTTTCCCACTTTCCAGATTTTCCAGACAACTGTCAAAATCCCTTGCTGTACTGCTCAACAGGTTTTTCCAGTTATCAAAGATATATTTGTTCAAAAAGATTTCCTTGGGCCATAATAAAAGTACTGTACAAGCACAGCACGGATGCCTTAAGAAGAGCCACTACTTTCTTGGATGCATGAACCACAGTAAAGCAGCAATTATCCAGACTAGCAGTAAGTAATCCCTCTGACCCATCTCTTCTGGGGACTTTACCAGAGCAGCAGTGAGTTTAGCTAAGATAGAGGAAGAAACAGCCATCTGAAAAAGCTGGCTGACCAGGAGAGGAATCATGTGGTTATCAGGCTATTATGCTCCCAACAGGAGATGGACAGACAATTTCATTCTTAGCCTTGAACGAAAAGAAGAAAAAAAAAAAAAAGAAAAAAAAAAAAAGAAAATATCCTCCTGAAATGATACATTTCCATTTGATCCTAAAACCGCGGTTTTCTACACTAAGCGGTCCTTCCTACTGCTGTTAATTGTCCATTATTTTTTATGTCCTCTTTAAGCTACTGTGAGGTGTCAGTGCTTTTATCCCATAGAAACATTTCCAAGTCTGCTTGGATTCTTTTATACAAAAAGGCATACATGTAAAGAATAAAGGTTAGTTAAAATTCTTCTTATCGGGTTTTCTATGTGACACTATTGAGTCATTTATGTTTGAAAATGGTGTGTGGATGCTTCTCAGTGGAACACTCTTTACACAAAGCAGAGCAGACTCCATCACTCATAATAGAGGTCACAACCTTAAAACTGGTACGTTAAAGATAAAATTCTCTTCATCAATGGCTCAAGAGACAGTGCTGTCTTGGGGTCTGGCCAAGGCCAGACAATGAACTCCTACAGGATCTACAGGCCACACTCACTCCACATTCAAAGCACATTTCTTTGCCCATGACACTTCTGACCTAAGCAAAGCAGCAACTGCATAAGAATAGGAGAGGAACACCCAAGGCAGTACACTGCACCACACAGTCTATGACTTCTGCCCACACCTTCAGCTTCTCTTTTCCTTTTCAAGCAAAACCTTCCTTCCCAAAGACCCATGGCTGCTGTGATGGATGCAGTGCTGAAGCTCGCATTCCTTCTGCCTCTCCTACCTCAGACTAGAGCCAAGCTTTAAAAACAAAACTAAATGATACAACAATTTTGCTCAGTTCATCAGCTCCAATAACACAGATTTACTTTAAATAAATACATGCCCATCTTAACTGACAGCCAATTTCACATCATCTTTTTCCTTTTTTTTTTTTCCTCCTAAGTGAGATTTCAGGTTCAAAGGGCATTCCCAAGTGCAAAAAAAGAAGTGAATTATTTCAAAACAGCAGGCTCTATTTGCATACCTATAAATACATGAAATAACTGCTTTCCCTGATTTAAAGATACATAAGTATATGCACACACTATGGTTATAATTTTTTAAAGTCATTTAAATTATTTGAATTCTTTGAACACCTTTTAAAATGGCAAAGAAATGGAATATCATTACAGAATATTAATTTTTTATTCAAGTTTAAAGATAGATAATGTTAAATGCTGAACAGCTGAGTTGGTCTGCATCAATTAAAAAAGATATAAAATGTCCATGCAACAGAACAAATAGTTCTGAGAGAAACTTAAAGAAACCTCTGAAGATTCCAGCTTCCCTACTTCTGTCTTCTGAGCGTCCCTCATGCAAGTTTAATTTATGCAGTGATGGATATTCTGAGAGATGGAAGCTGCATTATTGACATGGAGATAAAATAATCCCCGAGTGAGAAAAACAAGTTTGGTCACTTTATGCTCAGCCTGCAGGTAAAATCAATTTCAGTAACTTCACCAGTTAGCATAAATACAACCTTTCTGATTAAAGTACTACTTTGTCATGGGATTAGATTCTCCCCTCAGCTAATCCAATAAAATGTAATGACAGTTATCCCGAGTGAGGAGAACGATGTCTCTTATACTCCCTTCCAAAGGAGAGTCGCCATTTCCCAGCCTAACTTTTGAGTCTGTGCCACATCGTTCTTCGTGAACCAAAGGTCAGGTCACATCAAGGAGCTGTCCTCCAGCTTTCCAGCAAAGTAGAAACCCAGCACTACGAAACATATTGCTTTTTGGGGCCTTTCAAATGAGAACACCAGCAGTCCGAAACAACCCAATCCTATAACATGAGGATCACTGGCAAAGTTCCTGCCCCATTCCTCTGGATATTAGCGCAAAGTTATGGAGCACAACAGCTTGCAATAATTGAACATTTTTTTTTTTACAATAATTCAACATGTCACCCTACACCACAGGGTAAGATGCCAGTCCTTCACACATACAGCTGTTCTGCATGGACAGCTGGGAGCACCTGATTTTTATCTAAGCCTGCCAGCCCTGACTTCCTCTGCTCCTTGCAAAATGCACTCCACACTCAGCACAGAAATCCATTAAGATCCTTTCCTATGGAAGAGAAGCACCAGGCCCCAGCTGCAGGCATCATACAGGAGTGTTTGTGCTTGAAGTAGAAACTGTGTCTTTTTGAAGCAGCAAACTTCTGATCCAACTATGTCTCCCACAGTGAGATTCATGGAGTTCTGCCCCAAGCAGAAAATAAGCACGCATGATGACAATCCATCTCCTTGCTCAATGAGCTTCCAAAAAGCTCCTTTGAGATGACAGCAGTAAGGGCAAAGCAAGGCTCTGCACAGAGCAGAATAGGTGCATGCAATATACTTGTGTATATTTAAAATAAATCTTTTTATACTCTTTGTTCAACTACGTTATCAAAAGAGGTTTTAAATACAAGCTTTTGGGATGACTAAAGAGGTGAATTTATGAATGTATTCCTAACAAAACACACTCTGCAAAGCTTTAATCTGTGAATTGTGACAAGCTTGGACAAAATGGATTTTTAATAGAATATAATGTAAACTGCCTGAAACATTGTGATAAGGAGTTTTTTTTTTAAAGTAATGCACAGAAAAGGCATGATGCACTCCGCATGAAAGGAGGAAAGGTCTTAATTTAAACCATTTTAATGAACACTCAATTTGCGTAGGGAAATGTGAGAAATGGAGATGAAAACCTCATGATAACGATAACATTGCGGAGGGGAGAAGGAGAAGATTAGGAAAGTAAGCAAATTTGAAAAGGCTCCCACCGATAACAGCAGCTGAAGGGAATGGAGAAGGGATTACCACCACGTCGCAGCCCAACAGTGCAGTTCTCCTTGCAGCAGGGAATGCTGCAGGCTCTTACTGGGGTCATGCACTGGGGAGGAGGAAGCAGCCCAAGTGCAGAGCAGTGGAGAGGCAGTGAACACAGAATTTCAGCAGTGCAACAGAGACATGCCAGGATGGTTCTCATTTTTACCAAACCTCCACTCACGTATAAACTGCCTTTAAGAAGCTCCCTGAGTTACTCAAAGGCAGTTTTGCCACACTGACCTTAGCAGAAGCAACTTCAAGCCTCCGCTTGTTTACACAAAGCATCAGAATCCCTACGAAACACTTAACATTCTTCAAAAGAAACAAGAGGGACACCGCTATGACCAAAAAGGCAAATTAAAGTAAAGATCAAAGCTAAATATTTACTCTAAGCACTACAGTATTTGCAAATCTGGAAACGATCTTTCGGTAGTTTCCATTTGCATACTTTAATTAATCCAAAAATATTAAAACTAATCTCACAAAGGAAAGGGTCAAAGTATTAATTAACTCGAGATTCCTTGCTTTTGTGCAATTTAACAGTTCAATACAAAGCAAAAATCTGTTTTAATAAAAAGTAAGTTACTGTGACAGGTATAATTCCATGGATTAGTGAAACCACATACAAGGCAGTACATTTCAGTACCTTGCCTGTTCTTTTCTAACTTAAAAAAATAAAATAAAAAAAAACAGCTGCATTAGGTAGAAAGTCCTCTCTGTTACACCAAACCATCTTCTGTATTCCTCTTGCCTCAGCACTTCAGCACCAGGGCCAGCGCTGCATCCCCAACCCCACAGCCACCATCCCTGGATGAGCTTTCCACCACCATCAGGTCCTTGCTGGCATTGGAAGAATGGGGAAATGTAGTTGAAATACAACGGGTTTGGTGACAAAATTGATCTATCCCAGCTGCCAGAGCTCTTTTTCACCACTGCAGGAGCTCATGGAACACCAGCAAAAAAAAAAAAAAAAAAAAAAGAGAGGCAGCCACAATTTCCAACATCACAAATTCAGACTTGCAACTTCAATGAATGGAAACAAGAGGGAAATTTCTATTGCTGATGGTTTTTGTTTGTTTGTTTTGCAGTGGGCAGAAAGGGCATGAAGCAGGTAATGAACTGAAATGTTTCTGTGACTTCTAACACCAGAAAGCTCTGTATCACTTAAGAGACTAAATGCATAGGAACCGCCTCCCCTCGCTTTGTGTGTTTGCAAAGCAAATGCCCACATCACACTCAGTCACCTTCACTCTCCATCCTTACTGAAGAGAAACAGGAGCTTTCAGTTTGCCATGCACTAGCCCTTTTTTACACATCCAGCAGTGCTCCTTTTTGTCACTGAAAAGTGAACCCAAGGTAAATAGCTCTCACCTCATCACTCATACTGCAGGTATCCAGAACTAGGTGGGGGTCCTTTGCTCCCCAAATACAGCTCCAGAAGTTCAACAGAGCAGAAATACTCTTTGCATGCCAAACCTCTGGCAATAATCTTCCTAGCTCTAAACAAAGAGCTTTCAGGAAGAATAGGTGCAGAAGAATCCTCAAATCAAAGTTTTGACATAAAGTTTCGTGCCTTTCTAATTATGATGCAATTTAATGCTAAATGTATGCACAGTGTACTCTAAATGTACAGTAACTGCATGATAATGAAGAGAAATTGCTTGTATTGTCAAATATGTAACTCTGACTAACAATATAAATTTCTCATTATGTTTGATATAGCTGGCGGGAGCATTACCATAACAAATGCACCCAGCATTCACAAGACAGTTCATAGATACTCATAGGTGTTCTGCAGCATTAATAAAGAACACTTAATAGCTATTACTTCTACAGCTTTTCAAATAAAAGAGACAGCATTGTCCTATTTCGATTATTTCTCAATTATTCTCCATATTTCTCTATTCTAATCCATTTATATTTTGTTGGCTCTTTGGCAACGGGACTTTTGCTGCCCTTAAGGTGCAAGAAAAGTAAATGCGAGTCAAAACGAGTTGGCTGCCTCTAGTTACACTCAGTCATCTACTTCTCAGTCTCAGAAGCAAAACGAAAAGAGCAAAGCTCTAGCACAGCACTTACAGTTCTTCCAACACAGACAAGAAGGAGCAAATGTGACTGCTAAAAGAGCAATACTACTCATCAAAAAAGTTTTCATCAGCGTTTCAGCAAGAGTTAATGCACAGAGGAGCTTACCTGCTTTCTGGATCTGGATCATTATGCATGCAGGTGATCGTGGCAGTGGTCCTGGCGCTATCAGTCTCCTCTTGAACTCCCCACTGGTCCGCATCACTGACTCTGACATCCAAGATCTTCACACCTGGGGCAGTCTTAATTCTGTTGGAGAACCACAGAGATCTCTTTAGTTACAGACCCCATACAAATAAATCCACAGCGGTAAACACAGAAGATGAAAGAGGAAATATTCCCTCTTGCATTAGTAATAGATTGATACATTGCAACTGTAAGTCAGCCTGCTTCAAAAATATGAAACGGGCCCAATTATTTTAAACAGATGAAGTATGAGTTTCATTATGTGCAAAGGTGGTTAATTTTCAGCTGGAACAATGTGGAAAGAATAAGAATGCTTTCTGCTTCAGTGGCACCAGTTTGATATAAATGAAACAGATGTGACTAAGCATAAGTTGATTTAATTTGTTGCGTCTGTCCTGCAGTCTGAGATGGAGGTTTAGAGCACTGTGATATAAAGTAGGTCCTCCAGCCTGCAAACCTTTGGGAGTGAGGTGGCTCTTAACATTAGGGAGAATTGCATGGAAAAAATGTGCTTCGCTGCTCAAAGACCGTAACATGGGAAGAGAAGGAATATGTTAGGATAAACCCTCAACACAGGCTGGAAATAATGATGCCATTGCATTGGGATCTATCACATGGGGCATGCAAAACTTGCTGATGGAAACAGTGCGTCGACATGAAAAACCTTAACTTCCCAAGCACAGGTAGTGCTAAAAGCATGCAGTACTTGGTAAACATCACCATTTTTTGCCATTTGCTTGAACAAAAAAAAGTCCACGCTCCAGCGGGGCTCTGCATTAGGAACAGATTGCTAAGGAATAGGAAACAAACTGCTTTTATTAGCAGGAACTTCATTTGTGCAGCTTGACTCCAGAAACAAGCCTGGGATTTCGACAGGAGTGCTGCAAATATGCCTGGAGAACAATTAGGCTGAAAGCAACTGCTATAGTGCCGCGTTCGCCACTACTGTGACTTAATTAATTAAAAGCAAGGCCAAGAGGGACCTCTTACTTGTATGGTGGAATTAAACGGCAACTGCTGTGACTTGAAGCGTTACTTAACAGTGAGTTGTGATGGATTGGCCCCAGTGCCTCGTGGCCAGTCGGCCGTCACTCTATTAAGAATCTCCTTTAAGTTTTAGCTGAGTTCGTGGTCTGGGATCAAACTAACTTCAAGACTCAGTGGGTGGTCCTTTCCTCTGAGAAGGAATTAATTTGTCCTGCTTTTATGATGTCCATGTTTATCCCTGCAAGGCTTTCCTGACGTGATGGACCAAACCCATGCCTGGCATAACCAATCTGATGAAAAATGTTTCCTGTAGGGAGAGAATTTCATTTGATATTTTTCTAATTGTTTCTTTCATGTTTCTCTGCAGACATTCATATCTCCAGACAACATGCCTCAAAGCTTATGTGCCCTTTCCATATCGTTTCCTCTTCTCTTTTTTTCCATAGGAACATTCATTTATTTTGTAGTAATTACACTGGACCAAATCGTTCCTGCAAAACACCTACATGGCTTCATTTCAGATGGGCTTGTAGTTTACATGAGAGAGAGAACCAAGCCTTCAGCAATGGAGCCAATCTTTTTTTCTTTAGACTTAGTCAACTACACTTCGGGGGGGGGGGGGAATAAGGATGCTATTTTAATTTTCTCTTTCCCAGACAAAATTATATACTTTCAACAAATTCACCTCCCCACTGTCCCCGCACTTTACCAATTTTTTCTTGACAACAAGCTTGGAAAACTCTAACCCAGCTTTCCACCCAAGTCAAGGCCCTGGTGAACAAAAGTTTCATTGAAAGGCAGGAGATGCATGGGGCCAGGACAGCTGGATTACACCACAATTTCAGGATTCATCAGCCTCTTCCCATCTGTCAGAAGCCTGTTATGCCCTCCCACACAGCTCTTGCACTGTGGATATCTTCACTCCGCAGCACGTTCTGTCTTCTGCTCTACTCTAAGCCTGGTGGGTCTCAACATCCCAGCAGGACGTGGTGCAGGAGCAGGCTGCAGCCATGTGGGACCTTTGCACGGTTCCATCCTTCCTCTCCTGGGCCTGAATGCAGCCCATCCGTGCAGCAGCTGAGGCTCTCCCGATGTCCTGCTCACTGCTGGGCTCATCCTTCAGGGCACTGTTCCATAAGAGGGGCTCATTGGCTGCTCTTGCAGCCTTCACTCACTGCCTTTCCGTCTACTGTCTTGCTGGGTTAGCATCAAGTGAACATCACATCCACTGCTTCCCTGCTCTGTTTTCCAACAACATCTCCAAATGCTGCATTTTAGGAAAGTTTCCAGTCTAATCCTTTGCAGTGCGTCTGCTCTGGTGGGCTGAGACAAGATGTCATTTTGCATTTTTGGATATCAGTACAGCCAGAAAGGTTGAAAGAAGGAAAAAAAGTGAATTCAGATTCTAGCTTAGGAAGAAGTCAAGAAATTCAAATCGAGCAGCCCACGTACGGAAGGTCGGAGCCTACTATTCTTCTGATAAGTGATTCATGTATTTTAGTCAGCCCCCAAATCCTCAGGCACAAAACTGCTGTGAGAGTTGCTGACTCAGAGCATGGAAAAGAACGGGAAAACCCACTGGGAGTTGACAGGAACTGGAGCAGAAGTGGTGAATGGCCAATGTGAGAGCCCAGGCGTTGGGTGTACTGCCTGCTATGTGCTAGGCTTCAGTGACAAGCTTGGGTGGATTGCTTCATTTCCTTACAACTCCTTTCCCCATACAAACTACAGGGAAGTGCTGTTCTTCCATCTCCTAGGGAGCTGCAACAATGCACAGAATGGATTGAAAAAAAGAAGTATGACGTCTTTTAAATTTACCACCTGTATTCACAGTCTGTACCACAAAGGAGGTGACCACTTATTCATGACGCTCTCTTCTTTAGGGCTGGAGGGAACCCAAGAGAAATGTGACATT
>JAPSGF010000064.1:4398003-4533874 GCA_035772895.1 Perdix hodgsoniae
CGCTCTCTTCTTTAGGGCTGGAGGGAACCCAAGAGAAATGTGACATTCTTAAGCACAGCCTTTCATGACACTTATGACTGTGAGATCTTCAGAAGAGAGAGCTGGTGGGGATGGAGGGGGTAGCGTCAAAGCTATTCAGAAAGGGAATCAATGACACAATTACTTCACGACTGAATCTTGCCCTCTTCTCCAGCTATAAATGCAGAATGGAGGAAGCTGCTTTCAAGTTAGATTGCAGAATACATTTGCTGTCCCCAGCAGAGCTTTTTCCCCCAAGCAGTGTGTCGTCCATGTACTGGGTAATATAAAGCTGGAAACATGATGGACTGAATGGAGTGGGTAAGAGAAGTGTCCCCAGCCTGCCAACTTGGAACAGCTATTTTAAAATGCAATCCCAGCCTTAAATGTATGTGACCCCATGAATTCAGCAGCTCTCTCATTTAGTACAAGAGGAGGAGGGGGGAAAGTACGAGTAATCACCAGGGCTGGGATGTAACTGAAGGGCTGCAAGAGGGATTTAGGGAGATGAGCACTCAGCAGAATAGTGCCAGGACTGCCACTGCCTCCTGGTCAATTAGCTGCAGCATCTGAAAGGTAAATGTGGGCAACACACCCAGCACCCCTCCTAGCAGCAGTAATTGGAAGTAAAATCTTGGTAAAAAGAACTTTAAAATAGAAACAGAAGAGAAAGATGTTTAGGAAATAAAGCAGGAATTTGCTCACAGCAGATGGAATGTGCTCAAAACGATGGGAAAAAGACTTTTCCAGAGCTATTTTAGAAATCCGTTCATCTCTCCCCAGCCCATTACAGGGGAAAACATAATCTGAGTTAAATCCTCCCTCAGTAACGTACTAATAATAAGGGTTCTGATAATAAATTTCCTTTGCAGTTTCCAAGTACTTCTGCATTCAGTCCTTCAATGCTCCTTTTTAGCCCAATTAAAAATAAAATCATTATCCCTCCCGTACAGGCAATTCAAGCTGTAGGCCGGCTTGGCTAACCTACCCAAAATCATACAGCTTCTGCAGAGCCAGAAATGCACCCATCCACCCCAACTCCATGCTCACACATCGGCTAGACACCCCGACCCATCTTTAACTCCAAACACCACAGAGCTGAGTAATTCCAAGCCCTTACAGAGCATTTTACAGATTTGAAGAATCGCGCAAACAGCGAGCAATTAGTTCTGAATGAGGTCCCCGGGGAGTTTCTAGTTAAAATACATGTGTTTTAAGATACATTAAGCCAAGCACTATAAATTAAAATAATCACTGAACTCAGACGTAACAGCTGAGAACTTTCAAGAGTGTGGGTGAGACAGGCAACTGTTCCCGTATGTCGGGGACACAAGCAGCCCTATACAGGGGTAGAGCATATTTTCTGAAGTATTTATCCAAGAATGTTATTTCTTTGTTCTCTTACATTTTAAAAGACTTGTCACAGCTTTATGTTCAAGCTACTTCCCCATCAAATTCTTCTTAAAATAGCAGTGCTAGGCCAGCTGTGTTTGTATTGTCACAGTGAGTAAAGCTATCTAAGTATTTAAAATGCACATCAAAATACACAAAGATCCTGAACGAACCAAGCTTTCTTCTAGAGGCCACAAGGATAGGAGCACAAATAATGTGCCTTTTTATCATATAAGTGAAACAGGCAGCCTGCAAAGCCCAGAGGAGAAGTGTAGGCAGATGTGGAACAGAAGGCATTGCAGTGCACCAAACAAAAGGAAACCCCAAAATGTTAGAGTAATGACATCAGGCAGTTGAAAACTTAACATGACCCTGGTACAAACCCAGTGTCAATACGTACTACCAGTAAAATAAAGTGGGAAATGATGGTGGGACAAAAACCCACCGTATTCGGCTTTATCCCTAAGGAGAACTCAGAGATGGAAACGACGACCTCCTGGGTCAGCTGGAGTGTTACTCAAGATGTTACCTCCGCATTTCAACCCAGCTGAAACCTACTCCAGAGACCATTCCTTCATAGCCAGCTCAATGCATAACTGGTCCAAACTGTTTATCAAAACAAAACATAGATTCGCTGTGCTCTGCCTGTCCTGACAAGCCATCATGGGGCCAAGGTTGCTCGTCACCACCCCACAGAAATGCCTCTCACCTTCACACCACATCAGGAAATTTGCCTTTTCCTCTCTCCAGGATAACTCAATTTCTCTCAGCATCTGCTATTTTTATATAACCTTTTGTAGCTGTCTTATTTAACCCCATCAAGCACTGGGGATGCAGTTGCTAGGAAGGCAGTTATTACTGCTGTATATCAAAATATCTCCATCCAACAGGCGCTCAAGGAATAAAAGTCAATGCCAAAGTACCAGGAAGAGCAAAGTAAGAGAAAATAGCTGTGGTGACCAGTGCAAGGCAAGGCAGGAACAACGCTGACATGGCGGCCAAAAAAGCAGAAAGCCTTGGGGAAGTGGAAGCCCTTTGCAACCTCAGAGGGGACTGATGCTGAAGACTCAGAACATTACAATTACCACTCTTCTAGACAGACACATGAAGCTACCAACCTATTTTTTCAGCCCAGGGAATGGATTAAAATGTGCTAGGCATCAGACTCGCTAGCATATTGGATTTTGAATAATGAAAAGAGTAAACAGGGCTTTTCATCTGGATTCTGACAGTAGAATGCTTTCCACGCGATAAATCAACTATTAAGAAAGACAAATTAATACAACCTACCCTTGAAGCATGATGGCTTATGATTCAAAGGAAGCTTTTACAGAAGCATAACCAAAACAAGGTGAGGCATGACCAACAGGAGGTGGTGCTGGGGCAGACCAAAATCCTCCCCCCATCTTTCAATCAAACTCTTCGTAGAACTTAGCTAAAAAAGTACACCAAATTTTCTCCAGTGGTCACACTTTTTCTAAAAGCTTATAAATATTTTAGGAGAGATTCTCTGCTGTTCTAAATCACTAGAGATCACTGAATTTCACACTGAATTCATGATATTGAAAAGATAAATTTCACATCTGAGAAGGTGAGCCAAAGAAGGAGGGGTCACCTCTCATGAGTTTGTTCAAAGGGAAAGCGCCTCAAACTCTTACTAGATATAAGACCGCATTCATAACATCAGCAAAGAGCACGTGAGCATCTCCAAAGAAGTCAAACATTATCACGTCTTTACATATCCAAAAGGAAAATTCCAAGTTTTTGCCTTTTTTCTTTTAAAGGAAAGAAGGTATTTAGGTACTTTTAAATGTTATCGTCACACGGTAGCAGAAAGTCCATTTTTCAATTTGCCCTCTCTCTTTCTCAGGTACATAAAACAACAGTGGAAAGACACTAATAGGCTTGAAATTAAAGCTATTAATTTTTATCCTTATTTATTGCTGTCACAAACCAGACCCGTTTATACTGGTTTGCAGTGCTGCTATGGGAATCTGAGAGGTTCTGAAGTCTTTCTGCAATACAAAATCAAAACACTGTCTCCCAGAGATCTCCATTTCTATCAAAATATGTCAGCGGAGGAATGTTTTCCTTCAGGGAGAAGAAGAGGCAGGAGATGCTGGGTGCAATCCCTTCGACTCACAGCACTCTATTAGCCATTTAACTGAACTGGAGCATTCAAAATGGGAATAAGTGTCTTTTCTTGCCTTGGTATGGAAATTCATTCCAGGAAAAAATATATATATTTATTGCAGGTCAAAGAGTTCTGTAGCAATTGGCATTTTTGTAATAAAACTGAAAGCTATAATTTTATTTTTTTTTTTCAATCTACCTGAAAATATTGTTGGGTCTTTGGCACATTGATGACTATAATTATAGCATAAGCAGATGTGGCTTGAGATTGTGCTGAAAGCTCTTCAAGTCCCACAGCCCAGCCCCCTGCCCACACCACGGGGAAGTGTTCCAGGCCTTTTGGCTTGGCTGGAGGGCAACAAGCACAGAACATCTGCAAAGAAAAACCCAGTTCCAACATCTGTCTGACACTTCCAAAGCATTGAATAAACATGAACTGTATTATTACTATTGATCAAAAGGAGAGAAGGAACCTTCTCCAAACTCTGAGCAGCCTTTCCTCATTGGCATGCACGCCCTGCTCTGAAAGAGGAGCGATGTTTTCTTTTCCTCCACTGCCTCCACTCAACTAGCTGAGTTACAATGCCGTGATCATTATTCAAAGAGCTCAAGAGTGCCTGCTGCCATGCACCTCTCCGACACCTGCAGGAACTGAAGTATGTGCCCTCTCTTCCGCAACACAACAGGCCGTGATGTCCCTCCTCGATGGAGAGGAGGGGTAAAATGCTATAATGGTTTCCTGTAACATAGGGTTGTAGAACAAAATCAAAGCCTGCTCAAACTCTTCAACCTTTCTCTGAAAGATCTGATACACTCCCACTATGTCCTTTACCTTGAAACCAACGCAATCCTATAATAGATGAAACTATCCCTTCAAGCCTAGAAGCACAGGAGAAAATGCATTATCAATCTGAAGGTGTCCGAAGTATTTGAACTTGAGATTCTTGCAATCATGCAGAAACACAGCTTTGAAAACTGTAATGAAAATATCAAAGCAAGTCAGAGGTTTCTTCCTGCAAAGACAAAGATACTTATAGGTTTCCTTTTATTGAAAGGCTCCTTTCAGAAATCAGTGCTGCGGAGATGTTTGCAGCCTGAACAGAGTGCAGTCCTCCTGGGAGACAGGGAATCTTTGTGAAGGGGTCATTTTTCTGCCTCTACAAGTGGGAGGGAAAAAAATAAAAAAAGAAAGAAAAAAAATAAAAGAGAGAGGAAAAAAAAAAAAAGCCCTGAAGGTCACAGTTTCTGAAAGCACCTAAACAACAATAAAGAAAAAAAATTTCCTATCCCTCTCTTCTTGCAAAACGAGATAATGAGCTCCATAGCCCTGTCTCGGCCAACACAGGATGGGGTTTTCCAGCATCTGAAGTCATTGACCACGGTGGCTAAATTTGGTCACCACCTCAGAGACTCACACATTTCCTATAGGGAACAAGTCTATTCAGTACGTACAACTGAAATCAGACTGTGACAGCCAAGCCCCAAGCAGCAGATGCTCAGGAAACCCACGTCAGCCCACCTGTAGCCCATCTCTACATGCCACAGCACAAACAATGCTCCTTTAGGGCACCTATCGCCATTTTTTGATACTTGCTCTGTACTCCAAACCAAAAAAACAATAAAGGAAGGGCTGTTGTCAGGAGCACTGCCCAGACTGTGGAGAGGAGATGGTGACCTGAGCACAAGGGAGGGGGAAAACAAAGCACTGCAATGAAAATCCATCCAGAATTAAGAAGGCCACAAGAACTTTGCCTGAACTAGTGGCTGTTGTTTTTATTGAATTATTTTATGGTGCTTTATGTTGTTTAATCGAAGAAAGAAAATGGATGCCATAAAATATGCAGAGCTAACTGGGGCTGCAGAGTACATTGCTGAATATTGCTAGTAATGCCATTTCCCCTTTACTGTCAAAAAATGAAAATATTGTTCTTTATATCCCTGTCACACGGAACAGAGGTCTGCCTGCGCTCAGTATCAATCTTCCTAGAGTGCACCTTTACCTTGAGCAGCGTGTGCCAGGATGGAGAATAAGCAAAGCTCAGGAAATAATCTCCCTTTCCACAAGATAGAATTCAATTTCCAGTACAGCTCAGACCAGTACTTTTCGTGAAAAGGTGGTACCATAAATTACAGTAAGAAAGCATTTTTCTGCTGCTAGCAAAAATTTTAGTGAGCATTATGATTATGTGGTTTGTACTCCAGGCACCAATGACCACCAAGCAGGCTAATAATGCGTGAATTCTGATGAGAACCAGCCCTCCAGCTGGGATAAGCCATTAAAGCCTTCTTTCCTGCTTTTTTCCCCTCTGCGTTCCCTCTTGTAACAATTTTTTCTAGCTGCAGACAACAGCCTTCCAAGATTCTCCTAGAGAGTAAGCACTTCCCAAGGAAAGGGACACCCCAGGCAGCCCTCTGGACACTGCCCCAATAGTAGAATGAGGCCACGAGGATGCACCCCTGAAGCCACCCAGCCCTGCACTGCTGTCAGGAAAACCTGCCAGCCACAACACAAAAGCTGCTTGCCATTTGTGACCGTGATTGATGGTAATGCAAGAAACCAATGGCATTTCACTTGCTCGTCAAAAGAAATTACTCACCCCGCGCCAGCAGGATTGGGGAAGGATTATTTAATACTTGCAGCAATTTTTAATTTAAACTTGAGTGTTTGTAGAAGAGCAGTCAGGCAGCAGCCTGCTTCAGGGTGGATCCAAACATGATGGAGCGCATGGGCAGATCTGGTTTGTTTGCCAGCAGAGCTGCGCTGCTCAGCTTTGCCTGCAGTCCCCATGCATGCAGGACAGAACCTGCAGCCTGGCTCAGCCCCAACATCCCTCCTGATGTCACTCCAGTTTTGTCACTGGAGTCACTCCAGTTTTGGGATGGTACTCAGTCATCAGTCACCAGGACAAGGGGTTCTGTAGTCCTTCACCAAGAACTCAATCCTACAGGTGGGCTCCAGCGCCAAGTGCTGTCCCCGGGAATTTTTGTGACACAAATCATTGATTAAAAAAAAAGTCCCTTAAACCTTGAGTATTTCAAAGCATGCGCTGTGTTTGCAGTAACAAACACACTAAAAACAGACTTTTCCCTAGGGAGTCGGAGGGCACTGAATCAACTGCCAATAAAAAAGGCTTTGATGCTTTTTAACACGTTCAGTGGTTTTCAGTGAAAAACACTCAGTGAGATACTTTGTCCCACTGAGCATTAAGCACTTCCCATCCCTGTTCTCCTTTTGCAATCCTAACTACTCCCCACCCGTCAGCCATGAATTTGCGATTAATGAGCCTTGTTTAGAGGATGCAAATGCTGAAATAGTTCTGATATACTGGGCTGGAAGCACAGAAAGACGAGCTCATTCAGCGAGGGAATCTGCTGTCCTTGGGGGGAATCCAACCCTCCCAATAAAGGAAACCAGCTGCTCAGTGACTGCAGCAAGGCAGCGTGCTGTGCTGTGCCCCGAGGTGCCCAGCCATGCTCTCACAGCTCAGGATCCAGGACAAAACCATCCCTATGCATTAAGGATGCTGAACGTCTCCTTACAAATCTGGGGCCGGACAAAAAATGGCTGTGATTGGAAGGAGGATGGGGTAAGCGTGGTTTCATTCTTAACTACAAAAAGCAGGCACAAGCTTCAGGTTTAATACAGCAAAAGACCAACAGCCTAGGGCTAAACTAACTATGACCAGTTGTACTTAACCAGCAAAACAGCAGCCGCTCCCCTTTTGCTTCTCCCTGTGTTTTCCTGCTTCAAATTGTCTATTATGTGCCCACCAGTACTGATGTAGAAATACTGGATTGGAGGAGGAGAGGCTCCAGTATGTTTGACCGGTTTATGAAGTACACCAGGATGGAATGCACTGCTCTGTTGCAGCATTCACTCCCTGACACATATCAGGAAGCTGACACTGGACACCAGGAGACTCAGCACCTCTAAGCTGCAAACAAAGCTGGAGCTTTCCAGCCAGCCTCCTGCAGAGGAGGGGCTGTCACTGCCTGTGTCCTGCGCTATAATTATTTCCTCCAGCAGTTGCTGCACTGCATCCAACACTATCATGGATTCAAGCGCCAAGGCATTATAGTGACAGCATCTTCTTTGCCAATAATTGCTGACTCAAGACCATATTCTCAATTACTTGCATCGATAGCTTGTGAATACTCAAAGGGAAGCCACTACTTTACTTTGGCTGAGTTTTCTTTCTAATCCGGTAGTTTGGATATAAATTACCTGATTTGTTGATGAAAACCTCAAACGACAAAAGCACCATTCACAAAACCACTAACTGCATGGATGGGTTCCTTTGATTTTAAACGGTGTTGAGAAAAGTGCTCCCTTCCTCCTGGTACCACAGCCTCCCTGACTTGAATCTTCACTGTCAAGCCATCACTCTCAATTAACTTCAGGCCCAACGACTTCAGGTGTAACACACTGCCTGCCAGCAGAGCAAAGCCTTCAGAAAGTGAGCTTTCAACCCACAGCACAACGCTCATCTGTCCAAAAGACCAACCCTGTCCCTATGAATTACCAACACCCTCAGCACTGCCAGTGCAATCAGGCTGTACTTCCTCCTGGGGAGGCTTTGCCTCATTTTCATGTGGGGAAAACCCTTTCTTTAGAGATGTTTGCAGGATTTGGCAAAGCAAAGTGGCTAACATCGTGCACGTGATGCTACAGAGAGTAAATCGAGGCATTAAGGAAAGTCAGGGTTCAATTTCCTCACACACAGCAGGGAGATGCATGCACTGGGAAAGGCCAGATCTGGGGAATGTAATCAACAGCTGCAGGTAAATATAAATGTAACTGCAAAACGCATTTCTTCGTATTTATTACATCTTTCACGTCTACATCAGGCAGATTTCATTCCACAGATTGAGCCTGATCTGAAGTCATTTAGTGGGAGGCTGGTAGCTGAAACAGAACCACATTTCTAGAACAATGTAAGTACACCGAATTTAATGGGATTTCCTGCCACTGGTTTTGAGGTGCAGCCTCCTCCATACCTTCCATTTACACTGAGAGTGGCACTCAATGTCAGACCACTTTTACACCATCAAGTAGAGCACGGCACAAGGAAAGAGGCGCTCCAGGACTGCCTGAGTTCTCCCCACGTCCCTCAGGCAAAAGCTGCTGGCAGAGTGCAGTACCAGAAACCACCAGGAAAACTAAGAAAGAAATTCAGCGATTCAAACCTGAACCAAAAAATGAGACAACAACTTGGCAATGGTGAGAGCATCACTGCATTAGCAGGGAGGTCTGCAGAGATCATCAGGGCTTTCATTACACAGCAAAATGACTGAAAAAAAATATCTCTGCTCACCCACCAGCACTAGAGCAGTTAAGTATTGAGATTTCTTTCTGGAATAAGTGCATATTTATTTTGATTGACATTTCTTCACTTCATACATTCAGATCACGTCAGGAGAAAAGTTGACTGAATTCACAATGTGGTACCGATTGAGTTTCTAATAGGTACAGCTGTCAGGAGGATGTGTAGGAATAACTTTCAGAACCACTCTCACTTGGTCTTTCAGCACAAGGAGCAGGCAGGACGTGCTGGGACACACGGACAGCCCTCAGTGCCTTCATCCAACCCAAGGCACGGAGCTCACGAGGGAGCAGAGGTGGCAGGAGGGCGCAGCCAGAGGGAACAGTCTCCAAACTGAGGGAGAGATGCCAAGGAAAACTGGCAGAAGAAGAAACTCAGCTTAAGTTTGAGCCCTTGGAGAGCCCCAGCCTTGGGCTGTGCTTCCTGGCACAAGATGGACAGCTCCCATTGATCTCAATCACTGCCTAGGAATCAAAAAGCCCTGTGGTTTTCCTCTGCTCACGATCCTTCCTCTGAAGTTTTCTCATTCCCTCAGAAAAACCCCCACGATACAACTTTCAAATATGCCAAGGCTTGTCCAGATGTTCTTCCTTCTCTGCACAGATCTGGGCGACCACCAAATGACCAACCTTCAGCACTCACAGCATGAGCACCCAGGAGCTCTTGCTGCCTCCACCCTTTTTTAATTAGACAATGGAGAAGGAAAAAAAAACAGGGCTCTTCAAACTTAAAACCAACCAGATTCAATAAAATATTTAAAATTGCCCTGCTTGTTAGAGCAGCAGCGTCTGCAAAGAGACTGCAAACGTTGCCATTGTTTTGCAACACGGTCACCCACAGCTGGAGGCCCCAGGATGCCATTTCAATCTGAAATGTTCCATTCCAAATGCATTTGGCAGTTTGTTCCTTGTGAGAAGTGCTTCTCAACACAGGAACTTTCAGAAAGCTACAAGGAGAGAAACACAGGTGGCTTTTCTTAAAGCCTGGGTCAAAACACAATTTCTCAGGTTGCTGTAAACACTCTCGTTTAAAAATAAATAAGTAAGCAAATAAGAAAGGAAAGGTGCTGTGCCATGCCTTCTGCACTGCTATTAGGAAGCCAAGAGGCTCCTGCTACACCAGACAAAGCCTTCAGTCAGTCCCACAGAATATTCACAAGACAGAATGAAAAGAACAGTGGGAGGAATTGGCTTAAAAGTGCATTCATTGTACTTTCCTTTGCTATAAATGTAATAATAGGTAACAGCTCCTTGCAGTGTTGAACAGACAATGCCATTAACTCTTTTCTTGCTCCAGCATTCCAACCAGTTACACCCACTCTAAGTGCTAATATCCACTGTACTACAGGACAGATCTTCAGGTCGTTGCTCAAACCCTTCCATAGATGAGCTCCTAGGACAATTTTTGCATGATACTTTCATGTTTTTCCACAATGTTGCTCAAAAGCCTGACGACACAGAAGCCCTGCAGGAATTAATGAAAAGTACCTGCACATTTGTACCAGGAACCAATCCCTGAAAGAAAGAAAAAGGAGAGTGGAAATAAACCTGGAGGATGCATTAGCAGGAGCAATTCTGAGCAACTTCCCATTTCAAGCACGTATGGGATAAATTCATCTTAAGCATCGCTTCAAAGGGAACGGCCCATAATCAAAATAAATCACCACTGATTTGGCTGGAGGTTTGTGCCCCCAGGGGCAGGCTCTGCAGCCACGGGCAGTGCCAATCCCTCTGCTGTGCTGGTGCCACCAGAAAATGCTGCAATGGGATTCAGGCCAGATTTGCTTATCGGCTCTGAACCATGAGGCCAGCCGGCAGTATGTGCTGAACAGTGCTCTTTTTGAGGATGTCATCTTTCTATTTATGTTACCTAATTCTTCTCGTCCAACTCCCCGTGGCAAACCAACAGTTGAAATCACACGGTATAAGCTAATAGGGTTATGTAAGTGTCCATTTGCTGCACATATGCTCTCCCTCCCCAAGGCGAGCGATCACCGTGACTGTCTGCAGCAAAAGGCACACCTTCCATTCCTGATGTGTAAGCACGTGCAAGTTGTGCCCCTCTTGGAGGGAGAGGTGTGGGTGGCTGAGCACAGAGACACCTGAAAGCACTGACAGGCAGAGGGAAACCCAAACAAGAGATGCCCCCGGGTCAGGCATCTCCTGCCTCGTGTCTGCCTAAGATACAGAGCTGCACTGAAACATGGCAGCTCCACACACAGCAGCTCTCCGTGCAGCATAGGTCAGGCACAGCCCTCCTGCCCAGCCCAGCTCCTGCTACTGCCTTCACAAGAGATTCTCTGCCTTCATGCTTCTCAGCCTCCACAAAGCAAGATTTGCTTTTCCAGGTAATCCCACAATCATAGAATCATTACAGCTGCAAGACACCTTTAAGATCATCCAGTCCAACCATCAACCCATCAGCACCACGTCCACTCTTTCCTATCCTCCTTCCTCTTCTGGTTTTCTCAGCATCATTCTCCAATGCTGCTTCTACAACATAAAGGCAAAATAATTTACATAAACAACCAAACTGCTTCAAAGCAAATTGTGTGCATGGACGTGGATACTTCCTTAGTTTCAAATGTATTTGCCTTTGTCTACTTAGAGCTCCACAAAAAAGTACTCAAAAAAGTACTGTAATGTCTGAATTCCTGCACCCTTCACTCCAAGGTGCACAGGAATGGCGTAGGCCCTACTTTGAAAACTACGTCCCTTGCTTCCTGGAACCTCAGAAAACACACCTAGAAAATATAAAGCCTTGCAACATAAAGTTTTAAGTATACATTTTACTTACACACATTCACTTTTTTTTGTTGTTGTTTCCTATTCTTTACCATTCCATTTCATCTCTCAGTTCTGGAAGGACCCCTTTCTAGATACAGTCTGAACTTTTTTTCAGAGTGGTCCAAGCACGTAACCCAGTGGAGGTGGGGGCTTTGCCCACTTACACGTACACCTGCTGTCTGTACATCTTTCCCTTTACACCTCCCAAGATTGCCGCCGCTTCCTCCTTGGCAGTTTGGAGGGCGCAGATGCTCCGAGCAAACAGACAGCAGTGCTATTCCCAAACTGGCTGCTCCCTGCGGTTTTCTGGCCAAATCCATTAATCAGGCCTGATCCAGGGAGCCCGTGTGTGCATGTACTGTGAAATCCCCTCACAGGGCACTGTCTTCCACCAAAACATACTGCCCTTTGCCAAGCTCCCCCACGGCACAGCAGCAGACAGCACCAGCACGCGACTATTTGCCACACATATGCTCCACGTGCTCTCCAGAGCCCTCTGCTTGTCTGCTGGACTGAAGGGAAGGGACGGCTTCGTAGAATCATGAAAAAGACCACTAAGATCATCTGGTCCGACCAGCAACCCATTACCACCAGGCCCACACTGCAAATCCTCTTCCAAACTGAACACGTCATTCAGGGAGGAGGCTCTTCCCAGGGCACAGCATCACGAAAATTCACTCCAAGACACTTAACGTTTGAGTCTAAGTTTATGTGGCACATCCCCAGGACACATGAAATTCAGAATTCAGCATTTCCAGCTGCTGTTTCTTATTGCACTTACCTCCTGCCAGCAGACAGTCTTTACTGAGCCTAACAAAAATGATTCGAGCCAGTGTCAGGCTCCAACATTGCACAATAAGAACAAGCAATCGCAGCACACAAGGAGTGTGTCATTTTCTCCATCTTTTCTTGGATGGTAAAACAGAAGCACAGGAAAAGCAAGGAAATCACTCAAGGCCACGCCAAAATAGCACCAAAATCCCCCACCACAGGACAGGCTACATACTTGTAGTAACAGAAATATATATGCCACTGCACGTCACACAAAAGCTCATTCAAACCAGAAATTTATCACTTGCTTCGGACTCCAGCCAGGTGACAGCACATACATCACAGAGCTGTCAACAATCTGCTAATCTTGGCTGTGAAATGTAGGATAAGAAGCTTAAAAATACACTGCTCCTCCAGAAGCCATAAATTTTGCTGGCTCTCTCTCACATACCACTGGGTAATAGGTGTGCTCCAGCCATTTCACTCCCATCTACTGCAGTTAAACACTTTCTCTTTAAAAGTCTATTTAGGGAATGGCAATCAGACAAAATAGCACAAAGTAGCAGAAATCTTACATACATGGACAGATAAGTAACAGAGACCCTCTTTCACTCCCTGGCTGAGAAGAATTACCAACTTGCACCTTGCTGGAGGGTGCAAAGGGATGGCAGAGCCCCAGTGCAGCTTCAAGCAGTGACTTCAGTGCTTGTTTATGGCATCTCTCATTGGGCACATTTTGAGGAGAAACTAAAGAAAATGCAAGCTTCTGTACAGGTCAAGTTACTTTCCAGCCAGCAAGCAAACCAACAGACTACGTTACCCTGCTTAGCTTAAATACTACCCCTCCAGCTGCACAAGTCAGTATTCGACCCACCATGCTTTGTGCAAACCCACTTCTCTGAACGAATTTCTTTTCCAGCAAATGGCTCGGTGTGTATCTGCCATTCTTCATTTCCGACTCTGGCTACAAACTTCAATTTCTCTCCACAGCACTTAAACAGCACATAATTACAACTAATTATCGATCACTGAGGAATTACTAGTTGACAAATCCAATTTTCACACTGTTATCAAGCATGACGGCAGACCAGAGAGGACCAGGGTACGTGCAGGTCTGTACACAGGGTAGGACCAACACTGTTACCACAACCATTCTTTAACCCAACGTTGGCCCCTGAAGATCACTGTGTTTAGGGACCTATCATGTAAGGCACCATAAAGCTATAGGAAGTGACAGTTCTCACCCCAGTGAGTTTTGCAAGCCTACAACAACCCAAGCCTTCAACGTCTGTAAATATATTCAGTTTGGCTGCATTGATACCACGCCTGAATTCCATTTCTGCAAATACTTTCCTAAGCAAGCTGGCTAGCAGAGATGCTCAGAACCAGCTCATTCTGGGGAAAAACACCCCTCGGTTTTCCTCAAAGCAGGTTTTAAATTTGCACACTGCAGTGTGCAATCCATTGAGCCCCAGCAATGGATGCACCACGGAGGGCAGAGCACTGCACAGGGCTCAGGCAGATCCCTGCCCAGCCCGCATGTGAGCTGCAGCCGCCATCAGCCACAAGTGGGTTGGCTCTAGGACTTGGGGACTGTGCAAAGGGGATCTGAGGGGAAAAAAAGGCATTCCAATTCAAAGAGAAAAATACATGGAGCTGGTCACCGGGCTCAAATGGAGCAAAAAGCAACTTGTTTTAATAAAAAGTCGCCTGATGGATTTTTTTTCCCCCCAGTTGTATTCCAATGGAGTTATTCGCATAATTCAAGTAGACACAGATCCCAGTGAGACGATATCCGTGCTCTCATAAGCCCAGTGGCAGCCCTTCCAACATGACTTACAACCAAGGGAAGGGAAAGTCCATTCCCGTGGTTCACACAAATCGGTTTATTATTAGAGCTCATCCAGCACCATTATTTTCTGACAGAAAATGTGTTTTTCACAGAATTGAAATTTCTGCAAAGAGCATTTTTTCTTGCAAATGCTTAACTTTTCTTTTGGGAAAAAAAGCATTTTGTTTCACGTCTGGTTAACATTAAGATACATTTCCCTTTCCCTTCAGTTCCAAAAGAAGCACAGCACAATTTGGAAAATGCTGCACTAAACCTCCCTGGCTCCTCAAGCACTGAGCTGAGGATGAGCCTCACACGCCTTACTGAGGGCTTTATTCTTACACCAGACTCAATTCTGCTCTGCTTCCATCTATGAAAGCGAAACATGATTTTATTAAATGAAGCCCTTAAGACTCTGTCACATTGAACATTAACTGCATTTCCATTGTCTTGTAAGTTCACAAAGAAAGCTGCCCTGCAGCGAGACAAACTCATTCCCAGCTTCCTAATCTACAGAAAAAAAAAAAAAATCATGTATTTAAATTTTGGGTACGCTGATCCCCTGGGACAGGACTGCCTACATGCACACCAAGCCTTGCCCAAGACGGATCCATCTCCTCCCAGCACTTGGGCTTTTTGCTTGAGTTTTTTGCTCCAGATGCCATCAAACCCTCTCTGCTCTCTTCCAGCCTTCACACGGCTCCAAGGCCATGCAGCCCTCACAAAATCACACCCAGAGGTAATGGAGAGGATCCAGGTGGGCACTGACAGACACGGGGAGGCAGAGCCCCCCATGATGAATGGAGCCATTCCCACTGTGGGGCAGTGCAGGGGTTGTGCACGGGATGGCAGCTCCCTGCCCAAACTCATCACCCAACGCTGGATGTTCTTTCGGCCATTCAGAATTGATCTGCCCTGGTGAGAGAGCTACAGGAAAGAGCAGGAATGGCACTCAGCCCCATGGCCCTGCTTTAAAGACAGTAGAGTTTAGGGGTAGAGGTGGTATTACCTTCCTACTTATGGAAAGCATCTCGTTCTTGAGAAGGATCTCCGGAGCACGAGCAATAAAAACAGCAATTTGTAAAACGAAAGCAGTGACTGACTCTTCTTGTAAAAACACTGTGAGACATTACAGATAAAATAACATTACATAAATAGGCCAAGCATTAGAGCCACGATCACCGACAGCAGCACGGGGCGCACAGCACTTTAGCAAAGGAAGTGAAAAATAGCGAATGCGATTTAAGAGGCAGACAGAACCTACACTGGCAAGTTGTAATTACTGCCACTGAAACCCAGCCAGGATCCTGCTTGACTGCCTCTGGGCTTGTGAAATGCAACCCAGAATCTTTAAATGACCAAATAATTGAGACCTGGGCTTCGTGTCGCCGGCGAGATACTGCCATCCACCCGGCCCAGCAGGATACAGCCCAGTGCTAATACAGAGGAGAAACAATGCTGGTGATTTCAGAAGTCTCTGACCAGATATTGACCTGAACCATTTCTGCTCCGCGTGATCATTTTTCTTCCCCAGGCAGTACAGCTGCAGGTTTCTTTCAATCATTCCTCAACTTCAGCAACCTGTAGGCACCCAGCGTCTAGGCAAAGGACATCATTCATCCATTTAATGGTTCCCAGAATGCAGAGATATCTACCCAATTTCCTAAGAAACATTAATATTACAGTATGGCTTTCTCAGCCCAAATCATGAAGGCTGAATCAAGTTCTCCTGACGGTTTATGACAAGGTGATTAATAATACCAAGAGAAAGAATGAAATGATACCAGATTATAAACTATTGTAAATCTTTCAGTCATCCTGGGAATAATGAATGTAGATTTCTTAGGAGAACAGTACAGGTTTAAGCAGAATCCTTTTAGTTTTCTTGTCAATCAAAATGCTATTTATATAGCAGCAGAAACAGACAATGAACTCAGCTAATCTTAAAATGAAGGTGCAGTATATTAACGGCAAGGGTTACCAGTGCTTTAATTTTTTTTCCATTAAAAATGGGGACAGAAAAAAAACATCCTAGGCTGTAAATTCCAAAGTCACTGAAGCAAATGTTCCATCACTGCCATCATTTCTGAACACGATCAGGATTTCTGGTCAGGAATCACAACAAGAAGTTCAGAGCTCACACCAACCAAACTCAATCTAACTTGGAAAGCCCGAGTTGACGTGGCCTATTTTTTTTTCCCCAAAAACACTTGAATTAAAGTTTAAAGGTCAAAACTGAAGCAGCCCAAGCATCCACTGGACCGCAATGCCCCACGCTTCCTTGGCATGGGTTATGGTGTCAAGCAAAAAGCAAATGCAAGCTCTTTGTGAGCTGTTCCACAGATGCCATTGACCTGTAGCCCCCACCTGGGACAAGGACTGTGCCTTGCTCTGCTTCTGGCTGCACAGGGGACCTTTGCTCTCCAACCCCTTGTAGGCTGTCCTAGACATTACCTCTATACAATAATTAATAAGTAATACTGAACTTGAACTCGCGCAACTCATAGTAGGCAGAGTCTTCCAAAGTAAAATGAATAATGCATGTAGAAGAGATTCATTTGGTGGGGAAAAAAAAACTAACTTCAGTTTGAAATAAAGCCCTGGTTGCCTTGGCAAAGAGGACTTAATTGCTGTAATCACTACATCTCCCATAAGGTCGCTGTTTGAGAGAGTCCACAGTACTCTATTCATTCTGTGCCTGCTCCATAGCAAATGAAGGATACTGGTCCCAAGAGCATCAGTCAAAACACTTCTGAAAATGCTTACATTATTTTTAAAGGGCTATTAGCTTTGGCAAATGAGTCAAAAGTCATCTTAGTCGGAGAGGAAAAGTACTTACACCACATTATGGAGATAACAGCAGGAAACACCATAATTAAGATGGTACTACTAGTGTAAGTGTGTGTCATTAAAATCAGGACCCAAAACGTGACCGCTCCCTATCCATCCGTGTCCCATCTGCACACCCCGGGACCACCACTGCCCCCAGCACATCTCACCGCAATTATCAGGATCACAGCACCAAAGCACTGGCACACACGTGTGCCTTGCACACAACCAAATCCACATTCAAACAGTTTTACTGGCACAAACCCTAGGCAACTCCACGGAAGTTAATTAAGTCAACCCCCCTTTTCTGCGCATAAGAGAGAAGACTCTGGCCAGGCAAATTAAATTAGAGATGGGACAGAGCCAAACTCTCAGACCCAAAGCAACCCAATGCACACCAATCTCACAATGCACTTGGGTCCCAGTCCAGGTTCTCACAGTCTGCTCCCACTTCTCCCTCACCCTCTGCTGCCTCTCAGGATGGGACAAACCTTTCAGGCTGCCCCCAAGCACCACTCAGTGCATTTTATCACCATCTTCCACTGGGGATCTGTACCAAAGCGCTCATACGTGTGCTTCCTGTGGCACATTTCTTGCCCAGACCTTGATTAACTTAAGCTGAAGCCCATGAACAAGGCTCCATCTATCCCTCACTTGTCTTTCTCTTCCTTTCCCGCTTGCAGTCTTCTAGAAGTGGCACAATTAGAGATGGAGATTCAATGAAAACACATTTGATGACTCCTTCATTAATCCCACAAAAGCTTGGGCCACACAGAGAGAAAAAAGCAACCGAGAAAGTCTGCTTGCCAGGAAAATGAAAACAAAATAAAAAGAGAGAGGGAAGCAGGGAGGGAGAGGTATATATTTTGTATAGACATTCTTCTCTTTCTCCTCTTACATACGTGTAAATAACTCTCAAATGAAGCACTGCTCTGCACAGGGTGCTGATACAGCCTCCAGGGCTCAGGAAACAGCTGCAGGTGCCAGCCCTGCTCACTGCACCACAGGATGGCACATCATTTGTCACTGCTTCCTTCTCCTGCAGCTCCTCAGATTCACCTGAGATCCAATAACTCTGTTAATATGACTGCTTTCATACACTGGTCAAGAACAGCATCCAAGGCACACATGACTACTCTCTGAAGCAGAACAAGACACACACTGAGCACAGGTCCCTGCTCTGCTTTTTCCAAAACCCAGTTTTCTCATGCATAAATTGCAGAGGGAATAGGGAATGCATCTTCCAAACCAGGAAGATACACCAACCATTTTCTCGCAATACATCTCCTACTACATCTCCTGTCTTCCCCAAACCTTCCCTCTGCAAGGCCACCAAAAACTTACGGGGAAACACAAGGATAAAAGCAATGCTGTTGCAACAGCAGGAACACAAAGAGACTGAGATCAGCTGCTCACCCCAAGCAATACCTCACTGCTTTGTGTGACTGCACCCAGACAAAACAACACAAGGCACAGTCCAAAACACTCATCTCAGAAAGAAAGCACATTTCAAAGTATGCACATTTTTAATACGTTTAATACTATTCATTACACACGAGAAGTAACTGCAGCAACGACTGAGCACTGTTGTGCTTGAGTTGTTGCAACAAGCCCGTGATTTACTGCGCTGTCAGCTAGTGAAGAGCCCTACAATGCCCCCATTGTCAGGCAGCACAAAGCTGAGACCCGCAGCAGATTGTCCCAGACAAAGACCCCCACCCTGTGCTCCCTGTCAGGGGCTCATGCAGTGGGACAGCATCCTTGGCTGGAAGCAATCACTCCAAGACAGCAACCTGTTTTGACCTGTGTTCTCAACCTGAGTATATAAGGTGCAAAAACATCATTAAAATAAACAAAAGCAGGTGAAGATAATGTTTATCTTGTGGGGTGCTCAAGTTCTGCAATGATGCTCCTCCCAGTGCTGACCTCTGTCCACCCACGCTCAGCTCCCAGCATGTGCTCACAGTTGGGATGGGCTGATGGTTGGACTGGATGATCCTAAAGCTCTTTTCCAACTCTAATGATTCTATGGAAACCTGCCCTGGCATCAGCCCCACTCAGCCCTGCACACCCACCTGTAGCTCTGCACCTTGTGGAAAAGATGCCCACCGCATCGGCTGACTCAAAACCTGACATAAATGACATAACATTTTCTTTTCTGCTTTATGGTTCTGAATACGAGATACAGCAAATCCATTTACATGATGTTACTACATCCCTTAGTGCTCATAAACTCAGATGGGCTGATGAATGAGACAGCTGTGCTGCTGGCAGGGCTGAATGCAGTGCGTGGGGTCTTTTCATGCACTGCGAGGCACTGCCCCATTCCAGCCACTTTCAGTGTCCATCCACCCCTTGTCATAAGCAAGGAACATTCCCAATGAATCACAACTGAAAATAATTAGACAAGTTATCCATCTTCTTAGTGAAAAAAACACCCTAGTGAAACACATCCAGAGGCTAAATATTGCCTGTTAAGAAATCAGGTTAATCCCCCCCAACTCCTAGGATCGGTTCCCTTCTTTCACAAGAGAAGAAAGCATTGCTCACCCAGGGCTGCTCTACTGGAAGGAGCACCTCTATTTGGACACTGCCATCCAGCTGCACTGATGACCCCAGCTGCAGTGCAGGGCTGCTGCTCCCCACAAAATCCCTATGAGATGTGACTGTGGGCAGGCGAGTGCTGTGGCAGGCAGCTCATTTTTAGGTAAAATTGCACCAAACTGCATTACTGACTGTGGTCTTGTGGGTCTTTAAGGATTCGCTCAGTCATTGAGTCACTGTCAGTTATCCAGTGGCTTTTAAGCTTTTAGGACTGTTTGAGCTGTAGGAAGGAGCTAGTTTATTTCTTGCACCTGTAGCTGTTTTCAAGATTGTAAAAGGGGCATGGGTTCTCCCTACTCCCTCTCTAGGTGCCCGGGGCAGAGAAGGTTATCTCAAAGCATGAGGAAAGGAGAGAGCCTGGGGGCCTTGCGCTTCAGCCAACATCAATTCCACTCCAACTACGTTATGCAGTGCCCCAGTGAAACGTCACAAACACCATCGATTAAGATGCTTCGAGCACTGCCAGGCTTTCATCAGCTGAAGTTCATCTTCTTCTGAAGATGAAGTTTCATCTTCTTCTGAGCCAAACGCCTGTCTCAGAAATCAGAAAAGCAAAATAATGGTTCAACCCTCTCACATTTATAGAAATGGTTTATCCGAGCTAAAAAATCCCAGTGACAGGTCCCAGCCTTCACAGGAGGGCCCTGAAAGGATGTCATTCCAGCTTCTATCTGGGGATGAAAAGGAAAGAAAACAAAACAGTGGGAGCAAGACAGTCTCTGTATCTAATGAGGCAAGCTATCTGGGAAGAGGTAGTGTGAATTCAGCTTTGAGGAGTATGTTAAGATGCACACACACAGACAGGGGCTGAGTTAAGACTGCACAGATACTTCTGGCACTTCCAGACTTGCAGTGCTCAGTCTTTTTAATTAATATTGAGCACTGGTGTTTCATATTTTACATTTAGTACAGCGTACATGTAGACAGAATAGAGAAATAATCACTTCCAACATTCATTCTGGGTTTATGAACACCTTTAAGTAAAAAACAAATATTCCCAAGTCGCCGGTAATGCCTTAAATCCGTAATTATTTCTAAATCTGAATTAGCATTTCTGATTAGTTCCTAAAGTATGTTTTTCTCCTTCTCACCACTTTTGCTTCTGCTGAATTTTCGTCCTAAAGAGATGCTTCAGTTAATCATTTATTTCTCTTGCCAGCAATAACCCTGCCCTGCATCCCCCTGCAGAACAGCTTGCTCAGGGCAGCAGGAGCCATGCAGAGCCCACTCCTCTCACTGCACTCCCCACAGTCTACGCTCTCTCATTTTTCTATGCATTTCCAGATCTAAAACCTTCTGTTTTCTTTCCCTTGTTTGCTCTCGGCAGCTATTGGCAGGAG
This sequence comes from Perdix hodgsoniae, assembly GCA_035772895.1. Taxonomy (NCBI): domain Eukaryota; kingdom Metazoa; phylum Chordata; class Aves; order Galliformes; family Phasianidae; genus Perdix; species Perdix hodgsoniae. Next base: position 4,419,032 of record JAPSGF010000064.1, read on the forward strand.
ACATCCTCCTAATGATCTTTTTCTGGCCTTCTAGACGACTGCTCTGACTTCTACGGATCTTTCATTATTAACGCGGAAGCCTTGTAAGTCAGTTTTAATGGCCTGTGCAATTTTTATCCCTTAGCAGGAGACATAACCTCCTCCATATGGATATATGTTTATTAATATAAATCCTTAATATCATCTTTCCTAGGGAGAATAATCAGTAAAAGCCAACTGGCGTGTATTACACCTTGTACCGGTTCACCCAAAAATCAAAAAGTCATCTTAGCCCTGCACGATGTGGAGCACAGCAGAGAGGATAATCCTTCTCCCTCGGGTTGCCAAGGCACCGACGACAGCCAGCTTTCTCTGCAGCCCCGATCCCCTCCAGACGGAGGGCCACAGCCGCTTTCATTTCTCTGCCGTGGGATTCATTACCTGGTTTCAGTCCCTTCCTATTATTCCTGGAATATCTCCAGTCTCCGTGTCTATTCTGACCAGGGATGAAAGAAGGATGGACCGTTGGCGTTGGGGACGTGTAACGAATGCCAACAAACCCACTTTTTTGTCTGCAACCTGACAAATTGCTGTGAGTGCTCAGCCCTCATTACCGGAACATCCTTGCGGATGGTTTAAGAAGGGAGACTCGGGAAACAGGACAAAACTCCACCATTCATTTACAAAGACTGTCCTGGTTTCTTTCCTACAGCTGCGCTGCAATTGTCCATTTTTTCCTTTAGATGCTGTATAAAATGACTCTCATTTTTTCCTATAAATATACCTTTTGAGTCTCAAGTTGGAGTTAAATAATACCACATCTCTCCCTTTTACCATTCTCCCACGCGTTTCATGGGACTTCTTGAGCTTAGCAATTACCTGGTGTCGACCTTTCTTTTGTCGCCATTTCCAGCTTTCCCTGTTTGCTAGGTTATAGCCACATTCAGCAGTAAAGGAGGTAAATGAGATATTCCTGTGCATGGAAAGACAAAAAGTGTCCACAATTTGGTGATGAATGTGTGCCCAGTCCTGCAGGATTCTCAAAGCTACGTTTCATCTTTGCTTTTTTCAAACAAGGCATCTCATTAAAAAGTTTACTCACAGAAACTTAGTGCATTTTGCCTATCTTTATGGCTATACTATGCTCAGTAGCAGCCCGCCTCACATAGTGACCACAATTCATGCTCACAGATGGCAAATTTTACAGTACAGACCAGAGCAAGGCCACAAATTAATCTCCAGTGTCACACGAATTTCAGTGTACACACATATAGATCATCTGTCAACAAAGGGAGCAACATGACTGTCAGACACAGCAAAAGCATGACATCCACACTTAGCCTCCAAATTCTGCCCCTTGACATATCTCAGCCCTTCAATTACACCCAGCAACACTGTCTAGATTGCAGAATGAAAAGAAATTCCCTGGGCCACAGCCCACAGCTCTGACTCCATCTTAAATTCCAGTTACGGAATGAAAGGAAATGAAAAAACTTAGCTTAAGCTGAGCAAAACCAGGGAGGGGTGAGGAAGGGAGCTTCACGCACACCCTGCAGCATTCATCCCCTGTCCAGTGTCACCAATGGAAGGATGGGGGTTAATAACTGAGCACAGTGCTGGACCAGGAAAGAGCTCCCTCTTGCTCTCCAGTTTAATGAAGAGCCTGCGATTGTCCTCCAAAACAAGGAAGAATTGGCTCTTCTAAGAGAGAACAGTTTTGCTTGAGCAAAATGCAACACCAAAGACAATACTGCACAACACAGCATGAAACAGTGAGGAGATGCACAAAATTGAGCAGATCTGTTATTTTGCAGAGTGCCAGAGCCATGCAGAGGATGACGTAATTTTGATCCATCATCTCCTATGAGCCAGGCTGCAATTTCCTCCATTCCACTTATAACAGATACGATTAAAAACAATCAGTTATATTAGGCAAAAAACACTTTTCCCCAAGGCAAACATTTACTTCAGTGTATTTTTCCTCTGTAACACACAGAAATTCGATGTATATAAAAACCTTCTGCGTTTTTACGTTAACACTGAGCTCCATCCTGCAGGATGGGTGAGCTACCAGAGCTGTAGTTTGCTTCTTACTTACAGCTTCCAACCAAGTTTAAATAGAAATAATTGCAGTTTCTGTGATGAAAATCACAACACAGACAAAGCCAAAGAACAGGCGGGACAGGCCAGGATACCAAGAGCTGACTGTGGCTTTTCCAAAGCAGTATTTCTGGGTGCATATACAACGTACCTATTTACTCTAACAGAAACCTCTCCTGGAGACGCACCGATTCTGCACATTTCTCCAAGGAAATCCCCATGGAAACTGACTGCCTTCCCCTTCCCAGCAGCTCAGGAGCTCCAGTGACTGTGGGAAGCTGAGGTCACAGCAGTGCCTGTGTTCCTGGGGCTCCTGGCTCAGAGGATCCTTCTACTTCTGCTTCCTCAAAACCCCACCCCATAACTATGCTCAGGAGTTCCAGACGCTATTTTGGTTTTGTGCTTTTGAGGACAGTATTGCAAAACTATCCCTGCAGGAGCATTTTGGTGCTTTCCTGGCCAGTGGAAACTTCAAAACAACCACCTTCACCGCCATTTGCTACAAGGTTCTCTAATACCTCAGGAATTTCATCCATGGTGCAGCAAAGAACAAAAACCTGACAAGAGCTGATGCAAAATTTGGAGCAAATCTCATTACCTCTCTGTTTCAGAGCGGAGGACCAACAGGCAACTGTTCAAGTCCAACCAGTCCATGACATCTATCTACTGCCCTGCTCAACAGCAGCTGCTGATCAAAACCACATTTAGCAAAGAAAAACCAGTAAACACAGAAGCAATAACAGAATAACTTGGTTTAACAGGAAGAGTCTTCCTCACCCAAACCATTTCAAGTCTGCTTAAACCCTATGATGTGACATCCTTTCTAATGTATTTCATCCTACCACAATGAAACCTAAGAGTTCAACTCAATGATGCTCACGGGCCCCTTGCAACTGAGGATATTCTGTGATTGCATGAAAAAGGCTCGGGTGCAAGGGGCCCATGACCTCCTCTCTGTGCACCGTGTCCTGGTTTGTGCTGCAATCTCATTGATATGCGTGCACTATTTCACAAAAGTTGAATGATGTGCAAGTACTGCATACAGCTCGCTGTCTGTTTTCTCAACATCTGTCCCTGAAGTGCACTTCTGTCATGTTCTGCTCCCATCGTTCTCAGATCAAAAAGTTAGAAGTAAGGCACGAATCTGTCTGAGGCTGCCAGCACAGACTGCAGCTTCTTTCCTCCTGAGTGTCTCACATTCTCACTGCAGATGACACTTTCCAATTACCTTTTGGCCCTTCTATTCCCCAAGTCTGGCTCACATTTCTCTCTGAATTCAGTCTCTACACAGCTCTGAACCTAGAGTCTGACAGCTAAGGACGTAACAAACATGCAGCACTAGCCCTCAGGGGGGTTAGAAATGCCTGATTTCCCCTATTATAGGCATATTCATGAGTAAAGGTCACCAAAAAATGACTAAACTTAGAACAAAAATGGCTCATGCAACAAGCAGTCATAAGTTCAAGGAGGTCAGACAGGCTGTCTTGCAGCAAAATCTAAGCAGGACTTGCAAAGCTTGGGTTTGAATGTTGGCTCTGCCAAAGACCTCCTACACAAGTTGAGGCACGCCTGATTTCTCTCAGCTCCCCTCTACAATGCAATGAAGTAGTTCCTCGCTGCATACAGCATGTACAACATGCAGCCCGTGAGCTTTGGAAAGATCATCTGGGAAATTGAGGATACTTCACCAAAGCAACAGAAAATACTCCTGCAGACCATCTAGCAAAATGTGCTGTGGCAACTATGCTGGCAGACTTAGAGAGGAGTAATTTGAGAGAAAGAAGCATTATGAAAAGCAAACAGAATTAAAACAAAAGATGATGATGCATATGTTAATAGCGCATACTTTAAAATCAATTGCCACGTTCCAAAAAGAATCATCTACGCAGATAACTCAAGAGTATTTATAGTTTTCCCCAGTTGGAGAGCTAATACTTAGTTCTCCAAGGAAAACACTGAATGTCACCAAAGCAATTACATCTGAGATTAATTTGTCCTTATTTGTAAACTGCTTAGCATACAGCACTTCAAATATTCTCTTACCTTAATACAAACTGGTCCGCCAGAGAGTCATCTGCCAGGGAGACATAGAAGGTCACAACGTCCCCTTCTCTGACCGGGCTGAGTGGCAAGCGGATTACGACATTCTCATCTAGCCTCAGTGCAGACTGTTTCAATGTGTCTTGATCCGGGTAAACAACAATGCTACCAATCCTCTCCATAGCTGGCGAAGCCTTCCGTTCGTTATCTTGATCCGCGTGAATATTGTTCTCCCACTTTTCATCCTCTGGAGAACATTCCCCATCTGCTGTATAAATCTCATAGAAGAGCTCCACAGTAATCCCTTCCAGGGGAGCTGTATCCTCTGAAACCAGGGGTGGAGGGGAGCTGAACCAGCTGGGAGATAACTCCAGCTCTGCAACACATAATCCCAGTTGGCCTGTCAACTTGCAGCTGGCCACCACTTCTCTAGATTCCAGGAAAGCAAACATCTTCACGCAAGGCAACCTCTCCTCAGGGTCATAGTCATCCCAGTCTTTCCCCGCAATATAGAACAAGGTTTGTATTTTAGGTTTGTTGGAGTAAATCGAGCTGTCTATTATGTGCGCTTTTAATTTCCAATTAAAAGTGAATTCATTTGTGAAACCAAAAGATGTAGAAGACAGCATGAGGTCTAAGGGAACAGCCTGCTCCACAGAAAAGGGTCCGTACGTGGCATTTAGGACGGGCGGCAGTTTGGATTTGTATATAAGGAATGAATCCACCCTGGACTGCAAACTGGAGTTCCTCGTGATGTCCTGGTTGGTTTCCTTAAGGAAGAAGAAAACATCAGCATTGCAGATGTGATAGCTGGCAGGGAGGTACGTTGGCAGGTTTGAGAATCTCTGTACGCTGTCCATGATCCCTCCTCGGCTCTCCACCACTGCAGGCCAAAGGAAAAAGGAAACAAAGACAATTCTAATGTTTGCTTAGCACACCCCACAAGAGCAGATCAGTGCTGTTATAGGTACTGTGCAATAAACACAGAACCATCTGAGTTCCGTGATGGTACCCTTCATGGCCACCTGGACCCACTCCCCTGCGATGCATGGGGACACACACAGCTCCATTGGGTGCTAAGAGCCCCACCTCTGGAAACACCCATGGTCAACAACCACCACCTCTCTGGGCACCCTGTGTCAGTGCCTCACAACCCTTAGCATAAATGTTTTCTTTATATCCTGCCATTGTTGGCTTGAAGTTCATACTTCAAGCTTCCCACTGGATTGGTTCTCACAGGCAATGAAACTTTTTTTTTCTTCTTTTTTTTTTTTTTTCCAGACAATGCAGACTGAGCTGGTTTTGCAAATCAGCATCACTCCCCCTCCACTTTTGCTGGGTCAGTAGTTTGGAAGTTAGCTCCAATCCAATAAAAGGCTGGTATTCTTGAAAATCAAATGAAAGGGAACAAAAAAAAAGAATAAAAAGAGTTTTCAGACAAGAAAATATAGGGTTTGATAGAGTCTCAATGGGACAGGCTAGGGGGAACTTGAGAGAAGGAGAAATCCTTTACATGCTGAAGGCTCACGGATGCTTGGAAGGATTTTTGTTTGTTTGTTTAATTCCAGAGGAGAATGAAATGCATTTGGAAATCATAGAAGTTTCTCTACAACACAATGGTCAATCCCCCAACCAGCACTGAGCAATTTTTCCTGGGCAAGAAAAGATTCCAGAGGGAGGGAGGGTTCAGACAGCTGCCTTTGGTCGGGGCTGATCTCTAATTAATAGTGAGAGATATTCAATCTGGGCTGTGAGACTCTACCAAAAAGAAATGGTGGGTCTTTCAGACTAACAATTCATGCGCTGGTGAATGCAGGCTTGCTCCTGGGACCGCCACAGAGGAAATAAACAGAAGGCAAATGAATCAAAACGAAGCGGCTCCATAATGCAGAGATAACAAAAGCAACAATGACAGATCCTAAGGTCAGAGCTCTTGTTGTCTCCCATTGGAGCTCAGCGGCGATTTCACTGTTTGTCAGGGCTGGGGATGGCAGATACACAACGCCACAACTGCAGAAACAAGGACACCTGTGAGCAGCTGGGCGTTCGCGTACTTACAGCCACAATTTAGCACAGATAAAAGCTGGAATATTTAAGCTGTTTTGGTGTTTTTTTTTTCAGGTTGTGTATATTAAAAGCCTACACTCCTCAATGACAGCTGCTAGGGCAAACCTCATCCATCTGACTTTGCTCCGCTCTCGTTCTCTGCTGAAATTCTGCTCAGTTACTTTCAACGGCTGGGATTCCTCCCAGCTCCACAAGGCTGCATTTGAAAGCAATACTTTTTAAGAGCCTCATTTATCATAAAAACGGTGCTGCTGCATATACAAGCAGAGGACAGACAAAAGCAAGACTACCTTCCGCTTTTGGGGGAGGACTGCTACGCTCTGCCCCCGCCCAGCGCACCCCACATTGCAGAGGAGACGCGGCTCCTGAGCACGCAGTGAAAGCAAAGACGAGCCAAGGTTTAAACGCATCCGTGTTCATATGACAGCACTTTTCCCCCTCTCCTTATCCTCCACGCAGATACTTTATCTCTCTCGAGCGCTGATTTACAGGAAGTTTGAAATGTATGTTTTTTCCTTTTCCTCCGCTGCATTACAGTGGCAACGTTCAGTACTGCTGCTGAGAGCTGGAGCGAGAGCCAGGCTATCAGCCTGCTGTAACTCAAACTAAACGAGACACAAATTTTCTCTGAAAGCTTATATGGGAAGCCATAAACACCAGTAGACAGGGCTGGGCTTTGTCCTAGAACCAGCCTGCAACAAAATATGATGTCTGAATTTAGCAGCATTTTATGATGCTGTAGGAACATCCAAAAAAAAAAAAAAAAAACTTCATAGGATGGCAACAGCCCGCCTTTTTAATTCAGCACATCAGCCCCACAACATCTATCTCCTTACAGTAACCATCACCATCAGAACACACATCCAGCTCCTGATGGACAACAAAGCAGCTAATGAATCACCTGCTTCTCCAGTAACCTCTCCGGTGAGATCAAAAGTGTGCAGAACACGGTTGTCCTAATTGCAAAACAAAGGAGAGCAGGACTAGAAGAACAAGTCAGTGGAGGCCTGTGGGCATCCCCAGAGCTCAGGCCCACCTCAAAGGCCAGGCACCATTTTTCAGGTGACTTTGGGACTGAGGGGTGCGTGGGAGAAACACCAAGCTGGATGTAATTTGACATCATAAAATAAGTCCTTTTGGAACATAAATATCTTCCCTCTCTATTAACTAACTATTTAACAGGAGTCAAGTCTTCCATCAGCTCCATAAGCTGAAGGAGTAAGAAGCATTTAAAATATGCAACTCTTCCCATATTCTTTTTTTGGAGGTGGAAAACAAACAAGAAATCTAATCTCACACCTGTGAGAGACTGAAAATGTTAAAATTCATCTTTTCTGCAGCATCATCAGAATTGTAGCGTGAGATCATACAGACACTCCTCTTTGTAAGAGGAATAATTTCAAGTAATGTGGTGCCAGTAAGTACTATGATGTTATCCATGACTCATACGGAGGCAATCAATGGCTTGTCTGTATAGGAGAAAAATCACCAGCCCTTCCCACCAGCCCCCACTAACGACCATAAAGACCAAACTACACATGTACATTATTCCACCATAAAAATGGCTCTATTCATAATAATTATTTTGCTCGGGAAAGGAAGGCATTATCCTTGAATAAAAACACACTGTATCCCAGAACGGGCTGCCCACACAAGGACAGCTATTCTAGAACTGCTAAATTACAGGAGAATATTTGACTCTGGACAAGCTCGGTAGGTTCCTTTTTCTCGTGCACACAGAAGATGAGACCTGCAGGCTGAGAGGACCCCAGCCAGGAGCAGCTCAGCATGCAATTTGCCATGCATACAGACCACCCAACACTCTTTTAACTCTAAAGTCAGCCCAGAAGCTGTCAGCATACCAAAAACTGCAGTGTAAGAAACGATGAGATCCTTTTAAGCTTATGTTTGTTTTCTAGTTTGATGTGAGGACAGGACTTGATACGGGACCCACAGCCAGTTTCAATTGGGCCTTGCTTAGACTTTAGAGGAGACATTCACTTTGCTAGCTGGGCACTTTGTTTTGAAAGATGAAGAAAAGAAAAATGATGCAATAAAAAAAAAAATAATAAAAAATTCTATTTAATCCAGCCATCTAAAGCTGAAGAGAGTTTAATCAACTTCTGTAGACTTGAGACATCGTCTCTTGGGCTTATCCCCAAGTGTCTCATCGAACTGTTGTTCCCCAGGTGCCACTGCAGCTGTGCATCACATTCATCACCAGCAGAAGTCCATCTCTGAACACTCCCATCCACCAAAACACATTTCTCAGTGAAAAATTAAACCTTGCATATGAATAAAACCCACTGAGCAGATCACAAGTTCAGCAACAAACTGCATTACTGCACTCCTCAGCAAGTTCAGCAGTATGCCTGCTTTCCACTGCCAAAAAATGAACTTGCATGGGGAAGTTCCTGAGCTGTGCTTACTGCACTTTTAGCTCGTGTGCATTTTGCACAGTCACCCAGACTGAAAGACACACACAGCAAGGCCACCTACAGATAGTAATAAAACCACCCTGTCTGAAAGGCTGCCTATAAATCTTATTAAAGTAATCCCTTCCCTGAACCCAGATTATTACATTCACCTTTATGGTAGAATAAAAATTAATTTTCTCAGCTATAATAAGTGTACGATAAGAAGGCATCACTTGAGACTAAATAAAGATTATAATTAACTCCAACTGAATAAATTTAGCTTGGACTAGCAGTTTGTTTTCATAGATTTTCCTCTGCAACAAAGTGAATAGGTACGGCAGGATTAGCATCCCATGCCACTTCCAGCACTGCTGGCACGGAAAGGAACGAGGAAGAGTGTAATCCAATACCCAAATGGCCTGAAGATTAATTCAGGGTTCTCTATCAGCAAAAGCTTAGAGAAGAGCTCAAAACCGCCTTTAGCCCTGCAAGGAAAGCTCAGAAAGCACTGGACCCCAGAGACAATGATGCTTGCTGCACTCCCTAAATCAGCATTAGCCAGGACAGGACCTCTGACAGAGGGTGCTGAGAGCACGTTCAGGGGAAATATCCCCCTGTATCTGCCTGAGCTCACTCATCCAACTGAGCAGCAGCCTTGGGGTGCCTCAGCAGTGGGCTGGGCCAGGCAGGGTGCAGCCTTACCAGCCTGCTCCCCTCCGCGATCCATAGAGCAGCCGCAGAACAGGACACAGCATTACACAACTCAGATCCAAGTGAGCAAACAGAGCAGGGGGAAGCAAAGGCATCCAACAGCTGAACAAAGTTTATCCTGAATTATTACTTTTTTTTTCTTTTTCTTTTTTTTTTTTTTTTAAAGTCACAAATAGAAAGCCTTACAGCAGCACAGCACACAGCAGATTGCAGCTTTATTTATCTTTCAAGGAAACGAGGCTCTGCTTATACAAGGTTGAGGAACTGCCTTGTTAAGCCACTGCCTCATTATTTGACATTCTCGGAGAAGATGATCGTTAACTACTTTATTACGGGGAAGGAGGCATTCAGGCTTGTTTATCAAAATAGATCACATATTTATCCTGGCCAGGGAACAGCATGCAAACCCAAGCAATAACACTATTGTGTTTGCTCCCCTGATTGCCATGCTGGCCCATGCAGACATCAGATCTGCCTGCATAAGAAGATTTTATCAGGCATGCAGCTGAAGCTGAGCCATTATCATTACAGCAGTATGGTTCTCCGAGCGGATATGTTTATTTCCAAAGATTGGAGTTCTTTTAGCTTAAAGTTGACACAGTCTGAAACCAGAAAATAATCTTTTTAGGATGAAATCAGAGTGTGTATGTAAAGCATTACACCGCTATACCAACTTCAATTTGCATCTCATGAGGGTTTAACTTTCCTAGACCTTGTGTGGAAGGATGCAAGTCCCAATCATTTCTTTCTGAAATCTGCCACACTTAAGCACAATTCCTGCCCAAATGTGAGATTTCTTAAAATTATGCTCTCTGAACCCGAGCAGTGAAAATCCCCCCTGGATTATTTGATTTGTCAGAGTCTCTAAGCCAAAGGTCCCACATTGCTGCAAGTTATAAAGTAGAAAGTTTATTCCACCATTGAGATGAGAGATCCCCTTTCCTCCAAATGTTCCATCACATCACGGCCAGGAAGGACCTGAGAAGCAGGACATCAGACCTCTGGAATCTGTAACTGCAGGAAAGCAATGTTAGCTAAGTTTTAAAGGTTCTATTGCTCCCTCTGAATCCTGTACAGTGGGAAACATGGTAACTGATGCACCTGGTTTTACAGGGAGGAGTGATGTAAAAAATAGTCACAGTAAAAAAAAAAAGTTAAAACTCTCTAAACATCCCCAAAATAGCTTTTCTTGAAAAATACCATGGATGGTTTCACTGTCCGTGAGCAACGTTGCCATTCCCACACCCCATAAAAGCTTTATGTCACCACGTAGTCTGTCTATTAATCTCCCTCTCGCTCTCACACCCATGCTTCTGGCCGAAGTCTTCCTTGCTATAAACATCTATTCAAGAGTGCCTGATAGTTAGAGCAAGAAGTTAGATCAGGAAGCATGAATTACATTCCTGTAACACTAACTGGCAGTTCTGCATAAGCACTTCTGGTCCCATCCACAGATGATGCAAAGCACAAAGCAGATAATGGAGATCCTCAGCCCGGTACTCATGGCCTGCATGGCCAGCAAGCTCTTGCTCCAGTCTCTTTGGCCCAAAATATTCTCCCCACTAGGAAAATGGGATCATTCCAATGGGTGAAGAACATAGAATAAATATCAGAATGAAGCTATAGGAAAAAAATGAGCATTAAAGGAGTGGAGATGAATGTCTCTCCAAAAACCAAGCAGACAACTGATAAATGGCAGTGCAAGGAGCAGGCAGGAGGGAGGAACCTCCTCAGGAGTTTTCTCATTTAAGTAACCATTGCAATCACCCCAGTTACTCCATCGGGCCGATCAGTGGCCTAACTTGTCATTTGGGTTTCAGTCACGGGTGTTGATATAGTAGTTAAAAGTCACAGGTTGCTCTTGGTGAATTTCTCTGCATCCCCCCTACAACAGCAACGGGAAATTGTCCTGCCAGTTACAATCAGAGGCACTGGCACGGCAGCTAAAGGTCACAAATTCATCAGCTGAATGAGCTGAGCTGAAGCTTAAACACACCTGATTAACCAGGCAGGGTTTCCATTCTGCTTACCTGCAGGGGAGAAACAAGTGCTAAGGCTGCCCACGTGTGCACACACACACACACACACAGGTTGTGCACACCTGCCCCAGGCCCTGCAGCTCTGCTCGCACTGCTGCTCCCGGTCCCAGAGCACAGCTGATGCTTCCAGCACAGCAAACCCTCCTGAGATCTGATGCACAGGGTTTGTCAGGGCTGATTCAGGGCCTCGCTGCTAACAGGAGGTGAGCAGAGAGCTCCCTGCTATCACTGTCTGAGGCAAAACTCGTTTTCCTGGGGTGGTATTTGATAAACAGAAAATGAATGTAGGAGCGCGTGGACATTTTCCTGCATGAGAGAAAGGCCTTACAAGGGGAGCTCATTCATCAGGTGATTGCAAAAAGTAAATCTCTTAAATACATGCCCCAAACTATTAACCAACTGTGAAATATTTGTATTCAGAGTCAAAACATCTATGTCACAGAAAGCCAAGAGACTGACAGGAGAAAGGCCAGGATTTATGTTCGCTGGGGCCTATCTGTCATAGAGATAGGAAAGCTGAGCGAGAGTCCTTTTATTAAAATCACTCTCCTGCTGCAGATATTGATCTCAGCAGCTAAGGATGAATAGCAAAGTGCATCCCCGTCTCTCACAAAGTTACTCACCTGTACAGCCGCAAAGGAGTGGGGGAAGCACTGTTACACCGACATGGAGCCCCACAGACAGGGGTCAGGGAATGGGGGGCACTGGTGGGAACTGCATCCTGCAGTGCCACAGAGCCAACAAGTCCCACTCAACCCCACTTCACCACTTTCCAGGAAGCAGTTTTGCTTCCCAAATCACTAGCGTAGGCTGCCTTTGACTCCCAGACTAAATTCCCCATTAAAATAAGGAGAAACACAGCACTGACTGCATTACTTACAATCCCACGCTACCCAGATGAAAGAAAAGAAAAAAAAAAAGCCATTTCATAAGCATCCATCCCTAAATCTGCTTCAACGTTCTCAATTTTTCCCCAAGCAACACTATCTTGGCTCCATACTTCTGCTCCTCTCTGGGCTGACCCTTCCTTGGCAGCTCTCCCCTGCTCCTGGAGTGGAGTCTCTGTGCAAAGCCCAAGCTTGTGGCTGCCATCAGCAGCCTCAGGCATTACACCTAACCATGAAAAGAAGCAAAGCAATTTGTATTTCTACATGCAACAGCCTATCTGCACTCATAGGATACACAGATGCATCATTTTATAGCGCTTCTGATTCTCCTCTCAGAAGCTTTGGAGATATTGAAAAATTCCTTGCATGAGCCAGAAATTACAGAATCCCGAAGTGCTGGCAGCAATTCCTCATTAGCACTGTCACAAAGAGGTGATATTGGTCCAAAGGCTTTCCCCAGAGCAATGGGCTTTCTCCATCCTCTTGTTCTAGAGCTCCAAAACAATGGGCCCAAACAGCCACAGGAAACTACAAAAGCAGCTTACAATAAAACCCCTGTAAAGTTATTAGGAACACAGATGTGTCCCGAACGCACAGAAAATCCTCTGTTTTAGAGCACTCATCCATATCCCACAGTGACTGTAATCCCAGAAAGAGCACGTGCCACATGCAGCCACACCTGGGGCTGCGATAAGGCAGAACAGGATGCACAGACACCACAGCCAGGTCCTGGGGGCTCCACCAGCCCCACACTCTGCCCCAGCACCAAAAGCCTGCTCACTGTGCTCCCCGTTGCTGTTGTATTTCCCATCTGGACAGCCACCCTACAGACACATGCTTCCAAGTTTAAGCACAAGCTGTGAAGTTTCGGGACCAGGACCCATGAGGTCACCAGCCTTTAGGCCACAGCAGAAAGACAAATCAGAGCTCCACGGCTCCAAAGATTCACCCGCTATTAGTTCAGGGATATCCACAGCTCATGTCTCTGAAGCCAGCCTCTATCCTGCTCTTCGCACTGCACTCACAGGCAGCCAACATCACACCAACCAGACTCCCAAAGCAAGATGTGTGCTCTGGCTCTCGGGGGAACAAACACACCGCCCTACTTCTAAAGTTCAGACATCATTTCATTATCAGTTCATAAGTTATCAGTTCATACCAACCTGTCAAGGAGCAGCGCAGGAAATATGAATTCTCTCCTTTCTAATGACAGCAGTCTTTCTTCCACACCCAAAACACCCAGAACAAAAGTTTCTGTGCTCTCTCAGATTCCTTTGCTTGATTCGACTTTTTATTTTTGAAATGACAACAGCCTCGAGCAACTCCATTAATTTGTTACGGAGTAAAAGAGCTTTGCATTCCTGGGGTGATTGCTGACCTCCCCCCTGCTCCCTCGCTTACTGAAACACTTTGAGCACGTCCCAGTAACAGAACAAAGCATAATTTTTCATGCTTGAATGCATTATTTTACATTCTGAATACGACACTGACATATTTTACAAATTTATGGCAGATGCTGTCAGAAAGGACAAAACAACCATCCCTCGGTACCACTTTTCTCTTACTACAACCACCAAAGGCTGCAGCTTGTCACTCACACCAGGAGAGCAGCTCCTTTTGGGGAGAGAAGCAGCAGCCTGCAGCCTCACCCAGATCTTCCTGGCCGCTTGTTTGGCTGCCCGGTGCCCTTCAGCATATTTAGAGTTCCATTTCCTAAGCACCAAGACAATTCCCAACCGCTCCAGGAGGCAGCAATAGGAGATCCTATCAAAATACTGGTGCACAAAGAAAGCAAAACCGCATTACAACCTTCCTACTGTGACACACCAAGCACAGTTATCTCCACCACGGAAATTACAGGCAGAGAATGAAAACTTTCTAGCAGTAATCAAAGCTAGATAAGGTCATACTTGCTGTGTTCATATATCAAGGCAAATGCACACCCATGAGAGCCTCAGCTAACAGCAGCATTCGGTACGTGGAGGGCACTGCACCCACACACACACAGTTTGTGTGCACTGGGGATGCTGTGCCATGACAGCACTTGCCCCCCCCCAAAGCTGCCCAAACTGGAAGTGAAAAAAGCTTCATTCACCTTCTGCCTGGTGGCACCTCCAAGAAACCTCTGCGTGGAAATATCACAAGTGCACTTCAGGTTTGAGTCAACTCAAGTTCAAGTCATATCTTATTACATCGGATATTGCTCAGCTACCCATAGCCCGGAGAATCAAATCCTGCAGGAGCTGGGCACACAGGTCACCTCAGTGCTCTGCTCTGCCTGGCATTCATAACCAGAGCCGAACCCATCATTCGCACTGCATGACTTATCCATGGGATTTAGCCCTTGGAACATGCACAGCACATAACAATTGCTTCGTATCTGTTTGTTTATTTAGAAAATGCAGTCAACTTTTCCTCTGCTTCATCTGAACTCTCCGGTAAGAAAATTATGAACCCCTGGCTACATTCTTCCAGGGCTTGAGCTCCTGGATAGCTGTAATGTTAGATTAATTCATCTATTTTTCAGTCTTATTACCTTTAACTATTCTTGTTTCCTGAGAAGAGGAAAGTGTGTGCAAGCATTAAATCTCAAACATGCTATTCCAACATTCAGATTCCGTTATCCTAGAGATAACATGTAACCCTATAACGATATGTAATAAATTAACATTTCATCTCGTATCAGAAAGTTCAAAGGGATCACAGCCAGCTGGTGTTAAAATAAGCATTTGCTAGAGGCTGTGAGTGGGAGCCGACAGCGAGAAGTGAGATCTAAGCTGCTCTGATGCTTTGGCTTGGCAAGGATGGTTGGCAAGGAAAGGATTAAACAAATCTCTGATATGAAGGAAAACATCTCCAAAATCAACCCATCTGAATGCAGTCCCTGCAGCCCACCCAAGGCAGACAAAGGGGAGGTTTCCCCTTGCAGAGCTAGCAAGCCAGGAAGGTCATCGCCACGCAGCACTGCACAGAGGACTCAACTGAGTGCTGGATACATCCACTGGTTGTCAAAGTGCAGAGATGCAGCGAGGCTGGGCACTCAGAGCTCCCAGCTGCACCCTATGGCACAGCACACCTTGCTGGATGTTTGCAGACCTTAACGTTTAGTTTTTGTTCATAGGAAGCAGCAGCAAAAAAAAAAAAAAAAAAAAAAAAAATCTGCTGCCATCAGTCAGATTCGGGTCCTTTCTCTGAATCCACAGACACACTTCATTGCTCCATCTCATACTGGAATACAGTTTAAAATAAATAAATAAATCAGGAAGCCAAGAAAGCCAAGAATCCATCACAGATAGAGACAGTATTTTGAAGAACTACTGCAAGATCTTTTTGCAAGCTTTCAGAGGAGACGCATCAACCTTGCTGCCAAATTAGCTAGAAAGTAAAGGCATTTAAAAAGAAAAAGAAAGAGAACCCCAGACATCGTGGCCAATAAAAACGCACTGCGGGCTGAATTTCACAACTCTTGACAGTGACCACAGCTCTGTTCTGAGAAAACTTAATAAATAAATGTAACAGAAAAAAAATCTTAAGTGTTATGGAGATGTCGTTGCTCTGGCACATAACACAGATTTCTACTACCCTTTCCAGATTAGCCAATTGAAGATCAATGTATCTATAAAACTCAATGGCATGTTAATGCAAACCTTAAAAAAGATAAAATGCCTTTTATCTCAGTGTAAGGAAAACCTAATAAAGAATTAACAGTCCATGAAGCCATGGAATTTCACTCAAGGCTTTACTTTATGCCAGGACTTCCTACTCCATTAATTTTTAACAGACAGGTTTCCCTAGGCTTTGGGACATGTAAGTACAATTGTACACCGTCATTAAAATTGGCCCTACATTTTCTTCCAGAGGCATAATAGACAAGACAGACAACCCTCATTATGAAACCTAAATGTCAATCCAAAGCAACTGTTAAAACAAATAAATATGCCAAAAAGGAGGGACAAATATTGATTTTTAAAAATCATCTTTTTGGCAGGTAACAAACATATAAAGCCAAAACTTCCACTCCTTTTCACACCTGAAGAAGGAGCACTTTGGATCAGAACTCATTTGTAACATCAGCATTTCAAATTTACATCAGAAGCGACTGCTGGGAATCTACTAACCCGACACCAGGTGTTGAATCTTTAAAGGGATGCAGTCAAATATTAGTCTAGGATTTGGTTCAAGATTGGCTGCCAGAATTAATGAGCCTTTAGTGACAGCCACAGGCTCACCTCCTCCTCCTCATTCTTAGGGGCACGAGGCGATGCAGAGTCATGTCCAGAGACTTCAGCTCAGGATAAGGAGTTGAATGACTCAGTTGTTCTCTCATGTGAATGCAGAAAAAGGCCTAAAGCCAGAGCCATGGGTACTTCTGCTTCTACCTACAAGTGTTGGATATGGAACAACAGCCCTGGATGCATCCTGTGTAGCAAAGCCATTTGTTGGCAGAGAATGCTTACTGTGCCACCTTTACTCAACAACATCTCACATACACCAAGTACACTTGGATCACCAAGGGGGGATGCTAAATTAATCAACAGGAAGCACTGCCTTCCAAGGCAGCCTCTTCTAGAGCCATTCCTGGCTAATCTTCAGGCAAAGCCACTCTTACTCACACAGAAATATTTTAAGAACTGTAAACAAGAAAATATGGCTTTGTGCAGCAGGGAGGGGTTCACAACAGCATCATTTGTCACCTGGCATGGAAAATTCCATCACCAGACCCCGAAATCTGAGAAGAGTCCCTTTTAATAGTCACTAATTCTGAAATTTCATGTCAAGATCTGCAGTATAATTCTAAAACATAAGTACAGACAACAAAAATAAAGGTAAAAATCTTAGCTCTTCAAACACATCCTTTAACCTCACCACCTTCATTGAATTTTAGATTAAACTCAGAGCCAAGAATTTCTGGGCACCAGACTCAAAGTGACCCTCCCTGTTGCTATTGCCCTCCTAGCCTTCAGTTCCCAGCCGTGCAAGACAGGGACGTGAACACAGAGGGTGAATCAGCTCGAGGGGGGGAACCTGTCAATCAAAGCTGTTAATGCAAGCCCACAATAAATCTCCAGTTTAACCTCAGTGGTGACCACCCATCACACTGTGGCACTTTGACTGCTTGTCAGCAACCTGCTTTGAAGAACAAGAGTGCTGCAAAAAGTCTTTCTGAAACTCAGCGAGGAAAAAAAATGCACCTGTCCGCTGGTCATCCATCAAGGCTTCCCAAAGTCTGCAACCTAATGAATTCTGAACAAGGTCCAAGTAAGTTATGAGGGGAAAAGGATCAAGGTGTAAAGGCTTTATATGGATCCTTCCTGCCTCACGTACTGGGTGCAGGTGTTAAACTTACAGATGTAAGGGCCTTACAGATGGACTGCAAGCAGGTTCTGTCTTCATCACCTTATTTATATCTGTACAGCCCTCAAGCTCCCCGTTTTCTCCAAAGCATCGGTATCTTAGAGGCTGGTCTGAACACAGGTACATACAGGATTAACAACAGATGACCATATTCTAAACAGAACATGTTTGCAATTTTCTTCGGGAGCATTAAGTTTTCAGAAACATAGCATGTTTATTCATACAATTATTGATTAGATTGTAATAAAAATCAAAAATATCCATTACTTCTCCTAAGTGTAGGAGCAAAAAGGAATAACACAATTCTAACTGACCAGGGCACTCTTATCTTACTCCTCCCTGAACATTTAATCACATTTCCAGCACATGCAACTTGCAGAAGAGACTCAAACTAGCAAATTTTCCAAAAGCAAGAAGCATTGCAAAACCTGTAAATCTGCACATTTTGAATATAGACATCCCACAGGAGTGGGAAACCCATCCTAAGGGAGGACAGGCTGCTGGCTGCACCTCGGCTGTCCCTGATGGCAAAGCTCACATCAGCGACAAGTGTTGTCGTTTTAATCAATGAGAACCAGAAATGTGAAAAACAGCCTTCACTGCACTTTATGTTTTTTAGCATAAACTAAAAATCGATCGTGTCTCGTTAACAAAACTCCACCATGACAAACCAATTAGTGAGACTCATTAATTTTTTAAGCATGGTACTGATGTGCACAAAGCCAGCTCACCTTTCAGTGACCAGCGTAGCATACATTACAAATTTCACATCTCTCCCCTTCTTTTATTTGATTTACAATAGTTGCCATGCATTTTTCAAGAAGCAAAGCCTGGCTTCTCAGTGCCACTCAGAGCTGAATTCTCCACTCCACCTCACAATTCCCAACCACACTTACCTCGACCAGCATGGCCAAAGGGCTGGGGAAGCACAAACACCTCCAAACTACTTCCAGCTGCAGAAGAGGTGAGGGTATGGAGACAGTCCTTCTACAGGGGCAAATAGTGACAGGGCAATGGGGAATTTTGGTTTTCAACCAGAAGAGGGAAGAGTTAGGTTAAATACTGTGAAGAAGTTCTTTACTCAGAAGGTGATATGGCACAGGTTACCCAGAGAAGCTGTGGTACCCCATCCCCCGAGGTGCTCAAGGCCAGGCTGGATTGGGCCCATTGCTGCCCAATCTGGTGGGGGAGCAACCAACCCATGGTAGGGGTTGAGACTGGATGACCTGTCAGGTCCCATCCAACCCAACCATTCTATGTAACCTGGGGATACAGTGGTCACCACTAAGATCTCCACCACCGCAGGGACCAAGAAGGAGCAGCCCCTGTCCTGCTCGTCCCTAACCAGCTCCCAGCCCACCACCCGCTCACAGTAGGGTACTCTAGCTGCTGACTTCCTAGCAAATAACCCAAATGCCAGCCAGTCCACCTCAAACTGGCCCCAAAGGGCAGAGCGTGTGGCTAACAGATGCACACAGTCGTTAAGTCAGTAAAGCAGAAATAAAAGAATTCAGAAATAAAATGAAACTTCTGCCTGGCTAAGGACCTCTGGATCAGGCATTAAATCTGTCTGGTATCTCTCTCCAGTGTCACTGCACACCTATTTTCTCCTTGTAAAGCACAGTATTGATTTTTAAATGTTTTCATTCACACTTAAAAGCCTTCCAGGATTGGACTTTATTCCTCAGTATTACCCACTGAACAGTGAAACACTGGATCAGATCGCCTGGCAGCCCTGCAGGCTCTTCATATCTGGGAGCCCATAAAAACAGACTGCACAATGATATCTGCAAGGAGTAGCTGAGCTGTCCTTGGGACAGAGGGACGGGCTGTTTGATCCCACACATTCCCTCCCAATCCTATTTCCCTACGAGTAGCCAAGCACAACAAACAAAAGTGTTGTGTTAATCTGCCCTTTGAAGCATCAGCAGTATCTCAGCAGCTGGGAAGCCGAGAGGTTATCTCATCCCTCAAAAACCTGGTTATCTCAACATTTACCTATAAACACACTGAATTCTCAGATCTTACCAGCGGCCAAACCATAACGCTCAAAAAAGGGCACCAAGCCCTTGGGAAATCCAACCCATATTCACCATGGGTATCAGTCATGTTCTGAGGGTTAATGTGTTAAAACACAGCAAAGCGGCAAGTGCTAAGGAGTGTTATCCAAGCGACAAGTGCTAATGCATATTTTATGAAGCATCTTCAACCATGGTTCACTGTATCCAAGAACGCG
Source organism: Perdix hodgsoniae (assembly GCA_035772895.1). Lineage (NCBI taxonomy): Eukaryota > Metazoa > Chordata > Aves > Galliformes > Phasianidae > Perdix > Perdix hodgsoniae. Next base: position 4,438,863 of record JAPSGF010000064.1, read on the forward strand.
GATCTGGAGAGGAAATAACATATAGAATAGAAGGACAGATGTTGCTAATTTATGATGCAAAGGCCTGTACTGAAAAGTGCACATTTCACTTAAGATTCTCTGCAAACGCTATTTTAATGCTGATTTCCTCCTCTTTAGAATTTCACAAACTCTTCTCTATAAAAACTTCAGCTTGGCTCAGAAGTTTAGCTTGGATCAAAAGCAGCATCTGTAACCAGCAATTAAACCAAGGCTTCAGTACTGTGCATACAGTCATCTTTGAAGCATATCCTCTTTTGATGATGCCATTCGGAAAAAACATGGATAAGATGTTTTAGGAAATGTGAGAGCTCATTCTGCTCTCCTGCCTTCCATGTGTGCCAGGATTATTGGAACTTTCTGACCAAGGACTACATTCAGAACAATGACAGAACAGGAGCTCTGGTTCCTAATACCCAATAAGGTCAGAAAATAGAAGCGAGATTCTCTCACAAAAAATAAATATACGGCAATATATCGGTCCAAGTGCTTCATCAGTCTCTCATGTCTTTCTTGCAGGTGCTGTGCTCATTTTTTATAGCATACCAGCCCTTCCACACATGCTCCTCTGCAGCTTCACAAAGATAATACAAATACACTACAGAGCAGATTATTTTCTACAAGGGGTACACTTGCTGCACTTCCAAGGGGTCTGTGAAATTCTCCTATGTAAATAAGTTAAAATAAATACAAGGAAAAAAACAACAAAAGCTACGCCAAGTTCTCCTGGCTGGATCACGCCAAAGTGCAAACGAGTGACCGATGTGGTCAAGTCAAGTGGAGATGCTGCACTGAGAAACCTGACATAATCCAGGACTTGCACTTGAGCAGGACAGTTTCTTCTCCTGAATTAAGGCTGCATCAATATTTCACACAAGGTGTCATAAAAAAATAAACAAACCAAGGTTACATAAACCAACAGTCGCAAATTTTAGAATTAAGATTCTCCTCACAACCCTACTGAGGACAGTGATGGTAGCACCAGAGCTTGTCACAGCTGCTTGGCTTCACATCTGATGATACAGCTTTTAGGTCATACAGTTTTTCCACCAGCTTTGATTAGGATGAGGCAAAATCAGGTGCTCAGTTAGGCAGCAACAAGCCTCTGCTTTGCTCACCCTGCATCCTCGAGTGCTTTGGTTTTTGGGGTGCTGAGATGGAAGCCTAACTCAGAAGGAGAAGGAACCAGAAATCCTCTGGTTGGGTTGCCTGGATTTCTTTAACATCACACATGAAATCCATGGCAAAAGCAAGGGGGTAGAAGTCTTGTAACTCAGTGACAACTCTCCAGCCGTGGATCATTACTATCCCACAGCAAAGGAGGCTCTGTGCACACCCATACCACGCTGGCTCCATCTCAAGCCAGCTGCCCTGCTCCCCACACTGGCAGAGGTACACAAGAAGGGTCACAATACTATGGACCCCATGTTGGCAGAGGGACTCCAGCATGGTCCTGCTACCATCAGGCACAGGCTGCACTGCAGGCACCTGGCCAGATCCCACACAGCCCCTCAAAAGCTGGAGCTGAACTCAGCGATGCTTCATGCTCAGGTATTCCCACAGTGCTTTGGAAGAGAGTGATTACCCTGCAGAATGCTATCTCACCCATCACAAGCAGAATTTATATATTTTTTTTAATCTGATAAGTTCAAATTTCAGTACACTTGGCTACAAAAAACACTGCATTACAAAGACATATAACAAACACCGATTGTTTATAGACTAGGTTATTTATTCCCAGTGCATCCTCCTGCCTTTTACTGGCCGCATCTTTTATCAGCGATAACCAAGTACCTTTCAAGTTGACAACCCGTTTGGTTTACGGCAGGGAAACGCATCCAAGTATGTTTCAAGCCTCCTCTTGCTGTGCTGAATTCAAATAGCTCAACAAACATAATCCTTGCAAGGTTTAGTTTTGATATGAATCGGGGTTTCGTTTGTTTTAATATCAGTAAAATCTTAAGATGGGTTTCTTAAGGTCAAGAAAACTCTCAAAATCAACAGCAACTACTGTGCCAGAACCTATTCTCCCAGTCCACACATTGCTGTAAATGATAAAATCATAGAATTACTAAGGTTGGAAAAGACCTCTAAGATCATCAAGTCCAACTATCTACTTAACCCCACCATGCCCACTGACCACATCCCTCAGTGCCACATCCCCACGGCTCATCAACATCCCCAGGGACGGTGACCCCATCACCTCCCTGGGCAGCCTGTGCCAATGCATCACCACTCTTTCCAAGAAAACATTTTTCCTAACATCCAACCTGGATTACAGCATTTACAATTACAGTGTCTAAAAAGAACAACCATAATCACGGCCAAGATAATTTTGACTTTATAGGCCAGTTTTGGTCAGCATTAACACCCAGACTGCTGGGACCTTCAAGGGACACGCACAACTGCAAGATTTCAGGGCAAGAGAAAAAACCCTGAAAATTGACCACGTGTGTGCAAGGCAACAGAAAGAAATGCTGAGATCCGGCCTGCAGACTTGCTGCATCAGCAGCACCACAGAGTTGTTTCCATTTACACACGCAGGGAAATGGCAGCATTGGAGCACCTCCTCCAGCCATCCCTCCATCTTCTCACTGCACATCACTCTTCCCACCATTTACCATTTGAAAGAGCTGATTCATAAGCGATAATCAGGCCTTTGTATTTTAACACTTTGATTGTACTCAGGCCCTGGTTTTCACCCAAGCCCCCTCCAGATTCATTGGTGACACCTTCCTTCAGATTTCCTCTCCAAGAGCTTTCACTTCTCTCCCTAACTGAATTGTTGTCATGGAAATCATTCCTCCTCTCTGCCTAACTGGGTGATTTATGACGACAGCCCCTACTCCATCCATTGCTGTGCCCCAGGCCTGCCTTACCCCACACCACAGCCACCCCCACAGCACATCACCGTCTCCACGGCTCCTCCATCCCTCCCAGAAGCACAGTGTCCTCCCAGCTTGGGGAGCCCTCACTACCAAGCACAGGCCGTACCACTTCAAGTTCATTTGATGGAGGCAAAGACAAAACCGAAGGTTGTGAAGCCGAGGACAGCTTTCAGATAGGGCTGCATAGAGAAGCACCATTAAAACATCCCAAACCCCAGTGAGAAAGGCACAGGCAGGCACTCAGCCATGACTAATGCCCCAAATACTCTCAAGATGGAAATCTGCTCCATGATCATTCACTGACAGACTCCCATAAAGCTACTAATTAGAACGGTGTTTACAGTCTATATTTCATTTCACTTCATGTTTTTACTCTGATTAGTTATTCCATCACCTGCAGAGAGCTAGTTAGCTGAATGCAAAGATGCCATTGGACTTAATCAAGTGAAGTAGCATTTCAATGACAGAACTCAACAAGCTCTGCCCTGCTCACTGCCGTCACCTTTTTAGTAACTTCTTTAGAAAAAAAAAATCAGAGTTGAAAGTTAAGCAGAGTCAAGCTGGAGCAGTGCTCAAACGAGACACCTCCAAGGCAACGGGTGAGACACAGAAAAACTGTGCACTGCGGATCATTTCCTCAATATAAACACTGCAGCTGGGCACCACAGTTTCTGGAGAAGATATAAAGCAAGGCTCAGCACTCCTGCAGAACCAGATGGCACAGTGCACCTCCCAGAAGAACGCTCCCCCAGCACCTCCTCACACCCAGCCCATGTGAATTGCTTAAGATTTCCAGCAAGACACGAGGGCCTCCCAGCCCACAGGTCAGCAGCCAGGCTCCCACACCACTGAGCCCTCCCAGGCTGCCAGAGCAGGAGCATCACTCCTCGCGTCTTCCTTGCACACAGTCCTGCAGAGCGCTGCTTTCATCACTGCTGATTTTTGTCCTGCTGATAGTCTACTGCAACCCCAGATCCTTTTCCTGAAGCGCTGCCTAGCCTGCTATTTGCCATCTGCAGCGATTCTCGCCCTAAGCCATCACTTGGCCCTTTTATCCTTTTTTCCAGATCACCATTTCAATCTGTCCAGATTATTTTAAGAAGGCACTCCGGTGCTTTTTTCCCCGTGAATCTGCAGTCCCTCCCGACTTTGTATCACCTGTCAGTTTAACAAACATATTCTCCATTCCATTAACCAGATTGATAATGAAAATATTGAATAGAGATGGACAGGAGCCAGCCCTGCAGAGACTCAAAGATTTTCTGGGAATCAGAGATAAATGTGTTGCTCCATAAAGTCCCGACTCCTCTTTTACACAGCGGCACCATTGGCACCACTGGCTTTCTTACAGGCACCACGCACTCAGCACACACAGCAGGGCAGCGCTGCAGCCAAGTTTCTGTGGTGCCTGCAGCTCTGCAGCCCCTGTGCAAATGCTGAAGTTGTAGTTAATAGAAAAATATCCCCTTCGTTGTAGGTAAACGTGGGGTCTCTCGCTCACAGTGCCCTTGTGAGGCGCTCCAGGGCCTCCAGCACTCACACGCACAGCACCCACCACCAGCACACAGGTTGGTGAAGGATGCAAACATGCACATCCCTTAGAACAGAAGTTGCTGGGTTTTTCCCCCCCATTTAGCTTTCTAATCACAGCTAGCCAAGCTTGAAAGTACAGCCCTGCATTATGCAATAATGCACTGAGAGCAGGGGGATTTTGCATAAACTGCGTGCAGTAATGAAAGGCTTTTCCTTCCCCTCTGCTGGGGGGCAAAAATAAATAAAAAAATAAAAATGGAAGAGCACACAAAGCAACTAAAACCTACGTCCTCTAAGAGATGCTCACTTTTAGCAGCCTTTTGTTCCATTTTAGTCATCCACCTATGGACAACATTCAGAACGAGACGGCTCAATTTGAAGAGAGCTGTGCTCACCTCTGCAGAAGCCATACAGCTTTCCCCCAAATTCTATTTACAATAACTAAATAAATCAAAATGCAGGAAAGGTTGGTCCTCTGGCTGAGGGTCTGGAGTTTCTTTTTTGAAGGGAAAAGGCCATTATTTTGTTATTAGAGTGGAGAAACACCACTCTCTACAAGAAACAGAGCAACAAAAAGTTCCGGAATTAATTAACTGGCCTGCTTGGTGCATTTTAAAATTATAAAACACTTTTCAGATAACCTGTATACAAAGTTGCAGCCTGATGCAAATTCAAATAGGAATAAACACTTCAAAAACACATTTATAATGGAAACTCTAACAAATCCTTAGCTAATGGAAAATGGCTTGCCAGGCAGCTCCACAATGTTAAATTAATCCTTAACATGTCTTAATTTATTATTTTTTTTCTTTCCACTGGGTCATTTAATAATGTGATAACTCATTTCTTCCCTCTGCCTTCATCTCTCACATTGCCATGGAGACAATTGTGAATCAGATATAAATAAAAATACTCTAACGCTGTGGCACCACATGTTCTTTTGATCCGCTGCCAGGACGATTTTGAAATTACAGGAATTCACAGGAGCGCAATAATTAACAATTCATTTGCTCCAAAATCACTTCTTTTTAGCCAGTTTCCTGGTGATTTGCTAACTCAGGGCCGCTCGCAAGCATGAGCAACAAATTAAAAGTTCTGTGCTTCCTTTCCAACACATGCCTTGCACTTCCATCTGCAGCAGAGAGGCAAACAACCGGTGCACCCCCAGCCTACCGCCAGCACCGCGCTTCCTTCTGCAGCCTTAGCAATCTCAGCTGGTTCTTAATGGGAATACATTTTAAGGCACTTTTCACCCGTTTGAACTAGTTCGTTGCTGCCCTCTATTATGAGAAGTGGTCAAACCAGTGCAATTTGTTTGTGAAGCCCAGGTAGCAGCAGGAAGAGTAGGATTAATTATGCGTTAATGATCCCGACACCCCTAACTGCTACCCACTGGCAGAGCTTCCTCATGTGTTTCAGCCCTTGAAGCCAGGGAAAAGCTTGCTGTCCCAGCTTTTACAAAGGCTCTTACCCAACCCAGAGTATTAGATGCTGTTACAGAAAGCCCTCCGTTAAGCAGCACTGTTGCACGTCGTTCAGCCTCACCAGACGTGTTCAGTACAGCAGCCCAAGAGCACAGCTTTGTGTTTCTCTGCACAGCATCTCCTGTCTTCCACTGCTTTGGAAGCAGAAAGGCCATCGTGGGCTGCCCAAGCTATTAATCATTGCTACATTCCTGTCATTAAAACACATAGGTGACAGCTCTGCAAACACCTCTGTGTGTCACAGGGAAGTCTCACAAACACGAGGTCTTGTAAAAAAAGCCCCCAGTTCTAATAACTACTTTGTCCATAAAGAGTCAAAGTGATTTAAGAGCTCAACTCTGACTCTCAAGAGCAACATAAGCACCTACGGAGTTTAAGTAATTGCATGCTCAACAGCTCAGAGCTTGCCTTCCCAATATAACTCCTGCTGCAACGGCTCATTTTAATTACTGATACAGCAGGTGACGGCTTGATACCAGCCCCATCCTTTTGGTGACCTGCAGCGATTCTAGAGCAGACCAGAGGAAGGAAGGGGGGAAAAAAAAGAACGAGGAAGAAGAAAGGTCACAGTTGAGCACAGAGGAGCTGCTCAGGGCTGTCCCCTGGGGCACAGCACACAGCCACCAGCCCCACCAGCTGCCTGCACACACAGCTTCCTCAGCAGCTGCTCCTCTCCTCCTCCGCAGGAACTCGCAGGTGGACCCGATGCTTCTGAAATGGGACATCGGTGCACTTGAGGTATTCACCCTTTCTCTGTCAGCACCTACAGGATGAAAGCACTTAAATCCAGCTTCCAATCCAAATACTAAGTAAATTCAATAGTTACTAATTGGATCAAACTTAATAGGGTCCCTATGGCTGGCAACCAGCAAGGAAAGATAAATACAGAGCACCAGTTTTGCTGAAGGTGAATTCGGTCTTTAGTGTTCCCCTGCCACTAGGTGAGAGACCTGGTGCCTTATCAAGCAAAGCAAGCTGCTGTAGTGCTAGGAGACACAACCTGAAGAAACAGGAAAAACACACGGTGTTCTGTTCTGCCTGGCTGATAGCACTCAGAGAAGGGCAAACAGGCACACTGCACACGGGCAAAGCACCTTCAGGTTCCCAGAAAACACCAGATAGTGCAGGATGACAAGGCTGAGGATGAGGAGGGCTGGGGCAGAACGGACTCTTTCTCACTTTTTGCAGTTTTACCTGAATGACGTGCTCACACTAAGCAGCCAGGAGTGGATCCAGGGAAAGTAAAGTACTACAGGAACCTCAGCCTCCTTCACAGCCCTGCCACAGGAAAGCTACCTGATTCCTCTATCTCTTAATGGGCAACCTTCCATTCTGCTCACTGCCCGTGTCCAACTTCTCCCCTTGATCTGGCTCAGGAGGCTAAAAAAGCTTTAAATATAAACAGCAACATTCATATCACAAAGAGCATCAATGCAGGGCAGGGTTTTTGGTTGAGGAAAGGGCTTAATCTACTGAATAAGTCTGTCAGTTTGTTGTACTTGCTAAAAACTTCTTTGACACCTACAGCCTGGCTAAGAAATGTGGAAATAAAGATGAGCTTCTAATCAACACACAGCCTATCCCTGGAAGGAAAGCAAGGCATAGTAGTGCCATGCTGTATATCCACTATCCCCGTCAGACAAATCAATGATCCGTGGTACTTCTGAACACCAGGCATCCTCCATCCCACACATGGGGCTCTGAAAGAGACTGAAAATATGTCAGTGATGGAACGAATCCTTCTCCTGGCCTAATGCATCCCTGGAGACATTCAAGGCCAGGCTGCATGGGGCCCTGAGCTGCCTGATCTGGTGGGAGGCAACCAGCCCACAGCAGGTGGTGTGACTGGGTGATCTTTAAAGTCTCTTCCAACCTACGCCATCTTATGACTCTCTAAGAAATCTCAAAGACCAACCCCAGCCTCAACAGCGGGCTGTTAGAAAAACGTACTGCCCCTTTAAGAAGCACCACGCATGGATTGGGAAACCCACGGGACACAGGGAGGGCTGTGGCACAGAGGTTGCTCGCGTCCCCCAGGCCCACTGCCAGCACTGCCCTGCAGCCCCCATCCCACGTGGGGAAGCAGCGGTGCCATGGGTGCCCAGCTGGCCGCACAGCCCTCGCCCACAGCACAGCTGGAGCCGGCAGCTGTACGAGGCCCTCTGCCTGGTTCAGGGCAGCCAGGCAGCAGTTACAATGGCAGCCTCGTTTTGCAAACATTATCTCTGCTTTACAACCAGAGAATTGAGACATGCACAGACCAAGCGTATTCTGAAATTCCGAGCCAGCCGAGTGCAGCTCTCCCGATCCCAGCCTAATAACTTAAAACGCACGGCTATCTCCTACTCTCCTCTGTCGAAATACCTCAGTAATCATTAAAGATTCAAAAGGGAGTAGGAAAGCTTACGCACCAATTAAGCCGTGTTTCAGTAAAGTATCATTTCTGTGATGGATGCCCCACTATGTCCCACACGCTCCTTCTGCAGGGCTTTGCCTTCCATCAGCTGCCGCAGCACAGAGTTAATGACACGCGAGCTTCCACCCTCGTTAGGATGTTGTTGCCTGCCTTTGCCCATGACGGCTCCCCGTATTTATTAGTGGTTTGATAACAAAGTGAAGCACTTGTGAAACCGGCCCCAAGCTCCACTCGGTGACCTGTGAATTAACTGTAAATATAATTAGAGCTGTACCTCACACTCGGGACTGGGAGGAACAGGAGGTCTGCCCCAGAGCTGTTACTACAGCAAGTCCAGAGCTGATAAAAATAGCAGCCTGAGCTAAAAGAGCAGAATTAATTACATCAACCGCAAAAACAAGCTCCACAGAGTTAGTAAGTGGTTGTGCTCCTCTACTTCAAAACCAAGACGAAATTTCTCCATCCTCCCCACGCTGTTTGAGGAACCAACGATGGCTCAAGAAGCTGCCATCCCCTCCTGCTGCATTACTGGTTTTGCCGATGTCTGGCTCCATACAGCACTGCTAAGGCATGGAGGAAAAACAAGCCCAGATACCCCAGCTGAATGTCATCTGCACCCTTCCAGCCAAACCCAGCCTTCTGTAGGATGGCAAACACGGCCATCATGAGCAGCCAAAGCCCAACCTCAACAGGAATCCAAAGCAAGGTGAGCAGTGCTGCATTTCCCATTGCCAGGGCACAGAGGAGAATGCAGCAGCATCAGGGCACACCGTGGATAAATGCGAGTAATCCCAAGTCCCTGCTCCCACCCTCACATTTCCACATAAATCCCAGACCAGCAAGGCAGGCAGCAGGCCATAAATCGAGCGAAAAGCCTTGTAACATAATGTCTCCTCGTGTTGCCTCCTCCCATAAACAAGCAAGATTTATGCGTTCCTGGGGCTAATAACAAGAGCCATTTGTCTTCATTTCTGCACGTAACTAATAGAGACACCAGCAACATTGATGAGCCTCGTGGGATTAATTACCAACGCCGTTTTCAAGGGGTATCTCTGGACTTGCCTTCCTTCATACTGCAGGAAACGTCAAGCATTTTTCAAAGCACAGGATGAAATTTCATTTAAGAGACCAATGGCCCATGTGAGCGCAATCATTACCAGGCTCAGGCGCGGCCTAGCGAAAAATTACACGTGTCCAAAAGGTTGACGACTTTCTCAAGTTTTCTTTAATTCCTTCGTTTTCTAGATATTATATAAAGCAACACAGTGAATCCAATCCCACAAGACCAAAGAGTGACAACAACTCAGCAGATCTGTAAGGGATCAGTCTGACCTGATGGTGGCCAGAATAACGCTGGTTCCCTCAGACACCCATTCCAGCCTGGAAACACAAAACTTACTCCACCTGCATACACTCAGTGCTTTTTTCTTACAATTCCAGTCCTAAACCCTCTCCAAGGCGTAATTCACCCAGATTACCCAACTCAACTCCAGCAAGCCGTGGCTCCTTGGCATGCTGCTCATCCACACCGTTACATCTGCACAGTGGAGCTGTTCCTAGGACCCACTCCCAATCCTTCCTTATGGATCAAAACCCAAGACTTCATCTACCTTTTGCACCTATAACCCTCGTGTGTCTCGGTCTCTGCCTTTCAGGATGGTCCCTTCTCCAGGGTGAATCACACAAACCAGAAAAAAATAATTCAGAGAATCTCACAGTGCCAAAATAAATCAAAGAGTCAGGAGGGCTCAGAGCCCCACACAGCCTCACGTCTTCCATAGGTTCACCTTGCTGCAGCGCAGAATAACCAGGCAAGGAGTGCAAGGACAGGGACAGGCTGGTGACAAAGTTTAACTTGGTAAATATGAGCTTTCACCAAGGCGACACAAACAGAAAATGAGTCATTAACTTAATTTATTTTACAAAAAAGTTGAATAAAGGTTAATAGAAAATTAGTCATCTTTCCTCGTTTTTTTCTACCCTGCCTACATAATTTAATTAAAACCGTGCTATGGAGTTCCAGAGGATGATTAAAAATAACCTCTCATTTTCTATTAAACTCCTTAGGTTTGCACAGGAGTTCCTATAGAACCTTATTAAATTTCTGTTTACCTCTGCTACATTTCATTTTTATTCTATACATCTTTTTCTTAAGTCCAAAGGGATTTTGTGATGGGGATGGCTTATTAAATAAATATTATTTCCCACGGCTGGCGATCCAGCCATTAGATCAACATTAGATCAGTGCAGGAGAACATCCACAGGGGGAAAATTGTTGAAAAAGCAACATTATTGGCTTTTTTCCCCAAATGGGAGATAGAAAGACCTTTTCTAGTTATGGCTGCTGTAACCCAGCTGAAGAAGATGGTTGGTACTGCTGTTGGGTTTTTTTTCAGCCTTCTCTGTATTTTAATTTCACACTGGCGCATGCGAGAACAGAACCCATAGCAACTCAGCTCTGCAGGCTCACAGAACGCCAAGAATGTTTTTTTTTCCCCCCCGGTGTTCTTACCCAGTTGCTGTGGAGCTAAAGCACAGAGCTACATAGCATTTATTAAAACAAGGCGAGGTTGCTCTACAACAGGTAGGTGTACTCAGCAAACCCAAGGGAGAAGGCAGAGCTCGCAGGCATATGAGACCTCTGCATGATGCAAAGGACAGCCCCATGTCCTTGCTCCAGCAGCAGAGCTCATGCTGTCACCCTCCCTGAAAAGCTGCCTGAGCTAATTCTGCACTCAGTCCATCTGTGCTGAGCTTGAGGCAAGCGGGACACCCAGAAAGGCTCGTACGATGCAGCCCAGTTTGTTCTTGGACATGAAGGAGCTGCACCAGACCTCTTTCATTTTTCTGTTCAGGAATGCCAATAACTCAGTAGGGGCTGCTGTCCCTTAAGACCCACAATGAAATCCCCAGGGCCTCGCAGTCCTGCCTAGCTGCCTCGGACTCTGTTCCCCAACACTTTATTGGCATTGAACATCGCCTATCTTCCCATCTTAATATAAGATTTTCTTTTCTGAACAGAATAGAATTATCCCTAATTTGAATTCCACAGCACAACAGAATCAGCCTGTAAAACCTTACAAAGAAGCCAGTTCCCTCCAGCAGAATGGAAGATATATTAGGCTTCAGGACCGTGTAGAGCAGAACATAAAATTAAAATAACAGACATCATAGAGTTTGATAGCATCTTCCAATCTCAAAGATCCCCAAAATACATTACTAACTACGACCGCCATTCCTCTGTTCGATGATGGCGTATCTCCGAAGTGAATGGCACATTCAGGAGGGGAGCACAGAAGTCTTTATGTAAATAGGAGCTGCTTGCCGACTGCTCCCGGTCCTGCAGGGAGCCCAGCAGCACACCAAGGTTGGAGCAGCCCCTATAGGTGCACCTGATGCTCCAGCCCAGCAAGGGTACATCCGCATTTACTCTCACAGGCAGAGAAACACCATCCCCATAAACGTATTTTCATCAGCATTATAATTCAGGCTCCTCATTTTCTTTGCTCTCCCCGGTACTTAATGACGAAAGAACATATTCTGTGGTTAAAAATTGGTATTGCTATAATAATAACATCCTTCCTCAAACCACAGCTCCCAAAGGCTCCTTGCGAGATGGTTTAATCGAAAATGATAGTTAATAGGTGCTTCAAAGTTTTCACTAGTGCCTTCTTTTTAGCTTTAGTTTTCAAGGAGATAAAAAGAAAACAAGCATAAACTGTTCTAAAAAGTCACTCAAGCTCCCAGGTCAGTGCCGGCGAGTCAAAGCTGGCCAACAGAGGGGAATTTTTAAACTCTCATTCCTCTTTTTATTATATGTCTTTTACAAATAAGCTTGGTTTATCCCTTATCCTCTTCAGACAGACATGGGAGAGTCAGATCTATACTCAATATCCAACTTCCACAAAGAAAAACTCATTCTAAGAGGGTGGGTGTTTTTTTTTTTTTTATTTTTTAATGCAAAACCTAGAATTCAATTTTTATGTCTCTCAAATACCTCCCAATGCTGATAAACAGGAACATAATCCAAGCAAAATAAGTGTCTTGAATCCTCACAGCTAAATTCCAATTTCTGTGCAAATTTCCAGCATTGCCCTTCAGTCCCAAGAGCCTCACGTTGCACAGCAGATAGGAAAGGCAGTGACCCGATCTGCACCACTGAGCACACAACGTGTCATGGAGCACTGCCAAGGAAGGTGCAGGATTAGCCATCGCAGCACCTCTGTGATCAATGGCAAAAACCACAGGGCTCTCCCCAGCCACCCAGCAGGGCTCCAAGCCCTGACATTTGCTTCAGCAGCGCTCGCTTTCCAAGTGTTAATTTGCTCGTGCAGCATTTCACAGCTCCAGAACAGCAGCAAAGCGTGACGTCTTGGAATCAGGAGCCCAAGTACCTCCTTATTTCTCCTACCTATCCTGCAAGGACCTCTTGGCAGCAAATAATAAAAGGGGACCAGCGTGGTCCGATTTTTGGGTGGTGCTGTGAGGAGCCAGGTGTCGAACCACCAATCCTCCCTCATGGGTCCCTTCCAACATGCAGACAGCCCGCAATCCCTAGCCAATGCCACAAAGCAACCTTCCCCACATCCATTTGCACCAGGGAGCCCTGTTCTGCATTTCTGTGACTCACACTCTCCCTAGTTTTCATGGGATTTGGTTGAGCAACATAACAACCACAGATACAGGCTGCAGAACAAGAACCCATGCAACCTGGGACAGCAAGCAGATGCAACATGGCAGCCCTCTCCATAGGAAAGCATGAATCCTGTCCTTGCATGTGGCATCAGAAGAGCAGAGCTAAATACGGGAACCCATAGATGGTGGGCACGAAGAATGCTTTACCAACATGCAATAGCATCCCTCCCCAGCACCAATAAGTACATAAACAGGATTTCATACTTCCTCAAAATGGATTTCAGCTTTGGTTATGCCCGGTGCCACCCACCTTCTGTAGCCACTTTCCATTCAATTTAGTGCAGTACGATGAACATGAGCAGGACCTCCATGCTATCCTCACACCACTGGACAACCCTGGCTGGCACCATGGCTCAGATAGGTCTAAACTGCCTCACCAAGATGGTAATTCCCCTTGCTTGGACAGAGGGAAGAAAAACTGTTGCAGCTGAGGACTGGAAATACAACAGCTTCATTGAGACCAATCATGCAAACCAGTGCCAGAAATGCCATCCCACCCAACACACCGTGTGCTGACCCATGGAGGAAACACATGAGGACTTACTGCAGAGCACAGCGTTAAAGCATCTGAGTCAGCATGGAGAATCACCCCTCAAAAGGGTGAGCAGAAGCGGGAGAAAACCTGCAATGACCAAACTTTCCTTTGCTTGCACATCCTGCCAGCCAAACACCTGAGCACATCCCACCTCCCCAGGGTTTTGCTTTTCTATAGGCACTTATAGGACAAGTAAGAAAAGAAGTCCAAATGTCACAAGGAGCCACTCGAGGCCAGCTGGGATAAAAGGGACACGGCAATGCCTGCTCCTGCAGCACCCCGTGCCAGGACAGTGCCAAACACCTGCATGCGCCATGGGCTCCTACACGCCATGCATGATCCATAGGGCTGCACGCATTCCATTACCTGGGGACAGGTCGGAAACTGCTACCAAGGTAACACGGACAGGAATTCAGAGCAGCCAGAGGAGCACCGCTGCCAGAAACACGGCGCCTTTCCTCAGGTTATGTTTCCATTTCCTCTCTCATAACCTCCTTGGTTATTAACATATCAAATATTGCGTTTCTATAATTTGACATCTTTTGCATTTTTTTTTGGAGAACTAAGATCCAAGGCTTTCATAGCTCCGCTGAAACTAAAAAAAAAAGTCTCATTACCGACAAGGAACTGAAGGCTGAGAGATTTCTTACACAAGGGCTCTCCAGAGGAGACATATTTTTGTGAGTCAACAGCATATGTCGCTCTCAGAAAATACCGCATCTGAATGAGATATTTCCCCGCTCCTTTTATTTAACGAACAAACAGAACCAATCCTCAGCACGTCCCCTCGCAGCGCTGCCTGGTGAGGCAGCAGTTAAGCCACTGCTCAAACTTCTCCACGACAGGCAGAGCGTTTCCTGACACTGCCACGGGTCTGGGGAGAACGGATGCGCAGGGCAAACAAAAGGATTTATTTCCCTTTTTATGATAAGATGACAATTCAGGAGCCTGGCAAATCCTGAAAAAGAAGTCTCTGGAGGATGGTTTCAAACAGAAATGAGCCTGGAAGCTGTTGCTGCTGTTTTTTGCTGATGGCATTTATATCCCCACTGCGAGCAGCAAAGGGAAGACTGGCACTGGTGGGGAAAGGGGGGGGGGGGGGGGAGGGTTGGGAGGGGGAATAAATGGAGAGCTGTCCCACCTGCAGCCCCCACCCCACGCACCTGCCTCACACAGTGCCTCCTGCATCATTCATACCATTGCCTTTCACTGCTATCCTTGCAGAGGCTGAACCAACAGAGGGAGCGGTGCGAGGGAGGCAAGGTGGAAGTGCTGGGACCGGGCACACTGTCCTCAGCCACAACCATCCCTGAGGTAGCAATGGGAGATGGGGACACCAAGATGAAAACCTGGTCACGGTGTGCTGTGGCTGCTGTGCAACACCTCAGAAGAGAAACTAACATTTGCCTCCAGTTCCCCATTGTGTATCTGAAAGGCTTGGAGTCATCCCCAAGGCACCCAACGAGATATATGTGTTTGCTGCGTGTTTGTGCATGGAAAATGAAAGCTCTCTGAGAATCATCTCCAAATACCAACATTGCACAAACGCTGTACCAATAGCACTATATCTATACATATCTAATGTCCCTGGGCTCCAAACCATGAAAAGAAAGTAAAATCAGCAACAGAGGTATGCCAAGCACCTCCCTTCCAGACACAGGGTAAATGCAAAAACCATTTTCTTCCCATATCTCCATTTTGCTCAGAACTGATCGCACAGCCGTTTCAGCCCAACTCAAGACCAGCCAACACAGAGCAGGACACTTTGTGCCAAACACTCAATGACATCCATACATTCATGAACTAACCCAACCGCCACTCGATGCGATGCAAAGCGTTTGGTGGTCAATAGCTGCGAGCATCGATCCCTGCAAGCAGCATTCCCCAGCCCCAGCAACCCCTTCCTGCACAGCTCCACAGTCACTGCCATCTCCCCCAGTCAATGCCATCGACGGGGCTGCAGATGGAAGCCCAGCGTGCGGCAGTGGTGCCCATAGGGGTTGCTCAGCAGTGCTGCCTGCACCCAGGGAAAGGAGAGGTTTGGGCAGCAAGCAAAACACAGGCAGGGAGAGGCACGAGGAACTGCTGCATGCAAAATGAATAGCGAGTGCTCCACCTTTTCTAAGAGGTTTGTAGAGATTTAAAGCCCACTGTTATTATTAAAGATGACCTGCAATGAGCAGAACAAGTCCTAAAGCTTTTGTGTTGTGGCCAAATAGCCCCAAACCTGTATTAGGGAAGGAAACAGCTTCTTAGGCCCTGCTGCGTGTGAGCAGTGGGATCCTGCATGGTGCCTTCAGCGCTGAGGGACCACGTGTGTCCCAGCAGTGCCTCGTGGGCACAGCCTGAGCATCCCAGTGTCAAACGCTGTCAGAGCAGCTGGGTCCTCAACTAGTAGCTGTCAATCTCCATTTGTTTGCAAAGCCACGAAGAGGGCTTTTATATTCCTCTTAGAGATACGGAACAGGCACTCCGATTTGGCTTTAAATGAAAGCATGAGATAATGTTGGCTGCCGGTAAAGCTCAAAGACAGCGCTTAAGCAGCATCAGAAACATTCGCAAAGACAAGAAAGAGGCGCCTTCGGGCTGCTGGACCTTCAACTCTGCAACCCACATCCCACAAACTTCTTAAGCACGCATGCTGGGCCCACGTCCATCAGCACCGCCATCCCCCAGCAGGACCATGCTTGGGCAGAGGAAGGCATAAAGCATGCTATTCTCTTAGTGATTTTTTAATCTTATTATTATTTGGAGGAGGAGCCCTGGCATGCATGGCCACAGCTCCTCCACTGCAGCCCAGTCCTTGCCTGCAGGCCAGAGATGACACTGCTCAGCACCTTCCTCCTGCAGACTGCAGGGCAGTTCTAAAAAGCACCAGGTGTGGAAAGGTGCTGGTAGGAAGTAGAGTTCAAACAAAAAACAACAACAACAAAAACCAACAACAACAAACCCTCTAGCTGAAAACCTAAAGCGCAGCAAAGCAATGGAATTGGATGCAGCCCTCCAGCTACACCAGCCCTGTCGCTTCTCCTCTCCCCTGAAGTTAAATTGAGGCAATTTTCATGAATATGTTAAATTGGCAGGAAAAACTCAGAGCAAAGAACAGCTTGTTTCTGCTTTGGAAATCCCTCTCTCAGCCTCATCGGGGTCCTTGCCAGTACCCAGCATCTCCTCTGCCATTAAGTTATGCTGTGTGTTAGCAGAAACCCTCACTGAAAAGAAAAAACCATCAGTAATGACTCAGCCCTCATTGCAAGGTCACTTACGGGGATTTCAGCTGCCCATCACGGTGCAACCGAGGACCCCGGGCTGCCCGTATCGATCCCAAAGGTGCTGACCTGCTGAAATCAAAGCAACGCCCAGGGTGCGATTTTCAGGAGATGGGAAGATGTAATGCTGCCTAAAATAACCCCCAGATTCTGCTGTGGGGATGGGCACGCCAGCCTGTGCCTCTGCTTTATTACATTAATAAGCAGCCGTTCAGCTCTCATGGTGTCCCCAAGCCGAAGTGACACACGGAGGTCTCCCCCTGCTTCTCTTCCCCATTTGATTTCCTGTTCCCACAAAAGCATGCCCACAAAAACGCTTTTTTTTATTATTATTTTATCCTGTTTTCCTCCAAGGCGCAGCCTCAGGAATAATACGTTTTGTTGTGGAGCTTTTCTGCCTTGGCAATGATGGGTATAACTCACAAATCGTGTCACAGCCAGCTGTTCACCTTTGCTACAACCGCAATTATTTTAATGGGAATGGTAAAAATAAATTGGGGAGAAAAGTAACAGCAACTTTCCAGTTGGGTTTCCAGATTGAGATCTGGCCTCACACACGCCACGTGCAGATGCTGATGTTAAAACCCAACTGAGCCTGTCCCACATGGAGAACAGAGCTCAGCGTGCCAAAATGGGCCCCAAAAGGCTCAGAGCTCAGCCCAACCGCGTCTCCCTGCCCATCACAGCCCACCCCAGCCAGGGCACCACCAGGCACACGGGGCAGGGACAGAAATACAGCAGCAGACACGTGGATGTCATCTCCCCACTCTCCAGTGAGCACTTCGGGGCACCCCACGCAGCTGGAGCATCCCAACCCCCGTGCTGCAGGCAGACCCAAGGCACAGAGTTCTTTCATTTGCAGCATCTGGTACCTTGGCAGGCTCCTCGGGCTATTCTGTCCCTAGCTGTTAAGCTGTCTCTAGCTCTGCTTCACGAGTTTGCTGCTTTTGGCATGCAGCAGTCTTTTCTCATCTTTCCAGTCCGTTATTTTGGCTGAACGTTGCTCTTAGAGTAGGGGAATCAGACCACTCGCATCTCCCTCTAGGAGCCAAAATAAGCAATACCCACGATGCTCTTTCAACACAAGCACTTATTTTACTTCCCAGCCACACTCAGGAGGCCACAGCCACTTTCGTGAAGCACCACGCAATTGCAGTTCCATTGCAACCACCAAGACACCATCAGCAATCACACCCCAGAGGTCTCCAACACCACGGAGAAGGCTCCGCATCTCTGCCAGTGGAAGGTGGCAGCTGGAGGCCTGGGACAACCAACAGGAGCAACTCGGGCATCCCCAAACCTGGGAATGTTTTTAGGGGAAAACCCCCTTCACCCCTTTCCTTTGCTTTTGGGGCAGACTTACAGCTTCTCTGTCCCCATGCAGAAACAAAGCCTCCATACATGGAAAAACAACAGAGACCAACGCAAGCAGTGCAGCCAAGGGCACTGCTATGAATGGTTTGAGGCGGAAGGGACCTCTAAAGGCTATCTGGTCCCAGTCCCCTGCAGTGCACAAAGACACCCACAGATCCACCAGGTGCTATGAGCTCCATCCAGCCTGACCTTGAATGCTTCTCTCCCAGATCATAGCGAGGACCCACAGGATCATTCATCCTGGGACTAAGGGCAAATTTACCCCTCCTGAAGGAATAATCCCATAAAGGAAAAATTACAACAGATCTCAGAGCGTTTAAATGCATTTCCATAACCATTCATAACGATTCCCAGACAGCAGCCTTCATTAAGCTGGAGCAGAGGCTGAGAGCACCAATTAGCAGCAGAATCATTAAGGAAGAAGGATGGAAGCCATCCCCAACCTGCCCGGCTTTGCAGGAAGCAGCGCAGGTCGGCACTGGTTGGGACACAGAACCAGCTCAGGTCCCATGAAGGCAATAAAATAACTTCTTTTTCCCCCCATTCTCTCTACTTTTCAGCAGATTCCTTAGCTTTACGCTGCGCTGTCCTGTTGATGGACCATGGCAGCATGACCCCACAGCTGAGCTCCCACATACAGCAGCAAAGTCACTGACTTTGACCCCTTCACAGGATTGCAGAATGGCCAGTGTTGAAGGGACCTCAAGGATCATGAAGCTCCAACCCCCTGCCATATGTAGGGCCACCAACCTCCCCATTTAATGCTAGACCAGGCTGCCCAGGGCCCCATCCAGTCTGGCCTTGAGCACCTCCAGGGACGGGGCATCCACAGCCTCTCTGGGCATCTCTCTTTTGATGGAGCCCATGCTACCATTTGCCTCCCGAGCCACAAGGGCTCACTGCTGGCTCATGTTAAGTTTTTCATCAGTCAAAACCCCAGGTCCTTCTCCTCAGGGCTGCTCTCAAGGACAACTCCTCCCAGTCTGTATGGATGCCTGGGATTCCTCCGGCCCAAGTGCAAAACTCTGCACTTTGCCGTGTTGAACCTCATCAGGTTCACCCAGGTCCACCTTTCCAGCCTCCCGAGGTCCCTCTGAATGGCATCCCTTCCTTCAACTGTGTCAACCGCACCACTCAGCTCGGTGTCATCAGCAAACTTGCTGAGGGTGCACTCGATTCCGTCATCGATGTCACTGATAAAGATGTTAAAGAGCACCAGTCCCAAGACAGAGCCCTGGGGGATGCCACTCGTTACCAGAGATTCCAGCAGATGCAATCTGCTCAGCCCCATTAGAAGTTTGGTCATGTTCAGCCTCAGACCAACAGCAAAGTTGCTCACCAGTGCAACATACAATCCAACAGAAAAGATCAAATCAGCTATTTAAAGGATAAGTGTTATGGATTTTTGTTTTTCTAAGAGCCACGAGCAATTATTTTTGAGCACAGAGATCTTAGCCATTCGTTTATCCCAAAAATAAAAGTGGGAGAAGGAGGAAATGATTGCTTTTTCATTATTTGTCAGGCTGCCGGCACAGAAACAAAGTCAGAGGGCTGCCAGGAGATCTCCTTTGATCCAAGCAAGAATCGTCCTCAAACATTTCAAACCCACAGGGGGAGGAAAAAAAAAAAAAAAAAAATTTCCACCATGATTCTAAAGATAAATACCCAAGCAACAAAAGAAACCCTCCTCCCATGTGCACAAGATGCTGCTGCTCACCCCAAGCACTGAGGCTTTAAAAAAAATGCTTTTGGGGTGAACCAAAACTGGACCAGGAACAGCCAAGCCCAACATCATCATTCACAGAGAGTTAGAGATATTAATATATATAAATTCTACATCAGGAACCAATTTACTTTTGCTGCTCCACAGAGCAATCATGCCCCAGGACCTGCAGCTAAATGGCTGGAGCTCACGTAACTGGAACAGCAAAGGCAGCAGCAGAGAACTTGAATGGCTTATGAAATTCAATTGAAATTGATGGTTGGGAAAGGGAAACATTTAACACCCTGCCAGTTTAACGTCAGAGCACACACGTGTGCATTTATACATGCACTGAGAAAGGTGGGAGCTTGTTTTCTGCACGCTTACACGCCCATGACCCCCCAGGCTGCTCAGGGAAGGAGGCAGCACCTTTCAGCAGCAATTTAGCCAACACTTTGGTATTTCAGCACCCCAGACCCCCTCTATGGGAATCTTTAGCACAAAATCCATCATCAGTGCATTGCTGCCTTCACAACCCGCAAGGCTGGGAGCCCACATCCGTGCAGCTGCAGCATCCCCGCTGCTGGGGAGGTGGGAGCGCCGCCGGCTGCCGCTGTGCCTTCAGGCACAGATCAGTTCAGCGCAGAGCCCATCTCTGATGAGCAATAGAGGAAAATTGTTGACAGGGGCGTGCTTCTCTATCAACTCAAAAATATCGTTTTGCAGAGTATTTTCACAGCTCAGCAGAAGGTGGAAGGAAAGACAATATTACAGTCGCACAGGAAAGAAGAGTATAAGTCATCATCATTTGCTTGCAGTCGTTTTCTTGTTGGTTCAACCTTCTTAGATGAGGCCTCCTGACTGGTCCCCCTTCTGACTCAGACATCAAACCTCACGTTGACAGAAGATGGACACAGGTAAAACATTCAGGATTGGGCTCCCACTCCCAACTCCTCCAGGACCCCCCGGTGCTTACTGGGGTTTGCAGTCACTGCTATGATCACAGCAAGCACTCAGCCACGGGGAGACAGAACTCTCCTCCATAGGTTCACTGCCCATTGGTTCCCACTGGTGAGAACCAAGCAGCCTGAATGCTTTTGTGCCCTCACAGTTAATGGGAAAGGGAAAAAAAAAAAAAAAGAGAAATGCACAAATAATGAAATGAGATTATAAAAATAAAACAACACTCCTGGACTTCTCCATCTGAGGTAGAGCCTGGAGCAAATTCTTACAAACAAATTAAAAGCCCTGAATATTAGGCTTTTAATGCAAACACAGCCAAGCAATTGAAGCAGGGAATGCACCTGCATAACGCATCACCCACTGCAAGAGGCACGCAGCCATCCATCACCTGAGAAGCACCCCCTGCCAGTAATGGCACTGGTCATCCACTGGGAGGAAAGAATGGCCCCGAAATGTTACAGCAGATACAGGCTACCCAAAAACCAATTGCAATCTATTGTTTCCTATATTATTTTTTTTTTATTTGGCACAGTTTCTATTTGTCAAAAGATGCTTTAAAAAAAAAAAAAGAAAGAAAGAAAAAGAAAAAAAGCCCCACTGACTCTGAGCACATTAATGGGCTTTAGATTTTGCCTGTTCTCTACATTAAAGCAAGAAACCTGCAGCAGTTTTGTTTCTTTAAACACCAGGGGACTGATTACTGTGCAGTGAGCACAGGTTCCTCCCACCAAGCAGACAGATGGGCTGCTGCTCTGCTACCCCTCCACTGCAGGGCTGAGCTCAGCTGCTGGTGGGGGGCTGCTCCCCACCTGGGGGATCTTCAGCCTTAACCCTAATTGCCAGCAGTGAGACTCACTAATGGCCCCGAGCACCTTGGGACACCTCCGTTCTGATGGGGAAACACGGGGTCAGGAGGAGAGCTGGAGCAGGGCACTGAGCACCGAGGGGCTCTGTAGGAACCCACTGCTGGTCTCCATCCCACCGCAGCCCTCAGCCATGCCCTCCTGCACAGCCCCTCCATTAACCCTGTGTTATTCACTCCTGCTCATCCTCAGGGAACAGCAGCAAAGCAGAGGAGGAAGCAGGCAATTCCCCGCCATCTGAAAGCTCACTTTCTAAATCAAATCAATTTTTCTAACATAATTTGCCTAATCTAAATCACTGACCCATGCATTTTCTCACAATCCTTTGACAAGAGCTGCACCAATTGAAGCAAAGCTAAAACACTTCAACCAGACCAATTCATAGGAGTCTTTAGAGGAATTCTTTCATCGCTGTAATTAATTCTTTAAGTACCACAGTGGGATGCTCAGAATTCAAACCCAGTCCGAGGAGTAATGATTATACTAATGGGAGAAGCTGTGAAGTAAATAAATGCAAGTGCCCCACTGGAAGAGAGAGCTTTCATAGGAGATAACGGCAGGACGGGGTCCTGCACACTGACTGGGGCCCAGCTCACACCAGTGAGCTCATCACAGCTCCAAGAGCATTGCACGTGCAGATGGCTTTGCTGTGTGTGATGTGGACGGGTGCCTGGGCTCTGAAAGGGTACAGCTGCAGAACGGCCCTGAGCTCAGCCCCTGAAAGGACAGCCCTGCTCCCTACATGCCAGGGCTGGGGGGCTGATTTCAGCCATAAGAACACCCCCACCATCCCTCACCCTGTGCCAAAGACTGCCCATAACTCTTGGAACGGGGCAGAACCCCGCTCTGCTCCTCGTGCCCATGGGTTCTGTGCTCCCAGCACACGGACTGCAGCCCAGCAGCACCTGCTCTCATCCCCCTCTGGGAGCTACAGATGGAAGAATGAATCATATTTGAAATGGGGGGAAAAAAAAAAATAAATACCTCAACTGCAATAAAATTCAATCTGTCTTATGTTTCACTTGCCTTTTCCTTTCTTAATGATGGAGTTGAACCTTTCTTTGCACCAATATCACAGCAATAACTTTCAGCGGGCTGCTCCTAAGCAAAAGACAGAAAATGAGTAACTGAGCAGCATTTTAAAAAAAAAAAAAAAGGAGGAAACCTTTGTATATTAATTCTCGTGGCTGTCAGAGACGAGGATTTAATAATGTTAGTAACCAAGCCGCTCCATGACTTCCAGACACCTTGGAGGAGAATGCCTTTATGCGAGATGAGCGCCAGTGCAATGGCCTTCTCTGCACCTGTGGAGCACAATCCACAGCTCAGCACCACCAGCATCCCCAGTCCTCACCCTTTGTTCTGCCAACAGCCTCCACCTGTGAACGCAGGCACAGCCCAGGCTCAGCTGCTCCTCCCCGAGCAGCTCCCACCCCTTTAACCATTGGTCCCATTCTGTGACAGCAATTGGATCAAGCGGGAGGCTGGGCTGCTTTTGAAACTGAACAAACTGATGGTCTATAGAGGGTGGTGTTTATGCTGCCTCTCAATAGATTGCTGACACGTGTCTCTCTCTCTGCGTTTCATTGCCAACGTTTGGGAAGAAAGCGTTTTCAAAGAAAAATAATAATAATAAAATAAAGGGAGAAAGTGTACTCGAATCTGGAGCACATCATAAATTCATGAAGCTTTCTGAACGCTGTCAGAAATCAAACATGTTCACGTAAACAAAGAAAAGCTGGAAGTGTGCAGCAAGAGGATTTCTGGATAGCGTGAAAGAAATGTTAATATTTGCACTGCACCTGAGCCTGCAGCCCAACCCGTGCGAGTAGGAAACCCCCCCAGGAGTGCTGTGCATCACAAGGCCCTTCCCATCAATTCCAGCATCCCAGTGAGGAACGGGGACTCCCAGAGGAAGGAAATGCACGGGGATCCCCCACCCCACCGAGAGGAGCATATCCCAGCCCAGAGCAGGTCAGCGGGGCGCTGATCTCTGCTCTGTGAGATGCAGAGGGGATGGGGACAAAAGCTGGAGGAGGGAGAACAGGGATGCCTGCAGTCACAGCAACTCGCATCACAGCATGAGAAGTGCATGGAACGCGTCTCACTGCCACGCTAAGCTGCCTTGAACACGGAGCTAACGGAGCTCAGGGTGAGAGCTGCACAGCCCCTATCATCCCCTGTAATAATACAGCACATTAATTGGACTGTATTGATTTGTTTTTTAATGTAACTGTTTTGGCATCCAAACCTCAGAAGAATCCATCGATCAGCTGCAGTCAGGTGTCAGCGCACGGAGCTCTGCAGCCCAGCTGGAGAAAGCAAGCAGACCCAGGGGCAGTGCGGGCTCTTCCCTCCCAGAGGCCCCACGGTGCCCAGGTCACAGTGCTGCCTCCGTGATGCCCAAACCCACAGCAGCTTCACCACCTGCACAGCAGCTGCCGGAGGTTTGCACAGACAGAAAGCAGAAGCCAAACGCCTGAAATGCATCGCCCTGATGGGTGTCAGAGCTGGAGGCAGCGTGGCGACGTCAGGCTGACCCAGTGCCCCTCAAACCCATCCGTTTGGAGTCTGATGGGGCAAAATGCTGAAACTTGCAACGACGTGCAGCAAATAACCCACAACTCCAGGACTGCACTCTGCAAACCTGTTGTACAGCAGCCAGCACAGCTGCTCCTTGTTGCTCCTGACGAGCCTCACCACAACATGGAGGCACTCGTTATGCAAAGCAGCACGGGGACAAACACCCCAAAGCACACACTGCCCTCCCCACACCTCCCCTCAGCTCTGAACGCAGCACCCAGACCCCTTCTGAAGAACTTTGGACCAATGGGTGGCTGTGCCCTTAGTCCTTGTGGCTGGTGCATGACCTCCAACAGTTGCCCCACGCTGAGGCTGTGGCAGCAAACCCGACTCAGCCCCACGGGGAGCCACAGGGAGCTACAGGTGTGCAGGGCACACACCCACCGCCTGCTGTGCCCCCACTGCCCACACCCACGGGGCACAGCACGGCCCGGCGGGAGGCCCGCAGCCACAGCCGGCTTTCCATATGCTGAAGCACTCGGATCCGTGCTGGAAGCATTACACCCACAGCCCGATCTCACCATGGTAGCTGCCCACACAGGAGGAGAGGGGAACAGCAGAGGAAAAATTACCATTAACGTGGCAAAGCAATAAAAAAATAAATAAATAAATAAAACGAATAAGAGCACGTTCCTTCGCTGTTTTTAACTCTCTCCTTGGTTAAACGCAGAGGACTCAGAGCGGAGCATCGCGGTGCCCGCAGGAAAGCATTGCTGTGCCCACCGCCCGGGCTCGGCGGGATCCCCATCACAGCCCGGGCAGGGAACGGCCCCTCCTGCCCCACGGGAACCCTTCCCACATCGCTTCTCCTCGTCCTGCAGCCGCTGCCCGCGTCCCTCCGCCCGGTTTCCCCTCCCGGGTTCGTTTCGGAAGTTTCCCCGTGCCGCGGCCGAGCGGAGCGCCGTGCGACTGCAGCCCCGCCGCTCCGTAACGCCGGGCTCCGAGCAGCCGATGCCGGGCGCAGCGGGCGGCACGCGAAAAGCTGCTCCGAGAGCCCCTTCCGAACCGGGACCCGGGCTGAAAACGCAGAGGGGAAACGTAGGAGCCATTAACCCCCCCCACCCCCCCAAGGAGCCGACCCTGTCCGCGTAACCCCAATTTTATCGCAAGTAATTGCAAGAACCCCCTCGCCAACAGCTGAAGAGCGCGTTCCCGGAGCGCCCCCCGCATCGCCCTCCCCAGAGCCCGCGGACCCCCAAACCCCCCCACCCCCCCCCCCCCCGTCGAACCCCGACCCGGAGCGGGCAGCGCACGGAGCCGCGTTCAGAAAAGCGAAGTGAGAAAGCGAGGGTAGGGAGAGAAAAGGAAGGAGGATTGGGGATACAATTAAAAAAGAAGAAATAATAAGAAGAGTTGCCGGGTCGCGGCGGAGGGGTTACCTCGGCAGAGGAGCAGCAGCGGCGGCAGGAGCAGCGCGGGGCCCGGGGGGAGCATCCTCCTCGCTCCATGCCCAGAAGTAGTCATGGTGCTGATTTATGGGCGCGGGGCGGGCGGGGGCCGGGGGTGTCGCGGCGCCGCCGGTAACCACTCCCCCGCCGCTCCCCCGCTCCGGAGCCCCGCGAGGGGGTGGGGATGGGGTTGGGGATGGGATGCGGGGGGGGGGGGGGGGCGGCCCCCCCGCCCCGCTCTCACCGCCGCATGGCCGCCGCTGCCCCCCGCTCACCTGCGGGGACGGGACGCCGAGCGAGGGCTCCGCGCGCGAGCCCGACCCGCTCCCCGCTCCTTCCCCGCTCCCACCCCCGCCCCGGGGCCCGCCCGAGGCCGCTGCCCCCGGGGCCCGGCCGGATCCCCCCGAGCGGCGGCGGCGGCGGGGCTGCCCCGGGCGGCCCGAGCGGAGCGGAGCGGAGCGGAGAAGAGCGGAGCGCGGTGGGGCGGAGGGAAGAGCGCGGCTCCCCCCTCGCGGCCGCCGCCGTCACTGCGCGGGGCCGGCGGGCCGGGAGGGGCGCGAAGGGGTGTGCCGAGCTGGGGGACGGGAGAAGCGTTCTGCAAAGAGCGCTGCGATGCGGTTTGCGAACGGCCCCGCGAAGCGCCGCCGCGAGCGGGAGTTTGCAAAGCGGCGCGCGCAGCGGTTTGCGAAGAGCCGGGCAAAAAAAGGCGCTGCGAAAGAACGGCGGAGCCTCGTGAGGCGCTTTGCGAAGGGGCGTCGCGGGGCGCAGCCCCAAACCGCTGCCCTTCAGTGCCGCGCTGCTGGAAACCAGATGGCGATGACAGCCAGCGCAGCCCTTCGGGAAGCCGTTGCTGCCGTTGCGATCAATCCAGCGAGGTAAAACAGGAGAATAACCAAAGAAAGCGTCACCCCGGGCTCATCCCCGGCTTTGCAAACAGGTCCCCGAGTTGGGTTTCCTGCTCCCTGCACAAACAGGCTTTTCTGTTGCGCTCGCTGTCCTCTGGTTTGCAATCGTGACCGCTCCGATGAACGTGGCACCAAATTGCAGCCTCGTATTTTACTGCTGCACCCAAACAGAGCAGCGGCGGCTGGGAGTGAGGCCTCTTCAACATTCAGACCATAAAGCATCCTTTGGTTATCCCTTCTTTATTTGCCCTAATAGCTGGTCGTAAAACCCACTTTTAAGGAAATAATTGTGTAAAGAAGAATCAGTCCCACACCACAGAGATGCTGTTATTTGCATAATTACAAGGAGCCTGATTTTATCTCTTAGCTTTGCCAAAACAAAAAGGAGCAATCCACATTTCTGATGCCCTTGAACCAACCAGAACGTGCAGCCCTTAACTCCAATGAGCCTGAGCTCGTGGGCTTCACACTCAGTTTGTGCTGAGGTCTCCCTGCTCTCTGCCCAAGGCTGGGGCAACCCAGCTCCTGCTCCCCAGGGGCAAAGCAGCACAGATGCTCAGCGAGGGGCTCTGTGCTTCTCTGGCTCCACAGCAGGTGGAGCAGATACGGGTTTAATCAGCACCTCGATCGGATCCAGCTGTTCTTTTTCACAGGGCTCCATCCGTATGAAGAATGACCTTTGCATCAGCAGCACGCCGTGCTGTCACCTGTACTGCTCGGTGCCAGCAGGTGGGTGGGAGGGCACGAGCAGCACAGGGCCCCAAGGGGGGGCTGAGAAGTGTTCCAGGCCAGGCCAGCGCTGATATAGAAAAGGGACGTTCTCAGCACAAGCCCAGGCAGGCAGCACTTTGCACCCCCATCCTCAGAAATTCAGGTCTGCCTCTCTGATGAAAAGGAGAGACTCCTTCCACCAGGAGCACTGCAAAAATTAATGGAGATTACGGCTGTAACTGCTCGAATCGAATGCAAACCCATGTGTGGCACAGCCCCTCTGCAATTTTAGCAGCTTGCGACGGCCCTGTTTACAGCTATCCCTGCCCGGATCTGAGCCCAGCAGGAATGAAGCTAATAGAAAGCGAGCAAAGTGAATTAGGAGCAGCGAGGCTGTGAGAGCAGCACATCCCGCTGCAGCCACGCCGGGAGATTTGTCTTTCAGACAGCACCAAGCGCTGCCCTCCCCTCTGTGTGCGAAGTACCCAGCTGAAACGCTGCGCCCGCACTGAAAGGACGGCGCAGCCCCTGGGGCCGGCAGGAAAGGGCTGGCGGCTCTGAGCACAGCCCCACTGCTAGGGGAGCTGTGGGGGAGGAGAGCTCACCCCAGCCTTTCCTCTTTCTTTCTATGGGAGCTGAGGGCACAGCGCTGCTGGGGCTGCTGGTTGGGCAACGCTTTGCAAGGTGTCCGAACACAGCGCTTGTTGGGATGCAGAGAGGAGGAGACCTGAGGGCAAAGGGACCCCGCTGCTCACAGCTCGGCCTCACGTCCTGCTCTGCAGGACAGGGGCTCCCAGGCACAAAACTATTGATTTTCACCTCTACTTTAACAAATGAGTGGGGAAATTTCCACTCCTTAGAGCAGGAGATGCTCTGAATATTTATGTTATTGTTCACCGATGGAAAAAAAAGAAAAAGTGCCATAAATGCACATATTTGGTGACCCAATTTGAGTGGCTCATTACAATCAGATCAAGCTAATTGTCAGCCTTGTATTTCATTTGGCAACTTGTTAAGCTAATTGAACAAAATAAAACTAATGAACAATTATAATGAAGTTTATAATTAGACCATTGGAAAAACTCAGTGTGAGAATGTTTAAGGCGTAATGAATGCTTGGGAGGTGCGGGGGAGCAGGAGGGGTCGGGCAGTGATGCCAAATGCTCCTTTCCCAGGCCTTGGAGATGGTGGTGTGTCACTGCTCCCACATCACATCAATGCAGCATAATATTAATTACATTCGTGCCCCTCAAGTATGCACATGGCATTTAGTGACCCTAAATTCAGGGCTGAAGCTATTAGAGAGGCAGCTGAGAGCCGGGCGTTGTGCTGAGCTCCCTGCACTGCCATGTGCATCTCGGCCCGTTAGGGCAGGGCTGTTGTGCTGCAGGAGCTGCATCCTAACAGAACGATGCATCGCTCCATGCAGAACTGCATTGCCAGTTAGGAGCCAGGGAGACAAACCAGGAGGAACAGGAAGAGTGGGAGACGGGAGAGCGATGGCACAAAACCCAACGGGGCAGCACCAAGCACAGCTGGAACAGCGATCCCAGCACACAGCAGCCTCCTCATGCTGCTCTGGGCTTCTCCTTCCTCGGGTCCCTGTCCTGTGGGGGGACAGGCTCAGCACGGCTGAGCAAACAGGAATAAACCCTAAAGCAGAGCATGAAACAGGCCCCGCGATGCGGGATAACCGGGGCCATTTACAGCATTGCTTGGCATTTGCATTAAAAAACAAACCCTGTAGAAAACCTCTCTCCATGCTTGACACTCCTGCATTAATTCATGAAGTGTCGTGTATCTGGCATATTTCATTATACATAAGAACCAGGCCAATTAAAACCCTCAGGTGAGTACAGCAGCCGCACAGCCAGGCTGGCACAGCCGGGCCCACGGAGGCACAGAGCCCAGCCTGCTCAGCTCGGCTCCCTTCCTGCAGGCGGGTTATTTCAGTTCAGTGTTACCTTTCTGTAGCTAACAGCAGCTGAAGAGGCTCAGCCCCACAGTCTGGTGGGAACGTTACCCTGCACCACCAACCACTTCGGCCTTTAAATTGCTACAGGAAAGGGAACTGCACTGACAAGGGGAACTTTGGAGAGCAGATTCCTTAGCGGTGCGGACCTCTGTGTTTTCTTTAATATGCTATCATCAACAATCCTGAGTACGTGTTTTTTTCTCTATGGGTCCTCACTGTGTCAGCCGGAACCTCAGGCGAAAGGCTGTTAACCCTCTCAAACTGCAAAAGCAATCGTCAAAAGCGCTGGGACAGGAATTAAGGTCTTGTCATGATGAAGCAGGAGGCCCAATTAATTCTTGCTAACATGCCACAGAACAATGGCTCAGCAATAGCACACCGAGGATTCCCTCCCCCACACACCGCTCTGTCCCCAAACTCCATGGCTGAGGATTCCTCCGACCCACAGAACCATGAGGAGCATTGCACGGACAGCTGAGGCTGCAGTGTGAGCACTGGGGGCACCCTACAGTTCTGCAGCTCAAGTTGTTCAAGATGCCCTCAGACCCCACCAGCAGCATTTCAGGAGCTGTTTCCCACTCCTCTGCACACCACTTCACTCCTGCTTCGCACACAGCCCATGCAGAGCAAGGTGCTCCAGCTGACACTGATCAGCTCTTCAATGGATCCCATGCTCCCAGTAGCTCAGCCATTTCTGCTACAAGCCCGGACAGCACTTAGCTTCTTTCTGGTGACCCTACAAACCCCCAAGCCCTGCAGTTCCATCTCAGGATGAAGCTGTTCCACTCCACTAAATGCATTTTAATATTACCTTAACGCTCATTTGCCTGTGTGAGTGACTGCTCTGCCTTGCCAACAGCATCCTTCTCACTATGCACGCACTGAACGAAAGGCACCAACAGCCCCAGGGAAGGTGGACTCCACCAGGCAGTTTACCTTTGTTTTTAAAATCACTGAATTCGTAATTCACACAACCAATTTCTCTTTTGCACATAACTTCTGTCAGCTCCATCCTGTTTGGGCAGTTGTGTGCCTGCTCCTTTTCTTTGGAACCACTGCTAACCATGGAAATTAACTGAAATCAGAAGGCAGTGGGAGGGGAAGTGCCCACTTTGAGAGGAGCTGACAACAGCACGTTTATAAGAGGGCAGCAATAAAACTGCAAGTCAAGGACAAATGGATGGGGCCATACAGTGCTATGGTGGTGCTCTCAGATTGGCAGAAGACCTCCTGAGAAAAGCCCCCAGCTGTAGCATTGCTGCTCTGAAGTTCCCCCTGTTGAACACTTATGCCAGAGGCTTACAGCAATCTGCAGTGAGCCCTGCATCCCACACGTGCCTCAAGTATCTGTGTTTTCCAAGCAAAGCACTGCAAACCCCAGATTAGGAATAGGCAGCACACATAACTGGGTGCCACTGGTTACAGACTGACAGCCCAAAGGCAGCAGATCTTTGGACAGAAGACCTGAGCTCACAAGAATCCTCTTGAAACAGCATTTGCCCCCTATTTCCCTATGTTTGATCACTATTTTCTTATGCCTAAGCCCTGAGGAGAGCACAGCTAGCTTATAGCTGTAGATGGGCAGCAGGAAAGCTACATTCTCTGCTCCTTATCACCGGCTGGTGAGCTGCCCCCACCTTTCCAGGCATTCTGAACTATCCCCCATCTGGACAGAGCTGTGCTGCAGTACCCAAAGAAATAAGGCACTCGCATTTCTCTTTGCTTACCTTTGGAGTACATTGGTTGTTTAGAGGACAGGAGGAGCTGGCCTCAGGAAACCTGAACAGCCAGCAGCTCTGCCTCCACCTCCCTCAAGGAACAACTCACCCCTCCTCCTCCCCTCATCTCCATCAGCTGTGCCCCCAGCACTTCTGAAACTCAGTTCTTTGAAACCAGGTGAGGCACTCAGAGGTCACTGTCTGCAGAGCACAGAATTTGCGTCACCTGTCAAGGCTTTACAGCTAGCAGGTCATTTCCAGCACACAGACCTATATTATATTACATATATATGTGTATACATATATACACACACACACTTTTTTTCCCTGTTAATATACTCTGGGAACACCTTTGTACAGTCTAACATTTGCAGGAGATCAAATTAGATCTGTTAAAGCTTTCTATAATTTTTCCAGTATGATATAGGATTAAAAAAAAAAGAACAGCCTCCAGGCACTGTATATGATTTTGGCATATCTGTGCTTCTTAACTATTGTTAATTAATGAAATATCCCCAAATTACTTATTAATAAGGGTCTGTGGGCTTTGTAAACAGACATTTTGCATGAATTAAAGAACAATATAATGAAGTTTTAATGAATACAAAGTCACAGTTAATGTAAAATTTATATATAGCACGCCAGAGGGGAAAGGAATTTAAAAATACTTTTAATCATAGGTTATTGGCAGCTGGATAGCTCATTTTTATACTTTCCTAACGGGTGCTCAGTATTTATGTGCTAGCATTTATCACGCCAGCATCTATACTGTCCAACTTGGTACAGTTCAAAAAGTCAAATAGAAACTAACTCATTTAAAGACTCATTTGCTAATGAGGCATTTCTGAGCCCTGCAGTGGGTGTGGAGCTGCTGCCCACAACCACTGTGTTCTTTAGATTGTCACAGAGGGGCACTTCCACCCTTTGTGAATGAACAGCCACACTCGATGAGCTCTACAGCAACATTCAGCTTAGCAGAGCTGCCTGAGATTTGTCATGGGGGAGGAAACCACAATTCACACTGACTATCTGCAGCAACACATCACCACCACCAACTCCTTGATTCTGCCCTAAACAACAGAGCATGCCCCTTCCCCCTGTTAGTAGCATGAACATAATGAAGCCTGCAGCTCCTTCCCATACCACCACCAGGCACAGGTGCAGCACATTTTCTGCTCCTGTTTACCTGTGACCTTCTAAATGAGCCAGCCATGCATGCACAGCCAGCACCTATGTTTGCTTGTCTTGGGCTCTGCACCAGAAAGAAACAGGATAAAACTTTCAGAGAACAAACATTTTGCTGTGGGGACAGGCTTGGCTTAAAAACCCATTAAAATCATCAGCAGAAATTAAGTTACAAATGGTTCCATGACAACCAATCTACAGAAAATTAAGACAATAACTGAGTGAAAGTGTAAACAAATATATTATATATATATATATATAAAGAATCAATTTATTTTAATTAACTCTATTACTGTTGAATGCATTCAACACAATTGTAAGGACATCCATTATTTTAATGCATTAAATACTTAACCCACAAAACTCAAATAGTGCAGGAGATGCTGACTGCCAGAGGTTCGGTACAACTGCTGCCATTCTATTTTCCTTGTGGGAAAAGAAAACAACGTTTTAGTGCTTCCATTTTACTGTTTTAGTATGCTCACTATGGTATTTTTCCCTTTATGAACTGGAAGGGTACAGAGCTAGAAAACATTTTAGCCTTTCATTTTCACGGTGACATTTAGTAAAAAAAAAAAAGTTACAAAACCATCAGCTTTTAATAAATGAACACACTGGAATCCTTCAGCTAACATAACGGCGGATTGTTGCCAGTAAAGAACTTCAAAACCAGGAGGCAAACACTGCCTCCAACTACAGTGATGTGAAACTCAGAGTAATTACAGTCAGTTCCACGGACAGAACCCAGAGCTACGCCAGGGATACAGCAGTGATTGCTCCTCCACCCTTGGAATCCCCTGAAGTCTATGAATGAAGAGCTTAAAACAACAGGAGGGTTCCACCATAAAACAGCGCAGCAGTTACCTTCAGAAGTACCATCACCTATTTCAGGCCTGGAATTATTCTGAGTCAAGTCAGATAGATTTAGTGCATTATGATTTGGCTTTATAAAAAGATGTAAATGCACAATATGCATAGGATGCTTCTGTGTTTCACAGACAAGTAGTTACAACTGCTGCACCTTCCTTGCAGGTGGCTCTAAAACGCATAAATTGAAAAAGAAAAACGTTAAAAATCCAGTTTCCTTTTTTTAAAACATGAACATTTTATGAAAGAAATATTCTATTATCAACTGTAACGTCTGCTAATGGTGCTCCCATCTGATGGGCTACTGATGGGAATCTAACCAGAAACAACACATTCGTCATATATATATATATGTGTATATATATATATAAATCAGAACAGGCAGGTTCCTCCTTCCAGGCTGGAAAAAACTCCAGGACGTATGGCATATTGAAGCAATAAAAGGGAGCTAAGCTTTACCCAAGCCTTTCATAATGCACTTTACGAGATATTTCTTTTTCTTTTAAAAGAACCACTGGTATTAAATAGAGCTTTTTCTTTACATACAGTATTGGTATATACAAAACAAACACAGAACAAAGACAGATGCAAAAAAAACAAACACCACCCATGAACACGTGGCTTCAGAAATTCTGAAGCTCAGGAATATTTTGGTAGAGGTCCAAAGTCTCTGGGTTTGAGAAAGCTCCCCGTTGCTCTACTTCTTTCCCTGCAATTATTTGCTTCACGGCCACTTCCACTTTCTTCCCATTTATCGTGTACTGAAAAACAAAGCCAGCAATGACAGAATTACACTTTTCATGTAGTAGCTTCATGGAAGGATTAATAAGAACAGCTACCTAAGAACCCAGCCATAGTGCAGCCTCACACCTTCCCTTTTCTGCTACGTTTGATCAGTGTTTATCAGGTCAGGATGGGACTATGAAGGTTTGCACAAAGAGCCCACAGTGTTTTTGAACACCTGGAGATCTCATGAAAAACAATGCTTTGCATTACTGAAGCACAGCTGTACTATTTCCACCATTACTGCAATGGCAGTATAAAGTCAGGATTAGACAGGTTTTTATCCCCCCATCAGAAAATACAGTTCTATAAGTAGCAGAAAATAGAAAGAGGTTTCCTTTCCAAGCAAAACCTTCAAAGAAAGATAGGAGACAGCTTTGATCGTTTTACCACTGGAATATTTACCTGAAATGTAATTAAAATTCACTCCATTTTAAATTCAGTCAAAGTGTGAACTAATTAATGATCTAAGCAGGCTTTCCTGAGGGACAGACCATCATAAACACTTCACTGCCATCAACTTTATGCTGTACATCCAAGTGATTTATGCAGCTCACAAGTTCAACACTTCATGCAGAAGCTAAACCACAGCCTGGAAAATCTAACCTTCACCATTTGTCAGATGCAGGGGCTTTTATGTTTATGCAGTGACAACATTTTAAAGCTAATACTATTGGAGAAGAGCAACTCGACACAAGAATAACCCAACAGATCAGATCCAGATCACTGTGTATTATGAAGTTGGCAGTCCTATACTCTGGAATATTTCTACATAGAAACCTCACTGGCAGTAGATGAGGCATCAGAATACAAAATGATCAGTCTGAAGCCTCAAATCTATGTGCATGTGGCCTCAAGACAAGCACAGCCTGCATCCCCATCCTGCAATAAACTGTCCATAGAGCTGTTGAGGAGGTTGTAGTAACAGAGAGGACTAGGTAAGAGATAAGCTTCCCAAATCGGAGTTCATACAGCAAGGAGGAGTAGGGTAGAGTACTGCAGCTCACAATTCCAGGAGGCTGAGCATGCAGTACCTTTAGCTGTACATTTTTCCTCTCTCCCTTCCACAAGCAGAAAGATCTTTAGCTATTGCTACTGGGAAGACAGTGATAAAGCTACATTTTAAATGGCTAAACAGATGTACAAGTAAAACGGTTTGCAAAATGATTTCATAAATTTGCTCGGTGCTCTCAGCTTTCATAAGGATGTCATTTGAAACTGGAAAACAGAAACAAGCCAAGCTTATGGGTAGTGTGAAAAGCTTAAGTTAAATTACCTTCCTAATATTTTCCTTTAAAAGACTTCAAGTATATATTACTGAGAAAAAGCAGCTCGTATATTTATAAGCTGAGAATGGGCATTTTTAGGTATTGTTAAAAAAAACAAAAACACACTTAGCTGAAAAGGAGATGAAATGATGTTGCTAGGCAACATAGACAAACTATTTATAAAGCTCGAATACACTTTTGAGATGCTAAAATTTCCATGCATGTGGGCTTGAAGAGCAATGACAACTGCTCCTTAATTACTATTCAAGGTGACAAAGAAAAAAAGTAGGCAGCATTTTTCATGACATACCGGAATGCCTTTGGTTTCTAGAATGAGGCTTGGAACATGCCTGGCAGAAAGTGCTACACGGATTGCATCTCGAATTCTTTTCACCAGATCCTCGCTGAATGCATGGTTTGAAGCCATCTTCAAGAAGAGGATCACCCTTTCCTCCCCGTCTTTGTTGTACTGAGGGACACAGAGGCTATCAGAAACCTCCTCAAAGGCTTCAACTGAAAATCAAAGAAGAGTCATTTTTTAGTACGTGTTTTGCTTTATTCTGAACACACGATTTCTGTAATTGCAAGGAAAGTATTATTTCCTGGGATGTACAAAGGGAAAGCAGACTTCCTGGCTAGGTCATTCTGCAGGCCTTGCCTCCAGGAGCTTTGAGATTCTAACTCCTGCTCAGCTGAAGTTTTAAGGGCCACTTGTATGTAGGCCCAGGACAACAAAAATGCTACAACTTCTAGAACTGATGACGGTTTTTACACAAAACTACTGTCTTTGTTTTTTCTCCCAATCTCCAGTTGCTGCTTAGGCAGAGATCTAACATGTCTGATCACATAAGAACAAGGTGTGGCAACAGGTACCCAAGGGAAGATTCACACCTTGGCACGCAGCTACACCGCCCTTCGCAAGGCAGACGTTTGAGATGCGAAGCAGTTTGCATCCTGACAGCCTCATGGAGCCTGCACTAGATTCAAATTCTAAGGATTCAAACCAGTCCCTGCTAAAACTGCTATTTATACTACAGAACCCTGTTCCCTATTCTGGGGAGGCAAAACCAGACGTCAGTTGTACCAGGGTAAGCCTTCCAACACAAGAAGCCTGTTACCCAGTTAAAGCACTGCAGTGCTGAAATGGAGCATGACCCAGGGCAGCTGCCACAAACACCCACACAGCTCTTCTGCAGCTAAGGGAACTTGATCCTCCAAACCTCACACAGCACTGGGAAGACACTGTTCCCAGCAGAACATTATTGAAATTGAACAGGCTTCAGCAGCGCAACCTAACCTCCCCATCCCTTTGCACTTTTGGCTTCAACTGCAATTCTTCTTTTCAATCAGTTATTGTAACATGAGCTCAAGTACTTATTAGGAATGATGAGATAAAACAAAACAGTGTCAAGAGCTTGGCTAAGGGAAAAAGAAAGAACAGCTTCAGAAGTACTCTTTAAATTTGATCGAAATACCTGTAAGATCTTGTTATATGAAAGCAACATCTTGCAGAGCAGACAGTGTCTCAACAAGTCATCTCCAGTGATCTAAATACTTTAGGCAGGCAACCAATTTCAAGTCAACAGGACAGACTTTTCTTGTTCATGTTAATATGTACTATTTTCCATTTGAAAAAGAGCAAGTTTTATCACTCAGTCTTTCCAGACACCAGTATAGCACTTGTATCTCAGATTAATGGCAACAAGGTTGTAGTTAAAGGATGTGAAAAGTTGATTTCATACCTATATTATAGATTTCAGAACTTCCGAATCTTACTCCATTTGGATTTAATGTACCATCACTGAAAGTCACACACAAAACAAAGAGGCATTAAAATGCAATTACAACTGGATCAAAAGAAAAAATGATGCAGTTAACCAAGTTTCTCCACATCTCATGCAGTGAATACGCAGACAGCCACATAAGAAACAGAATTTTAAAATAACTCAATGCTGTGAAAAAGGCCTTTTGCTCATTACAACAAAATTGTACAGAAATCCAGCATTATTCATTCCCATTTCCCCCTCTCTCAAACTCACAGTAGCCCAAACATGGGCTAGTTCCCTCTCTTCTTGGCTTAGAGGTACACACTGACAAAACAGGAAAAAGATTTTCCAGTATTTCACTGTACTGCAATTGTGTGCCATTACTTCTCAGCAATTGATGGAACTGGTGTTTCACACACAGCAGCCTCACACCTTATGCCTGTAAGTAGATCTGTTTGTGACAGTGCCAGACAGCTCCAACACAGTTACTCACCTTTATTTTGAACACTAGTATGCAAATACAAACATAAAATTTACCCCCATTTGTGACCTCCAATTTTTCTATGATCTCTAACAACTCAATGGCTGCCTTTCTGTAATAAGGGTAAGTTTGCAAATTTTAAGTCCTGCTTATTATGGAAAACACTTCCACCATCATACTGTACCTGCGCCCAAGCATGACAATTCCTCCTGTCTTGGGATTAATTTTGCAATAATCACCATGGGCCCAAACACCTGTGAGAGAATGACAATGCTTTTAGCAGCTGATTTCTCATTCTTCCACTTACAAAATACATTTGTGTAATAACTCGTGCATCTTCTGTTGTACAGCAAGAATCCTACTGCTTCAGATGTACTTGAAGAGCCACCCACAGCAAATGCAGCAGTATTTCAATGCAACGTGGATTGTTTCTGCAGTTATCACAAAGAGCTGGCTCACACAAAAGCAGCTCACACCTTCTGATCAAACCCGAGATTACTGTATGATTGTTTGTTTGCAGGCTATGTAGCATCCTCTAGAAAACTGACAAAACTCTGCTCTGAACACCACATTTAAGGAAACAAAGAATCTTTCATAAAGGTAACAGTATTCCCATTGGTCTTTCTCGACCCATTTCTTTTACAGTGTACAATTCTGTGCAAGAAGCTCTCTGGGTTTGCACAATAGGTCTCAGCAGTTCACTAAGGAGCTTATGTGCTTAATACTCTTGATAACATAGCATCAGATTTGACTCTTCAGAACAGGAAGAATTCTTGTGTTATTTTTAAGACTGAGACCACTACAGCAGACTGTCACAAGCAGAAATACAAGCCAGCTCTATTAAATTTTTCCTAAAGAAAAACAAGCCTCAATTACATGCATGCACATAGCACAATTTGCCATCATTGCTGTTACAGCTGCAAGCCTTTTTACAAGGAACACCAGGAAAGGAGTTTCAAACACAACCTCTGAACCGTCGTTATTTCAGCCCAACAACTCTCAGTGTTTTTCTACTTCTTATTGTCACACTCGTGCTGACCAACTTCCATATTCCCTCAATCTTCCTGTATCATTATCTCCTCTACACATCCTAATTTTTCCTGTGGTTCTACACTGCTGCTGATAGAAAGCCTTTCCTCTCCAGAAAGAAAGGGCTCAAGGACCTGCTCCTATGAGCCCCTGTCTGGTGGGCAGCATTGAGTACAGCATCACCACTCTGCATACGCAAAAGCTGGATGAACAGAGTTCTCACAGTGATTAGGAAGAAAGCCTCTGGCTGTCAGCATCATTTCCTCTTACTCTTAGCAGCACTGAAAGCCTGTATGAATGCAGAATATGCACGTCTGAAGCAGCACTTACCTAAGCCTCATGCAATGGAAGCAGCAGGCTAGCACTTATCCCCTAGGATCCACTCCTGCCAGGCAGGAGCAACCTGGCAGAGGTGCTGTAGAACTCATTAATGGAGGATTGCTCCCTGACCTACTGAGCACTTTTGCTTCACACTCATGCCAAGCAGTTTATGTCTGCATTGCAGATTACCAAGCTGTTGTAGCCATATATCTGCCTAATGAGAGCAGGAGCAAAATAGGATTGGAGCTTTCCAGACATTCTTATTAAAATGATTTGAATCCATATTTAAAACACCAAAAAATATGGAGTGAGAATTATCAGATAGGCCTTGGAGTTCTCATCTTCACAGTCTCATTTTAGAGCTGCACCTGCCCATCACTGGGCAAGAACAAACCTCTACCTT
Source organism: Perdix hodgsoniae (assembly GCA_035772895.1). Taxonomy (NCBI): domain Eukaryota; kingdom Metazoa; phylum Chordata; class Aves; order Galliformes; family Phasianidae; genus Perdix; species Perdix hodgsoniae. The sequence goes on from JAPSGF010000064.1 coordinate 4,477,986, forward strand.
CCCAATAGCAGCAATACAATCTTTACTCTTGGCCAGCTGGAGCAATTATCCAACCCCCTTCATCACATACCTGGGAATTTTGAAAAATAAGCCTTCCTGTATTTGCTTCCATTCTCATCATTCCAGAAGTGTGTAGGCTGACAGGGAATGGGCTTAGTACAAACCAGCTCTCCACTTTCACCCCAAACTGGTTTTCCTGTTTACAAAGGAAAAGTTATTTTCTGCATTTCCCTTCCGTAAACAACTGAATAGCAAAGCAAAAAGCATCTTGCATGTAAATAACAAATGTAGATGTTGATGCAGATATGAGACAAGGGATGACAGATGATCTTACAGTTTATTTAACTCATGAACTCATCCCTATCTTCAGTAACTTAAGGACATTTATACCACAGGGTAAGGACAGACTGGCATCCACAACAACACAGCTGATTAGCACACACACAGAGGCTAGAACTTGGCCCAGTGTGCTTTCTCAAGGCAATGGAAAAGCAGGGTTGTGTGGTTGTTTTTTTCTACATATTTGTTTTCATTGTATAGCTTCACACTCCAGATAAGACAGACCCAGAATAAGGTTCTGCGGAACACGTTTCTATAGTGAAATCACTACTTACAGCTGACTGTTAGCCATCTGAGGACTGACACACTTAACATCATAACTGCTCTGTTTTATAAGTGCAGTAATATTTTAATAACTGGTACCTTCATCATTCCATGCTTCCACAGCCATTCCAAGATTTCTGGCCTGAATTTCTCCTTTGTAAACTGGAATTGTAACATTCTGACCCATGAAACATGAAATTATATCTGTCCCACCTAAAATAGAAGAAGTGTATAAGAACTCCAGAACATCAGACTGCCACGTTTGTCAGATGTTTCTAATCCACACTATGCAGCACAGAATAACAGTCAGTATTATCATAGTTATATGATTTCTCATAACAGAGGTTTCTTCTCCTGCTTTGTGTGCGCAACTCTTTAAACATGTACACCTTTCATGCAGAAAAGTTCCTTAAGGTATAGCTTTTCTTCCAGTAGTTCCATATCAGTAGGTTCTTCAAGCTCATTAAAAAAAAAAACATCCATTTACATAAGAATGAGAAAACAAACAGGCCCTACTGCACTGACTTCAATATTGAAGACCACTTGGAAATCTTTTCTTGTTCGTTTTCATTAGCTTGAACTAACTGTTCCACTCAATACATAGCTTCTATTCCTTCTTCTCATTGGAAACCAAGGAGGAGGCAACCATACTCAGAGAGAATGAACAGTTCTCCCAATAAAAATAGGTACTGAGAAAGTGCACACTCAACTGGAATACTTAAGGGCTTTAAAGATGTGGAATTCTAAGACAAATTCAATACTGTTAGCTTTAGTTATCAAAACAGTCTTCCACATTTGAGACCATCAACGTCTGTAGTAGCAAGTCTAAAATTCAGCACTATTCTTACTAAGAGCAGAGTTAGAAGTGACTTCAGAAGCAGAATAGTCAGACTATAACATCAAACTAAACGAAGCTTAAAAGCCCTGGGAAAACTCAGCCTTCATTACAAAGCAGCATAAGGAGTTGTGAGGGACTTTCTATGTACAGAAGTTGCCTCAGCCAGCACTCCTCACAACAAACTACACAGCGTGTGGGTTTGATATTTCTCTAATTATATAATTCACAAAAATCTGTCTGCAGTGCCAGTTATGTGGCACAAAAGAATTGAAACGGAAGCATGGAAAAAGCTCTCTAAGAAGCATTTCGTGCTGAAGTCAGCTATTTTCAGAGCACTACGTTCTGTAGGTTAATAGACTCCTTTCTTGATCTCACCCTGCTACCCCTAAGGACAGCGAGTCAAAATAAATGATCCTGCTTCAAAAAAAAAAAAAGCTAAAACACAGAACATCCACCATATCAGAAACATTCAATCTAAAAGCTTTCGTGTATGAGCTTCATTATGGCACACTGAATTACTCATAAGGTATCTGCACAAAAGAGAATTAATTCTAGTTTAACTATTCCCAAGCCTGAATGCTCCGACATCTAAGTTTCCTAAATGCACAGCAGCAAACAAGCAAAAAGGAAATATAAAGGCAAATAACAGAATTAAGATGCATATAGCATAGAAGCATCACCTGAAATGGATCCCAGGAGGACGCTGCTCTTTATGTGCTTGTAGACATACTCATAGCTTTGAGATTTGAGAGGCGATCCTGTAGACAATATAGTATGGAGCGTCTGGAGGTTGTGTGTTTCACCTTTAAAGGAGGAAATCCACAAACGAAGTTCAGGTTGAATCTTCACAAGAGTTTGTAACCATTCAACACTACAACCCCCCAAAATGATGTAAGATTTGTTTGTGACAAGGGCTGGAACCTGAGAAGAAAGGTAGGGGGGAGGGTAAAAAAAGGAAAGGATGCAATAGCTTTCAGAAGCTTACATGGTTTTAAGTTTTTCTCTTCTAGCACAGCAAGCCACTTTGCACCCGTTCCAAGGATGGTGATCCTAGAGGGAGAAAAAGTTTAAAAGTTTTACATATTTAAACACACTAAGATTCAGAAGGTTGGCAATCCCCGTTGCAGTAAGCAGAGGCTGAAGGCACTCCATGCACTGATTAGTCAAGCAATGAAGTCTCCTAAAGCTTTAAGTGCAAGGGAGCATTCCTTTGAGCCATCAAAATAATTCAGATCACATGTCATTTCTGTAGCTTTGAAACTTTTAATTCTATCTTTAAATATTAAGCAAAGCCTTCCCACCTCCTGAAAAACGTTCACTTTCATTTACAGGGAGTTCTTAACTGCTGAACACTCCAAAGACATCACAAAACGTTTTAACATTTACTCCATTAATTGGGCATAATTGCCACTGAGCTGTTCAACACAGATCTGCTGCCTTGTTATGCTACGACGTATCAAATTTTTGCCGTTTTGGGGCACAGTGTAACAAAGAATACTTCACTCTGAACACAGCAGTCAGGGATTTGCTCTGTAGATACATATTCAGTTCCCACTGACGGAAGTCTGAGCTGCAGATGTCTAACTGAACATGAAGGTTGGCCTAGCTAATTTAATAAATGAATTCTGTCACTGCAGTAAGTACATGCACAGGCAGTATTCAGTATCTGGCTGCATGTATCCTTGAGAGGGGGGAAGATTCAGGGAGAATTCCTATTTCAGCTGCTTTTGGCTTCTCATTAACATACAGTAATCCTATGTTACAACAGTCAGTGCACACATTAAAGTTGAGACATCACACTTAGCATCTTGAAAACTGAGCAGGCCATTCCATCTCCCAGTTGCACATTACTGGTCTTCATGACAGAGCAATTACGTTATATAGGACATCCACAACAACACTGAAGGCACTGTGTTAAATATTTCAATTAATGTAATAAATAAAATACAGCTTTGAGAACATTGCCCATTTCACATATTGGACAAATTAGAAACATGACACTCCTCATATCTGTGCCCAGAGCAGTGGTGTGGAGAACAACTTGTGCATCAGCAATAGAAGTACTGAAGTGAGCAGATTGCAGGAACCAAAGTTCAAAACCAGTGCCCCCATCCTGCAAGATCTGAGAGTTCTGGGATCTGCTCCCTGTGAACGCACCAGGGATGTCATCTTCTATGTCAAATGCAATAACTGCAACTCTGGCTTTCTGGGCAAAAGAGACCTTTTAATACATCTCTATCTTAAGCCCTCACTGATGTATTAAACACCCAGCTGAACGCTGTGAGGGAAGGGGAAAGAGAGGAAGGAGATCTACCCAGGGCTGATGCAGGAAATGCAGAAATGCCATCTCCCAGCTGTTACACACTTTCTAGAAAACCCACAAAAACAACAAAGCATCCTTCCCATTCCTCCAGAAAAGTAATTACTGAATTTGCAAAAAGTGAACTATTCTCTGTAATCAATGAAAGCTAGCACTTAACTACGCCAGTTTAAGAAATCACCAGGCTGAAATAGAATCGTTGTTTACTCCTTTAACAAACAGGCCCTGAGGCCCCATTAATCTCAACAGGAACCAAGAGAAAATTTAGAAAGTTGCTCAGAAGCCTCCTATTTATTACCATGGAAGTTACCACAGATGCAAACAGCACAATAACACTATTCAATAGAGCAAATTCTCAGCTGCTTCAAAACTGTTTTTCAACATAGTTCCAACCATGAGCCACTGCCATTTGTCATGCAGCAACAAAATGCGACAGAATATTGATGGGAAGGTTCAACTTCTACCACCATGCCACCACCATCTGCCTCTGACATTGTGAGCAGACATCATAAAAGAGGAGGCATTACTTTCAGAGCAGCTCTGGTAATTTTGATACTCTGATCGAGTAAAGTAAAAAAAGAGAAAAGAGCTTTCCAATGCAATTTGAAACAAAGGCTCTACCCCTTCCAATTCCAACAGGGGAAGTGCTAGCTGGATGGTTTTGCTGACCTCAAGAAGCCTTGCTCCCTGCTAATTCATTTTATATGTTAGCAATAAAGTCACTCAAGAACAAGAGTGGAAACAACCTAGAATAAGGGATATGGGCTGAATGCACAGAGCTAGGGCAACACATACATCAGTATAACCAAGTTAAAACAAGATCCTATCCTCACTCCAAAGGCAAGCTGCAAGGTAGAACAGCACTTGATATAATTACACCATTTCAGAAATGGAAAGAGAGCTATCCCACTGTCATCAGGGATGCCTTTCTTCACCATTCAGGTGGATGATGATGAGTTGAAAGCCTTCCACCCTTGTGTAGGAAGAAAGAAATTGCCCCTTCATTTACCATGTAGCCCAATCACACCAACTAGCTTTAGACTTGTAAAAAAATCTCTTTTTACTGTATCTTACTTCTCTTCCATGCTTCAGGTTACTTCTTGTTTTATAGATAGTATATATAATACTTCTCTCTGTATTTTTAAAGTCTCCCTCTCCAGCACATATAGAGACTAATCTGCTATTATTTCCTTCCAAATGCTACATAACTGATGGGTAATTATTAAATACAGTTCACTTAAATAGATCTTTCACTGACGTCCACATAAGAAATTCTTGCCGAGCAGCACATGATAGCATTTATATAGCATCGAGATAACCAAAGGAGAGTATGGTGCATCTTCAGTAAAGTGAGGAACTCTTAACATGTTGAAGCCTTTTTTTTTTTAATATGTAACACATGACTGAGTTGGGAACAGACTGCATTACGAAGTACCACACAGATGGCCACCGCTTTTAGCACCAGATTACAAAAGTGAGACATGCAGACACATTTGAGATATCTTCACTTACTTTTTGGCATGTAGAAACAATGCTTAAAAATAAGCCATCTTATTTCTTGAGTCTACATTTCTGCCTGTTCTAATGTTTTTTAGGGGGCTTGTGGGTAGGGGTGGAAAGTTGTGGGTTTGTTTTTTTTTCCAAATGGAAGCATTGTAACAAGATATTAACTTTCAGTTATAATACCCAGAGACTAAACGACAGTCTTTAAATATTACATGGCACAAAAGACAGAGCAAGGTTTAAATTATTAATTATCCAGAGTCAGAAAGTCAGGCTTTTGGCATCCACCTTCTGCAACAAATTAATTTTAATTACCAACAAAAAAATTACACCCATTTTACCATAAAGTAACAGTACTCAGGTCTACACTCCTTACCATCAGTATGTAAAATGGGTGAATTGCAAAAATCAAAGTTATCAAAGTTTAACCAGTGTACACAGCAGCTAAATAGCACCGCAAGATTTCAGTTGTTCATCTCATCCCTGTCACTTTCCTGGGATTGGACAGAGGGCACTCTGAGCACTGTTAGGTACAAAGAACTTTGTAAAACAACTAGCAAATGGCTAAGCAGGAGAATTCAGCATTATAAATTAAAAAGCAAGATATGGAAATATAAGCAGCCCTGCTGAGCCCTTCCAGTAAATTTCTGTCTTGAAGTCAATGCGTTATATTGAGTCATACACTGAGCTGCTTGAAACAAAAGATTCTTAAAAGTTCTGAATGTTCTGAGAAATTTCTCTTCAGATTGCTCCCAATTACTACATTTTGAAAAAGCTGCTCTTGAAAACTGACTAATGAACCAAAATTCTGTTTGCTGGGAATCCAAACGCCTGAATCCATTTTTGAAATGATCAAATTTTGTCTCTTCTGCTCTGAAAGACTGTTTATAGTGTAGAATTTACAGAATCTGTTCTACTCCACATCAAGCCAAAAGACGAAACTATGTCACGCCACATACAAGCTTTTGACCAAGAAAGTATCTTTAATGAGGTTGGTTTTATGTGAGCATTTTAAGAGAAGCAAAGATATCATCTGACTTAAGATCCGTTACCTACCCCAATCGGTCAATCAAGTCCCAGAGCACATTGGGGGATGGAACTAAAGGAGATCCATCATACAAAACCACTGAAGCTCCCGTAGCAAGTGCCGTCACTAACCAGTTCCACATCATCCAGCCAGTCTAGAAAAGAGAACATACCAAAATTATTTTCTATCTTTGTCAGCTACTTGTCCACTTTACTGGCAGTTCTACCACAGGACCAGGAGGAGTAGTTGTCATACAGCTATAGAGGAGCCAGGGGCAATTAGAGAAATCATGACTTTTTGCACAGTCACCTGGCACAAAGCATGCCTCCTGCCCTTGTGCAAGATATGCCATCTACCCCTCTGTTTTCCTCGTCCAAAGGTTTGAAACTGTTAAACTAGCATGTGAGTTTATCTCTCTCTGCTGATTATCTTCAATCACGTTGTTTAGAAATCAGAAAATAAGGCTGGAGCACTGATTCTCCTCTCACCCGTCCAAAGACTGGATCAGGCACACATTACTAATGAATGTTCATAACATATCCTCATAAATATCTATTGAGATAAGGATTCCATATCTCCCTATACATATAGCTGTAAAGCATGAGTCACAGTACGGAACAACATTAGGACAGGTAATTATAATTCCTCTGCAGAAGTACTGCAAACCAATTAGTGGTGTCAAAGTTTAGAAAGGAATACAAGGAGAGACATGAGCTTTCTCAAACTGTTAGATAAGACTGCAGAATCATTTTCTTTGCTACAACATTAAACAGCTGAAGTCCTACAAAGATCACTCAGCTTTACTCCTTCCCTCTACTAAACTCAGATGTGCAAATTTTTCCTTCTCCATCAAAACAGAACAATAAAAAAATTCTCATCTTCAGTATGGTCAATTACATGATGAAGGAAGGTAGAGTCTGTTTTGCAGATTAAATTGATGAGGCAGTTAGATCAATGACCCTAAGAGGCTGTAAAAATAAATTAGTTTTCCTCACTAATTAGATCAGAAACATTTAACGTAACGCTCATCAGAAAGGTCAAACTTTTCACCTAATATTTTATTTATATATTTATGTAAAATCCAGTTAAATAGGATGGTCCTTTACAGACCAAGAACTAAAAGTACATAAAAATGAACTTGTAGTTTTGTGGGAAAAACTCTCAGACTTGTAAGGAAAATGTATTAAAGGCTTTTCAGAAGTGCCTCAGTGAGCCACACTTGCCGTTGTGTAGTACATAATGATGTCACTGCTGGTCATGTTGCCATGAAGAATGTGTTCCTTCAGATGCTGTATTAGTGTACCCTGAAAAAAAAAAAAGTGAAGTAAAAAATTAAGTTTACATAGGAAAAAAACTGACAGCACACTCAGTCTTCAAAAAACTAATTTGTCAGTCCTTCACAGGATGCACTCCAGGATTACAGACAAGCATTTCCTCCTAACCACAACTGAAGTAAATCCCAGGGCCTATCTAAAGCAGCAGCAGCAATTGCATTCTCCATTTTCTCACATAACTTTTCAGCCTTTCTCATTAAACCTCAGCAATTCCCACTGCACATCACTTGTAATTTCGTGGAGAAAACAGCTTTCTTCTCTTCCAGCTCTGCCCACCAGAGTTGCAGAATACTCTATGCAGGCTATGATTTTCACAGTATGGCTTCACCAATCAGATTTGCCTGGTAGATAAGCAGGAGGATTTCATCTTCAGTACATCTAGACAGGCTGGAGGGACCTACAGCTGCTATGAACTGTAGCAGCTATCATTTATTATTCATACAAATCAATTTTCCTATTAACTCTCAGGAAACAAAAGACATAGCCATACATATACCTTGTAAATATTGAACTGACTAGCAATGTGGAAAAACCTCACTGTTCAAAGCATTAATATTAACAGTGAAGCAGTGAAATATCTTCTTTTCACTTTTGTTTGAGATCCAGCTGTACTTTTCTAATCATCAACATGTAATATGTTAAGCCAAGGAAGTTTACAAACTACTTCACCAAGTCACTGCACTGCAGTGACACAACACGCCTGATTTTAAAATAAAGTGGGTTTAGCATTTTTTTTTCCATTGATGCAATGAGCTGTAGCCTCATGACCATGCAATAAAATTTATGCTAAAAGAAAACAGATTACAGATAAACATTTGAAATGAAAAATTCATGAGAACAGCACAAGCTTTGGGAGAAAAGGCAGAAAACATCAAATAAAACTAAAGGAGTAAATCTGATTTTTTCTCTGGTATGAGGTCCAAATTCACCTGTTACTGCTTGAATATACTAAGCTGTCACAATGCTGCCATCTAGCTTTACACTACTATTCTCTACATTTTAAATGCTTATATTTCGGATTTAGAAATGTTATCAATAACTTCTTAGCTTTGCCAGAAGAAATCCAGGTATTAACATAAATACTCCATTACAAAAGTATGCACTCTGGAAGAGCCACGTCAAGTAGTGAAACTGAAAACCAAATTCAATTGAAATAACATTCTGCTTTCCTTTCATTTAGTTATTACTTTTCCACAACTCTGGAACCAACATAAAGGTGTGTTTTTAATTTAATAATGACTTTAGGCAGAGGCCATGAGCAATTCTCCAAGGGAAAAAACTTGTAACTCTGATTTAAAAAAAAACATATTCTGGTAGAGCACAATAAAGTTCAGAAGCCTACAGCCTAACATGCTCCCTCATGCTTATTTATTCAACTTTTTCCTTACAGTACTAGTAGGACACTTAAAATACATCTTAAGCATTTAGCATTAGAGGACATATCTGGTAGCCGATAAAAACCCACTGGGTGCCTTCGCCAGGCTTAACATGCAGCTAATGCAGTGCTGAGCACCTGGAGTGTCAAAGATCAGCCAGGGGGCACTGAGGCTCCTGAATCACATCATCAGCACATAAGGATCAGTGCCAAGAAGTGAGGTAGCTCAGAGAGCAGCATCTCATGGCTGCTGGTCCAGAGTCATAGCGTTTTGTTCAACATTCAGAAAGAATGAACTGAAAAAATCATTGGGATGAGGAGTAGGGGCAAAACTAAGAGTGAGCAAAGAGGCCACATGGATAAAACAGGAGGAGAAAACTCTTCAACGGAGATGAATCCTGTTGGCTAATCCACATCTGTGTTTTTCATCTCCCAACTGCTTATCATGCATCACTGAACAAAACACCTGCCCTGTTCTTGCTAATTCATTTCTGCAAGTATTTAACCAGTCTGAAGCCAGCACAGCTTCAAAACAGCTGTCAGACTTCAAAACACATTTCCTTCTTTCTCCAAACATAGGACATGTGTCCCAAAGGGACCATTTCACATGTCACACACTGCCTGGTATGATCTCCTACTGCTACCATACAAAGCAAAGCGTTTGCAGGCAGCGTGGAATTTGTTTGTGGGCAAATATTCCAGCCCTTGTTATCAAAGGGAAGCAGTAACACACACAGTGCATAAAGCAACCCAGCCCTAGGCATGTCTGAATGACTCTACAGGCAGTCTTGCAAGATGCTCACCCTGACTTTCAGAGCAGCCAGCAGAAACAAAGGACAGCAGCTAATAGTTACACAGCTTGACTAACACAAGTTGGCACGAGGGTTCTAGACAATACATTCTGCCTGCCTTACAAGTAGAAAAAATCCCTGCCTTTAATGAAGGGCTACACCAATAGCAGAGAAAGTTTTAATGTGCTCTGATCTGACAAAAACGGGCAGTGAAATTTAAGATCACTGAAAAAAATGAGATAATAAAGTGCAAGTCCAAAAATTGGTTCCAAGCAGCCATTTAAGTTCTTTCAGCTTGCTGCTGCAAGTAACAGTTGGGCCATTTCTACCAGCTTTGTGACACATATACATTCCCAATAGCTGACATCTCTGAAAGGTCTCCATACCCATCAAATTATTTTGTTTCCTCATTAGTCCATATTTGCTTACAATCAGTCAACGATAAATTTGAAAGTTTAATAGTGAGCTACCTCCTTGAAATATGTTAAGATTTAAGATGCTGTTAAAGGAAAAAAAAAAACACAACACGGAGTTATATGAAGACAGCATAGCTCCATAGGGAAGACATACCCCTGCTGAATGAACCATGCATTTTGGTGCCCCAGTTGTGCCTGATGAATACATGATAAAGAGAGGATGACTGAAAGGCAGCTGTTCAAATTCCAGCTGGGGTGCCTGGTCTCCTTTCCCAGTAGCAAGGAAGTCTTCTAAAAATACACTGCATAAGAGGGAAGAAAGGGAACATCTCAATGTTTTGTTTGTTTTTTAAAGCATTACCCCAACCCATATATAAGATTAGCTCTATATCTGGTAGCTCTTTTACTATAAACTATACATGAAACTGCATATACTTTTTAATTTTTAGTTGTTCTCTGTTAAAATTGCTAACAGCTCACTCTGGAAATGAGAGTCTGTGTGTTAATCAGTGCTTTGCTTAAAAAAAAAAAGAACAAGGTTATGTGTAGACCATAACACACATTACAGTGTGTGTATTATCACAATACTGGAAAACACAATTCTGCCTACCATCATGACAAGGCCAAGAAAAGGCATCCCCTGACCAAAGCAGTTTGAGGTGGCATACACAGAAGCAGAAACTGCTGCCTAGCCAACCTCCTTTGCATGCAGAGTGCAATTCAGTTCAAGCCTTGATCACCTTTAGCATGGGGACTGTGTTCCCAAATTAAATGCCTCCCTGTGATCCCTGAAGATAAAAGAACTATCAGAGTAAACAAGGGAAAGAAAGAATGGAAAAAACAAATCTTTTTTTTTTTCTTTCCCTCTGCTTTCTCATCCATCCCATGATACATTCTTGACTTGGAAGGGAAAGATCGTGAGCCTTCATCTGAGAACTATTAATACCAACAGGTGGTGAGTAGAAGCAACACATCTACAGTAACATAAAACCTATTTCAGTATGGACCCACCTCAAGAAATCTGGCCAAATCCTAACTTTCACAAGTTGAAAAGGTCATACATTTTCAAGAGATAGGAGAATTCATTCCTAGCTCAGAGTTTCACTGCTCAAAAGCTCCCATTACCTGTTTGGAATCTTAGAGATATCTATAGTTTCTCTTGAGGAGACATATGGGATCACCACCACTTTTTTTAAATCTGGAAGCCCTGGAAGGAAGAAAGAAAATATTGACCATATTCAGTTATATAAGTCTTTGCAATCCATTTGTATCACACAGTGTAATGCCCTATTACTGAAATAATTCTGATGTACAGAGTATTGATATAGTTTTAGACATTAAAAACTCAAAAGAAAAATCTGTTAACTACAATTATTGCCAGCCTTTAAAAAAAGACTTAAATGTAAAAATCAGGTTCTAGTGCCGTAAAAGCTTTTCAGTTGCTTTCAGCAGCACTTCATATAGGCATAAAAAAGCAGCATTAACAGCTCCTGTTCCCCCACTCAGACTGCCAGCTAATGCATGCTGATAGAGCTATCAACAGATTTAAACTAAGCTAGCAAAAGACTATGTTAAAATCCTGCAAAAAAAAAGTTTCCCCTCATATCTGCAACTTTAAGTGGCCAAAAAGATATTTTAAGGGAGCAAGGACAGCAACAGCAGTAAAAGGTGTCATTTTTAGTGAAAATGGAGGCTTTGAGTGCACACAGTTATGGTGTAAGATGTATGGCATGCAGTGAAATACCTTTTACCACACTAAGCAGCTTTTCCAAGTGGTTATGTTCTTTGCCATTATATACAACGGCTTCAACAGAGAAGATGAGCTTAGGCTGAATTTGAGAAAATCTGTCCAGCACACCCTAGGGACAAAGAGAAAAACAAGTTAAAAATGAATTACAAAACAAAACCCACTCGATGTTAAATTCAAGTGTTGTTTCAAGTCAGGAGTAAGGGTAGGACTTGGCAGAATCATGAAAAGTCTGCTTGCCCCTGTCCTTCACTCATCCCTAGATTTTCAAGGTATAACATGATTCTAACAACCTATTTCATGTCTTCGACATCCATCAAATCATCTCCATTGAACTCCTTTCCAAGCTGGGTGAGTCAGGGTTGCAATGAAATAATAACATTGAAATGTTATGCAATTAAATAAGAAGCATAAAGCAGAAGTATGGAGGTCTGAGCACAACTGATCTCCATGTTGCTTTGTTAGGAAAGCTCACTGAACACCACACGTGAGGTACAGGGGTACCATTAAAGACAAATAGCAGCTGACCCTGCTGAATGCCACTTTAACATACTTCTTCCTCAATCACTTGAAGAAAAATGCTTTCTGCTATGCAGAAAAGCATGAAGGTGCATTTTCTTTTCCTAAATACACATATACACACGTGATGACAATGCACTGACATCTAACTATATCAATTAGCTTTAAAAAATCCCCAGGTTCAGCAACAGAACAGGTTTTTAATAAAGCATTAGCACATTAATCTCCAAGGGAGTACAGAATCAAACTTCCATCTGTCTTAGGAATGTTAGCATATTCACTCCTTCGTAACAATTTTGAAGAGCTGACCAATGAATGCACACGGTGTGCACGTGTGTGTATATATACACACATGCTGAACACAGATATACACCCCAAATCCACACTGCCTGTTTAAAAACCAGAGGACTAAGGGTACTCTAACAGAGGAATGAAATCTGAAGTGAAGTGTGGATCAGAAACAGAGGTGACAACAACTCGTGGTCTTACTAATCCTGCTAACATACCCAATCACATTCATTAGCACCATCAGGATCAAATCCCACAGGGCAGTTTGGTGTGATACAAAGGGAACACAAACAGATGGAACGTGTAATTGCTACACTGGAACTTTAATCCAACCAGATGGTTCAGCAAGGAATTGCTTTCATGAAAAGCCCAGGTACACCAAATATGGCTCATTCTATTTGATGGGCCTCAAACCCTGCACTAAGTATTGTGAAGGATCCCACGAACTCAGCCCTTTGCTAAGCCTTACCAAAGGCTCCTCACACATTTCTAAGAGCAGATCCTCTTTATAAACTTACATATCCATTAATTTCTTACAAGCACGGGCCAAAAAGAAGCACCTTCTTGTTAATGCACTTAACTGAATAGCAGGGACAAGAGAAACGAAGCTCGAGCTGCCAAGGGCAGTATTCTGTGTGGGAGGAAACTCACTGGTCCCCTGACAGCACATTTCCTGAATGCTTTCAGTCTTTGGATGTATAGCATTCAGAGCTTGCAATGTGTAGGCAGCTCTGAAAAGAGACAGTTCTAGAATTCAGAAAACATATATACACGATTGATTTGAAACGTCAAAAACGTGACGCTATTTCCCCAAACACAAAAAATCTTAATTTAGGTTAATGAGACTAATTAATAGTGCATGGGACTCATGCAAGTGCACAGGAGGAAAACTTATTCCTTTGGGTAGGAGTCAATCTCCCTGAGGACCTCTCCTGATCTGTTGAGATTTCAGGGTTTGAATTCAAGCCAACACATGCTGCCAAGCCAAAGGAGGATAAGTGATACTGACAGCAATGCTGCTCCACAGCTAAGTTTCATTAAAAAAAACCTAACACAAAAACAAAACAAAGCTGGGTGCTGAAAATAACAGCACATCAGAATGGACAAAAAGCATACCAGGACTCTGTAACACAAACAAAATGAACAATCTCTCCCCAGATGAGAGATGAAATCACACCATAAAGAAAATACTCCATACTGTCCTTTTCTACGCAAGCAGAAACAAGCAGAAAATATTTGTAGAACAGATTGATCATTACATGCTGCAATGATTTTTATTTTTATTTTAATCATTTTTCTTTCCCAATGACAGAACCTCAACTACAAACCAACGGAATGCTGCTGCCCTCTAGTGCTAACCCACAGACAGCAGCTCCATACATACAACCAGCTACTGGGATCGTGAAGTGAGATTGAGGGGTGTCCATTGCCTAACAACTCTGGTAGTTTCTGCATTCTGCAATGTACAAACAGGGTATTTCCCAAGTGCTTTCATTCAAACTGTTAAAACAGAAAAAAGATTCAGCACTCTATTTTAAAAGCAGTTTGTTACTGTTTATGACGTGCTAAGGGCTATCCAAATAAAGCAGAAAGTACCTAAACCTTCCAGGGTATGCTGTAATGTCTGTTTGGGTGTCATGACTTTTTATTTTTAGCCTTTTTTCTCTATTTTTCCTATTCAGTTTTTATTCAGAAGCTACAAAGTCACTCCATGCACACTTGTCATGCCCAGTGATACTCATTCTTCAGGGCCTTGAGAACATGAGTTGACAGGATGCAACAAAAGCTCACCAAGATTATGGATTGTCCCTTGGGAGAGTCTCCCAACACTGAGTTTGCTGAAGATACTCAAGCTACTGTGCTGCTAATCCTTACTGCCATCTGAAAGCATGGGGTTTTGCTCACTTTGTAGCAGCTAGAAAAAAAGAATCCGATGTGCCACAAGGTGGCAGTAAGATTAAAGTGAGCAGAATCCATCTGCCACTTATTTGTCCTCTTATTTTTGTCAAAAACAGTGACAGCTTTCCTGAAATGAACAACAGGGCTACTCACGTTAATGCCAAAGTCTGGTGATGTTGAACTCCAGATAGCACCAATACTCGCCGCAGCCAGCATCGCTTCTACTGCATGAATGCTGTTTGGTAAGTAACCTATGGTGGAATTTGAAGGGTTAGAGATGGAACAAAAACTGCCAACGTTTACAGGAAATATGTATATAATAGCCAGCTGGCACGGAGAAAAAATGAAAGTCATAGTCAAGCATCAAGCATCCTTCTACTGTGCAAGTTTGACACGCGGTCATACTGTCCTCCTTCAGAGTCACAAAATCACAGGATGGCCAGGGTTGGAAGGGACCTCAAGGATCATGAATCTCCAACCCCCTGCCACATGCAGGGCCACCAACCTCCCCATTTAATGCTAGACCAGGCTGCCCAGGGCCCCATCCAGTCTGGCCTTGAGCACCTCCAGGGACGGGGCATCCACAGCCTCTCTGGGCAGCTGTTCCAGCACCTCACCACTCTCCCTGTCCATTCAAGTTCATTCCTATGTCACTAATTAGGAGTTCCATTTATAAGAAGTACCAGATTTTATAACTACAGAATTATTTCCAATATACAAAGGTTTCTATTCAATTAATGAGGCTTCCAGGACAAGAGGGTAGCATATGGGAGAGAGGAACTAAGATAAAGTAAATTTATGGACTAAACAGGTTACATAGAGACTCTGCACAGAGTATAACACCATTGCAGGTCAGGGCATTAGAAATATAGCCATTAGGAAAAACAAACATCTGGAAGGAAAGGTGAATACTCAGCAGTGCTTAGAAAGACAAGGCTCTCAAACTAAGAGAAGTTTGGCTGTTGATCTTGTAAGGCTCTCTTATGCAAACAGGTTATATCACAGATTTCTCTCTTGTATTCCATCAACACTTTCAGTACCTAGCCATTTAAGTTGCCTGTAGAAAGTCGTATTTCTTTCCTTTGCTTGGCACTAATGCCAAAGAACACTGTTAACAGATCAAGAGACTTCTATTCCTTACTTCATTCTAATTGTAATCGACACACGATTCAATACGTACAGTGCATCAGAAAACAAAAGTCTTCCACGAAGGGACACAAAGCAGGAGGGTGGCCAGTGTTTTCTTCAAGTTTTCCCTTTGCATTTGAAGTACATTTATGATCAAAACCAGAAAATCAGCTTCACACAGGTGAGCTTTGTCTGGTAGAGACTACCAGAGTCTTAAATAGAAACAAGCAAAACCGGAGTGTGAGCTGATAAGGGAACATGGTGAGACAAGCCCTGGAACATTCCAACACAAATGTAAATCCACAGCTTTACTGCTAACTTGCAGCAAGCCTTTGAGATTTCAAGTCACTTTATTAAAGCACACAGAAGAAATGAAAGTCAAGTTAGACTTCCAACGGGCTCAATTGGAGCAGCCCTCCACAAAGCCTGTCCTGGCACTGAGGGTGACTCAACTGATCAGAGTCCAACCCACAGATCAACAGCATGCAGCTGAAATGCACACTGAAACCACCCTAATACAGATCAAAGATCTGCAGTTTCAGATAATCCTTTTTAAGCAACTGAAAGATGTCCAAGTGCTTTAAAAAGGTAAATGACAGGCCTAATTATTTGGACATCTAATTAGAATTCAGTGTTTGAAAGCAAACTCAAATGGCCTTAAAAATGCTTTCTAAGCCATTTCTACAAAAGGGGTGAGGCACAGGGAGATGCTGGACTTCTGGGCAAGTTGCAGCACTACCTGCCAGGCAGCAGAAACTCATCAGGGCCAGGCAGTTCTCAGTGAAAAACATCCATGAAAGTTTATGGAAGTGTTTTTCAGGACAGGAAGTAAATCATAGATCTTAACAGCAATTCATTGTGTTTTAACTTCATCAAGTAAGAGGGTGCTGAGCTTGATTCTTGTCAATTTGTCTACTCAGCTTGAAAATCTATCCTAAATTTAAAAGTATTAGATGAGAATTTTCTTCACTGTGATTCAAAACCTGTGAAACCAGTCTTTCAAACCAGCCTGACAATCCAGTGAGCTGCCGTGCTTCTGAGAGCAGCAACTTGGAAAACAGTGTTATGATTTGGGCCCAACAGCTTATTTAAAAGAAAATATCTGAATGAAAACCTCACATCATTAGAATGCAAATTACTCCCTAGAGCTGTGTACAGCTTCTAATGCTTTGTTCGGGGAAGTTCTTATGTACATAAAGTGCAGCAAAGCCTCCAGTCCATAAAGGCATATCTATTTTGCCATCTCTTTCTTAGGGTCAAAAGTTTACAATATGAAGTACAGCATCCCAAGATCTGACTTTTTTTCATTCCAGATAAATCTCCTTCCTAGAATAATTTGAAATGCATGAGCCATTCAAAACCACCAACTGTCTGGTGGAAACATTTATTCTTGATTGATAAAAAGTAATTCCACTGAGCCTTTTTTTGGAGGGGGTCTTGCTGTAGTATGGCCCACAGGTAAGCAAAAGATGTCTCTTCAGGCTTTAGAGCTGTTTGATTACCTTGCCAGAGCTTACAAGCATCACTTACTACAGGCAAGTTTTCCTCACTGTACAAAAGCCCACAGGGCAAATACACAGGTCTCTGCACGTTATGGCGAGCCAGACAATTAAATCATTACTCCCATTTGTCAGATGGCTTCGAAGAGGTATTTGAGCAAATCAGCCAAAACTGCCACAAAGTATGAAGCATGTAAAGCAACTTACTCTGCATTCCTCCACCTTTATCTGATCAGTGTAGGCAGGCAGCCTGGTGAGCAGGAATTTCACCAACCTGTCACAATGCCCAACACCAAGAACTGTGAGTAAAGATGTAGTTCTGTTCTGGAAAGAGATCCTCCCAACACATCACTATAAGAACTCATCCTGCTCGTTTCTCAATGGCTTCCAAATTTAAGTGACACAAACTGCATCTCCCCTCAATCTTTCAGATTAAAACTGGATTCTCAGAAATACAAAGCGATTTCTTCCTTTCTCAGAGATCCTGCAAACCAGTTATATCAAGCACCATGTATGACAAATTCCCTGTATTTGGTTATGCCCTTTGAGGTACCAACCAAATCCTTAAGAAGGGGCAGAAATGATGGTCTGTTACTGGAAAGGAGGATCTTCCTGTCTCTTTGGATGATGAAGAAAGGAAGTGAACTAAGGGTACAAAACACAGCAGCTGGGAACTCACAGCAAGTAGGGACTGAGATTGTAGTAGCAGGGGTCCTAGCAGAATTCCTCACCCATAAGTGTACAGAACATTTCTGTAAGAACAAATGAAATAAAAACTTTCAGAAGAAAGTGACAAAAGCCTCTCTTAAGCAGGACAAGTGATCTCTTAGCAATACCACATGGATCACTTTAAGAGGCACTTACAGCCTCATCCATTCTGGACAGCATTTGCTGTCCCTCACTACTTACTCAACCTAGCATATGCTGAGGTTAGATTTACTTATTTACATCACAGTAGTTTATCAGTAAAATAGGTGACATCTGCGGTCCAAAAATTCCTGGCATAGTCACGCTGGAAAAAGTCTTGATTTCCTCTGAGTGCTACGAACAACTCCCCTGAAGGCACCCAGTGGCTCAGAGCAGACGTGCACTCAGCTGCACAGGTATCCAAACATTCCTAGCTGTCTGAACGAAAAAAGCACAGACCTGGCACCAAAGATGCACCACAAGCCCCAGCAGAACCTGCTGGGAGGAAGTCAGGAGCTGCAAGTAAACACCCTCCTATGTCTCGTACTACTCATCTACATTGGTTCACAAACAAAGTCAATTTGAAGACCAGCCTCCCAGCTTCTCTTCCTGACATTAACATAAGATTTTGTACTCGTGTAGGATTTTGAAAGGGTCATCCCACCTAGCATTACTGTGGTCTGAGACTATTAGTAACATGCTAATCCTCTTACAAAGCTAGCTTTAAAACTCACGTAAGCAACCAGGGCTAATGCAGTTACTATAGATAAATTACCAGCTTTAAACAATGTAACTCATTGATGTTTTGTTAAGGATTTTTGTGTGAACACATGGGGAAGATTAGTTTGTTGCACAGCTGACTTGTAAGAGGACGAAGCTGGCTGTGGAATAACAGCAGCAAAGTATCTGGAGACTGATAGCACAGATACTTTCAGTTTTATTTGACTTGCTCTGCAGTGGTTGCTATTTGCCAAACAGATGGCCAGTGGGAGACCACAAGCACTCACATTTGGATTTGTGTAACTTAGATCAGCTATTGTATGTGTCCTCCGGCTGTTCAGACATCATGGACAACATTGCAATGCATCTTTCGAAAAGAGATGTTTCATTATGCATCTGTTTCAATTATGTTTACTACTAAGTGCCATCTCCTTAGTGATAGAAATGGAAGACTGAGAAGAAATCAAACTGAGAATGTGCTGACATTGCTGCTTGTCCACCCACACTCACCCATCTCCAACTTAAATTGACTATTGCTGCCATGATGCAACCATAAAATGTACCGATCAAACTAGGGGATATGTTAAGTAATGAAAAGTTAAACTAGTCTCATCTTAGCGTGGTAAAGAATGGGAATTAAATTCACAAGAAAAAAAAATAGCTATAATGGTCCTGTATGATCCAAACAGCTCAAAACTTTAAGTAATTTTAAGAGAAAATGGCAACAAAGGGCATCAGAACTTGGCAGGCTGAGTAACAACTGAAATAAAATTAGTAGAATATGTCCCTTCCATTTAAAAGCTGATTTTCCAGAAACAGCAAAAGTATGCCCCTTATTATACTTCTATAAGCTATGTGAGGAATCACACTTTAGGCCATCTGCTACAAATTTTGGAAGAAATCAGGCCCCAGTAGCTTTTGGCAAACACTGGAGAGCCCCATCTTTGATACCACAAGGGGCTGTAGGACTGCAGCCTTCCCACCCAACAGTTATCTCTCTCCCATGTCAATTTGGGGATTGGAAAACAGCCAGTAGATTCAGCCTCCAACTGTGAAGTCGCATTTCAGCTCTCCCAAGGACTGCCAGCATCCTCCGGCATAGGAGAGACACATATGAACAAAGTTGAGACCCAATTTTATATATATATATATATATATGTGTGTGTGCGCGCGCGCATATAGCTCAGCTGCTGTTAAAATCCCCACCAGATTTCTTTCAGATGGAAGCTCTCCCTAGATAGAGGCCATCATCCAAAGCAATGCAATCTGTCAGTCAGGAGTCCTGGGTACCAGGGCAGAGAGAGAGGGGGAACTGTGCAGCAGACTGAGTGTTAGGAGTTGGTATGGGTTCATCTGACTGGACGTTGGTGAGGAAAAAATGTCTCTCAACAGCCAGAGTAAGAGGGGAGGGCAGGGAAAAAATTAGAATGCATGATATCGCAAGTTTCATATAAAATTAAGGCATTTTGATAAACCACGTTCTTAAAGGAGCAATCAAAAGGCAATACCAAGGTTAAAAAAAAAAAGGTAAAACCATCACTTCGCAAGGAAATCCTAGTAGCTGCTATTTAGGAAGAATCTGAAAGCAGTTTATGTCAAAATCTTGTAGGTACATTCGCTCTGACAGCAAGAAATGGACAGAAGCAGCACAGCCTTTACAAGTGAACCAACCTCCCTCCCTCCATCCATTTTAAGTTGTCAGATAGAGCAAAAAAGTAATTTATAAGAAATTCCATAACAGTGTAACATCTGTGAAAGAAGAGCTTCCTATACTAATTCAAACACGTTAACAGATTACAAGGATTAAAAGAGCCAGAATACATTATAAAAGTTAAATTTGTCATTGATCTTTTTCAATGCATGCTTGTTTTTTTTGTTGTTGTTTGTGTTAATAACCACAACCCCACTGCATTTTGCACTTCCTCTTGAAATAACTAGAAGCCAGGCTTCCCATTGGAGTCAACACATATTTTGTCCTCTGAGAACAGGATGCTGAAGCAGACAGTTAAATCCTACCTTTTATGTGCAAAGAAGCATTGACATTAATGACGAATTGTCAACAGAAACTTGGAATTGCTACCTTCTGCAAGCACATCAATGATTCTTTTTGATTAAAATAAGCAAAGAGGTGAGCCAACTGCCAAAACAAATAAGATTCAGAAGTCAGCCAGCCTCCCATTGTGCTAAGCAAAATACACTCATTAACTAGAAGAAATTGTTGAAGTTATGATAATAGTAGTAATAATCATGCTAATAACATTGACTACAATTACATTTAAATAGCACATTTTCCCTTCTCCAGCTACAGAGAATACTTCTCCTGCATATTATAGGAGCTTAAGTTCTATTTGCTCACATGGTTTCACACAGAGGCCGCTGCTCCTCAACAAGATGTCAGATACAAATACTAATATTAAGATTGAAACGGAAACAAAATTAGGTATTAAATTCTTCATTCAGGCAGATCTTCCTGACTTTGATGGATGGATCATACTAGATTAAGGACTCGATTCTATGTAAAATAGCAAGCCCATAGCTGCCATAATTAAATGTTTAGTTATAAGCTCTGCAGCATATTCTTAACATACATAAAGTATGAGATATCTTGAGTGTATTTTACAGCCACTGTAAATCATATTTATGGGTGTAATAAAAGATCATGATGCATACCCTTCTGGTTTTGAGGACGTGGGCTCAGGTTCAGGTTTATAAAATGCAACAAAACAAACCAAGTAGTTTCATCACTTTGGATTTGCACCATACAAGAATTTACAAAAACTCAGGACACTTGCCAAGTATTGCTTAAACAACGCGTGATTCCAGCAGTAAGATGGATAAGCACATCAACACAAATACCAGGTAGGCGTCAAGGGAGTTTCAAGGATACTGCAGGTTTGACTGACAGAACCACAGAGTTTGTTACAGAGTATGCAAAGTGTATGTATGGAGCAGATCAACTGCAGATCAAAAACAACATTTCAAAAGCAAATGGACTAAGGCCAGCTTCAGTAATGCATACTGTACAAGCTGTTCATAAGAAAAAGACATTTGTATGGAAAAATGTGTATGAGTGCTAGGACTGAGAATCTTAAATTACTCCAGAAAATCTTATGAATAACTGAAATCATGCCAGGGCTCTAACTGCTAAGCCTGGTGCTGGGATGACATGAAAAGTTACTGCTCATCAGTTTACTCACTACCACCATGCTGGTGGAAATCCCTGCTCCCAGAAGCACTGATGGCACAAAGCAGTACACATTGTTCCTCAAGAACTGCAGCTCACAATACAGTGCATTACCTGGGGCTGTAGGCACCGTAGTTGCCAGCTGGCACCACAGCACACAACCTGTCTTAATTTCCAAGACTGTCCCAGTGTGACTTTGCTGAACCTGGTGAGTCAAAGTTCAGCTAGATGCAGTCTCCAGAGCACTGTGCTCAGAGCACTCCAGAGCACTTACAAAGCAGACCTCAAAAAAGCTATGAATTAGGTATTCTCCTTCCCTCTACAGCACATAACTTCCAGGCTAATCCAAGTTCCTTCTCTCTAGAAGCATGTCACACAGAAGTAAGGAAACAGCTCTTTTACTCCTACATTTAGAATGTTTCTATGAAACAGAAATTCATAATCAAGTGTTTATAGCTCTGCTCATCTGCAACATCAAAAAAATTTTACTTCTTCTCCTTTAAACAAAAAAAATACTTACCCACAACTCTGTCTCCTATTTTTACTCCCATCTTTCTCATGGCTGCAGCATACAAAGCTACAGCTTGCCTCAGTTCTTCAAAAGTCACTTTCAAGATTTCTTCCTTGCCTTCCTCTGAGGAAAGAAGATTCATTAAAACAACCAGTCAGAAAACATACATTACAACCTAGAGTCAGCACTAAGCAGCTAATTATGGAATTAAAAGAATATGAAGCCATTTTAGGAAACCAGTTTCCACTAATAACTACTCTTCTGGGTTTTCAAGTTCCTCCTGTGCCTTTCATTTTGATGGGAATCCAGTATTAAGTAGTATTCACTCAGCAGACATGAGAAACTTTCTTAAAAACTGGAGCATCCAACTGAAAATGCAAGCTGTTCACCAGAGATAGGCATATTCTCAAAGAGCATTCAGAGCAGAGTGCACCTACCAAGGCTGCTTTCTAACATGGAAAGAACAGCCTCATTCCCCCCTTCTTGCTTCACTTTCTCATTAGGCCTAGAAAGTGGTAATAAGGTGTTAATTCTGTTTTATTATGCCAGGTTGCTGATGAGAAAAATCACAGGACTTTCAATATGTCTTTCTTAGAATATGTGTTTGCCAACACACCACAAAGCAAATAAACTAGCCTGGACTCCATTCACCTCTGAGAAGGTCTGCAAGATATTTTTATTCCTATATTGGATGTTAGATGGTACATAAGCAGTTAATAAATCACTCATGAAACAAAATAAACAAGTTAAATGTTAGGAAAAGTAAAGTTTGTCATCTTAAAGCCCTGTAACTCTTTAGCTTGGTTTCTGTAAACGTTTTGGCCCATTCTGTTTCCAGTATCAAGTATTTCTCATCACAACACAGATCAAGAGCATTGCAACAAAAATGCACTGTGTGCTGTGGTACAGCAGGGCTTTGCAGAACAGCTACAGTTATTTCCCTTAAGCAGTGAACTGTGCTTTTAATCTCCTGATTTCTTAGACCTCTGTTCAGGTACATTTAGTCCTACATGGAGCAAGAGAGCACGTGGTGCTGGGGAGAAGTACAGAATTAAACAGAGTGTAGTTAATAAACTGAGCAGCACATCTACAGATTTTGTGTTCCCCCAGAACAGCAGGGAAGAGGACTCTGATCTTTGTTCGTGACAAATGAAGGTTTGGGAAAGTTATATTTCTGTTCCTGTGCTCTATCAAATGCACAGAGCTCTCACTAGATGAACCCCAGTGATTTCAGGAGCCTGACACAGGTTCCTTAAGCACCACTCTGACCTAGCAGTGATTGGTTAATGAAAAATACTCCGACTTAAGAGATCTTAAGAAGATTAAATATAGCAGGTCATGTAAAGAGGTGCAGGTGCAAGTCTGTCCCTCGCAATGAAGTAAATGCATTCACTCTACTTGGGCACTGACACACTATTTAGTTGGAAAAGAATTTTGCTCCTTTTGGTATCATTCCCAATGACTATGCAATGCACAGAGTGAAATCCATCATTTCTAACAAGAAACAAAATCTTTAAGGACAATGTAAATATATATCAAATAAATAATTCACTGAATTGCTAATAATTCCACCAATAATTTAAACCACAAGTATTTAACTCTACCTTTTCTAATATTGCAGCACGTCTAAATTGAGAACTTTGCCAAGGACCTTTCTGAGCTATCTACATTCCCACAGCATGTCTTCCCATTTTTTGATGAGCTGTACCACCCATATTCTGTGGAACTGCCACCTTTACTTCTTTTTCTGCTCACTGAAGCCAGTTTATTGAAAGCTTTCATCAAAAGCAGGGCTGCTTTATAAGGCCTATAACTCCTACGAGTTATAAATAAATATCAGAAAGCCATTCAATCATACTCACTTGCTGCATACAGTGCAATTTTGTCATTGTCCTTGTGCTTCAGAAGATTTTCTGCATAGTTCAGGCGGCTTCCTTTAAACCACTCTGGGACATCTGCAATACTTTTGGACGTGTCAACCACCTGGAGAAAAGCATAATACAGCCAAAGACAAAACTGTAATATCACTTCATGTTTAAGACCATTCTACAGACATCAGCTAGTTAATTTCAAGGAAGAACAATTGCTCCCAGTTTACAGATGGCAAACACTAGAACTGTAATTAAAGGCCTAGAAAAATTAAGGATTTGTCAGCAAAGAAAGTCAACACCAGAACAAGACTGGGAAGCATTCCTTGCTGACAGTCCCACCTCCCGACCAGCCTTAAATATACAAATGAACCAAAACACTACAGCCAGACTACAAGATGCATGCAAACTGCTAGGAAGCACGGAAGTACTCCACAGCTTCATTCAGAGAGCAAAAGCTTCAACAGCCTGCACAAATCACATCAGAGCGCTCACGGTTCTACCACCCTTCATTTGGTGCTTTCCCAAAAACTGCCCCAGTAACCCTGCATTGGGTAGCTTCCAACTTAAGAGAAAGGAACACAAAGAATTGAGAAATACAGTACACAGAAGTCCCCAGAACACATTCAGCTGAAACAACAACTCCTTCTCATGTCTTTAATGCAGTCTCAAATATCAAGTTATCTGTCATTAAGTTGCAGGTAAGCATATGCCTTCAAAAGCAGAGACAAAGAGCCCCTAACATCACCCATGAGGGTCTGCAGCCCCCTCCCCTACATGTCCCACTTTTTAGAAATTCTGCTGCCCAGCAGCACACATTTTGTGCTCTTTACACTGCAGCTTTATTGCATCTGCTGTTTATTTCATAAGTTATCTTTATGAATGGTTCTGTTCATGCCCCTTCTAAGGGCAGCACCAGCAGAAGGTGCTAGACACAGACAGCCCAGTGCCTCAACAGAAAACACCTACAACCCCATGTCAAACTCAGTCCCTGTGGTACTTTAGCATATGCACAACTTGTTCTCCTCAAGGAAGTTTCTGCTGCTTGCTGGTAATATCTCCTATTTATTTAGTGGAAGATCATTCCTAGTTCTAGTATGGATATGGAAAGTTTTGCAACAGCCCTTTCATTCACACTTCAGAGTCACACCATAAATGCTTTGCAAGATCTTGGGAAAGGGAAGAAAATGTACTCTACAGTATTGCTAGCTGCAATCCTCATTAAATGAGGATCATTAAATGTTGACTCTTGCAGCAGAGGCATAAAAGGCCAATTTATGTGGTTAGGCAAACATGGCAAGTGTCAGCTGCACTTCCACATCCAGGTGCTGTTCTGCAACTGCTCTTCACAGCAGTCACCACATCCTTGGCCTCAGCAGTTAAGAATAAGCACTGTATTGCAACACCCTCTGTCCACCTCCCTACCACGTTTCTCCCACATGAAATGGTTTGCTTGCCACGCTATCACCATCCCACAGATTGTTTACCCTAAGCAGAGAGTACAGATTTGAGAATATATTTGACCATTATCATGAAAAACTATCATTGCCTTGCACTGTGTACATGGGATATTCTGTATGACCTGAAGAGCAAAGCAGCATACCTCATGAAAAGCAAGAGCAGATACCATCAGAATGCTCAAAGCAAACCTTCCACAGGAAGGACAGCTGTCAGGTCCTTCTCACAGGAGAAAGAACTTAAGTTTAAGCACATTTCTCACTTAAAAACCAACAGCTACTTGCAATTTGATATAATGGCAGTGCTGCCACATCAGGATAGCTTCATATGCTGTGAGCATCCATGTAACTTCTGACAAGAACAAAGGTAATTAATTCCTCTACTAAGTTTAAATAAAACACAAGCTGCCTGTTATATACAACATTTTATTGTTATTCCAAGAATAACTTACAGAAGTAGGGGATATTTCTAGCCAGCAAAACAAGAGCTAACTCTAGTTTGTGAAAACTTTTATTCCCCTCAAAGCATAACACTTACTTCCACTGAGCAACAGGGATCAAACAGCAGGACAAACAAAAGTTCTTAGCTATCACACAACAGCTCAGTTGCTATGAGCAGCATTTCTTCCTGTTATCCACCAGAAATTGATTAAGGATTACCAGCAAGTCAACTTCAAGGCTTCTCTAGGTTTGAGCCTTAAAGTTGAGCCTCCTATGCTCACACAGATAAAGATACAAACGTACAACAAGCTCTGTATTACACCAAGTATATTTGTTTGCAGTACTTGCCTATATAACAAACTTCATCTCTCCCCATTTAAATACCCCACATCACAGCAAGCTCCTTCTTGAGAGTTTCCAGGCCACTGCATGCCTGCTCTACAAGAAGCCTAGTTAAAGCTTTCCTAAGCAACTCTATCTTTTCATCCTCAGGAAACATCCCCTTTTAGGCTACTATTGCCTTTTTCAGACTTCCTTCCAGCTTGTTGATCAGTGGTGGTGCCTTGAGGGACAGTCTACCAGAAACATGAATCCTGTAAGACAAAAGAACAAGAATTACTCTTCAGTTTGCTCAGAACAAAGGTAAGTGACAGTTCTGAACTGCTTGCCTAGGATAATTCACATTCTCACAGAAGTTTGGAAAACAGCCTTGCTAACAGCACAGAATATAGAGAAAGTGAAGGCAGGGTAAGGGATTATATCCCAATTACAATCTGGCTAGATTTTGAATTACTGCTTACAAAAAAGTTATTAAAATGACTAGTAGAACATCTACCACCTTCAAACTGCACACTTAGGCTAGCTCTTCGGTTCTAAATTCACTCTAAGGACACCTAAATTAAGACACCATAATTCACTCTAATCACATTAAGACACCTGAACATGCAGTTTCACGGCAAGAGTTCTGGAGAGAGAATCTCCTGACCTATCATCTCATGCAGTACAAAAACTTGCAAAACAAGAAAAGGTAAAGAAACATACCTGTTTCCACTGCAGAACTGCAAGCACTCCATGGTTTTGGTACGGATGGTCTCCAGGAATTAATAACCAAGTCCAGTTCCTTCTCTAGAAGTCCCTGAAAGTTTCTTCTGCATTAAGCTTTTGAAGTGATTAGTCAACCCGCACCTTCCTCAATTGAGAAGCACAGGCTGGTGCTGATATCCCCTACCAGGGCTGTAGAAGTATTCCAGCTTTGTCTTCCATTTGCAAGAGGAAGCCTCCTTTGTCTCAAAGCAATCCTGCAGCAAGGTCTGCTATTCCATTTGTGATTGTGTTCAACTGCTATCGTTTCCTCACAGATATTTCTCCTCTATCTGACTGTAAGTAGTTCCAGAACCAGTCCCACAGAACTGGTGGGGACCAGGTACACTTACCAGGAAGGCTGACTCAGAGAATATAAACATAAACTTGGGGGCACGCCAGCATTTCATGATATACTATCAGCATAACTCTGAAGCAGAAATCAGTTTATTGATAAACTCCTTACAATCTGCCAGGATTGCCAGGGTATTTGAGAGCACATAACCACTAAAGAAATGTGTAGGATAACAAAATTTGGGAATTTCACCGTATTAGAATTTATTAGCAACAACACACCACAATTTACTATACAAGGAAGTTCAATTTTTCATATTAATGGAAGAAGGTTTCAGCAGCAGTTCAAAAGATCAGCTGTAGAAGTGGTTGATCTCCCCTTTGTGTTGTATTTGATTAGATAAGAGCAGCTCACCTCATCATACAGGCGAGAGCACACGATGTTACTGTACTTCCAGAATTCTGCCCAGAAGTCCGCAAAGGATTCCACCGACCACTGGTATAAGTCATTGTAGTTGGCTAGAAGTAACAAACAGCTGTTAGTGTTGCACAGAACTACAGGAATGCAGACCAATTATAGTTAGGGATGTCCTAAATCAAGAAAAACTGTATCACTCATGGCTCAGCTCTGGCCAGCTGCAGGTCACTCTGGGGGAGCTGGAACTGCTGCTGACCCTGCACGGGGCAGCTGCTGGGCTCTGCTCACAGAGGCCACCCCTGCAGCCCCCCACAACCAAACCCTTGCTACACACACACACACACACACACACCACATTGTGGAAGGCAAGCAACTATGGCATCAACAGACACAGTGTGACTTGAACAGATGGCATCATTCCACCTGACTGCTTTACGAGCCATTTGCAACCAAAGAGACAGAGAGGGACCTTTTCTAATAGCTGTGCTACATCACGAATTGGATCCACTCGCTGTCAAACAGCACCATATGAAGCAAGAACACGTAATTCCTCATCAGTGAAGAGTAAGGAATAGAACAATTTTCATGCTAAAACAGCATTAAAGTCTCCTGT
Source organism: Perdix hodgsoniae (assembly GCA_035772895.1). NCBI lineage: Eukaryota > Metazoa > Chordata > Aves > Galliformes > Phasianidae > Perdix > Perdix hodgsoniae. The sequence goes on from JAPSGF010000064.1 coordinate 4,506,546, forward strand.
GTCAAAACAAGTTCACTGACCAGACATAACAACTGTGAGGGGGCATTAAGAACATGGCGATGAGCAGCTGAAGTCTCACACAACAGATGAAGCAACCTGAGGAATCCATACAAAAATTCCAATACAACAATTCAACCAGAAATTCAGAACTGTAGCATTCAACACATCAAAACACAGCGTGTAAAGCAGTTTTGGGTATGAACAGCTGAAGCAAATTCCTCATTCCTCAACCTGAGGAGGAACTGAGTCTAGAGGATGTCACGTCCATGCTGCCTGAAGCTGTGCCAGCAGCCAAGTTAAACAGAGTATCTGCCATCAGTAGAGGTAGTAACAGTATCCTACCTGCCAACTGTTTCCTATTCGATGCTTTCAACTAAACCAATTGAAGTTATTTTCTCCAATTCTCTTTGGCTTGTCAGCCTGTTACCTACCTGATTAAAAGTCACCTTTGTCTTTCTTCCACAAGAAAAACGTCTTTCAGCCTCATAAGAGAACATTTAAGCCATCTCTACACCACTATTCACACAATTATTGCTGTTTCCCTACCCAGCCTGCCCTTTTCACATCATTGTTATCAGTGGAAGATTACTCCTTGGATACTATTGATATAGCAGAAAGTCAAACTTGACACAGTGAAAGTAAAGAACATCCCTTCCTCAGGACTCCACTATTACCTATATGCTGCCACCAGCTCAGCCTCCAGTTGTGTTTTCCTAAAGGAAGAACCTCCACACAAGTTAATCTTTGATATACTACTCAATGTTCATAAGTTGATATGAGGACAGGTTTGAACTCATCCCCCTCCTTCCCCTTCAAAAGGAAATTGCAGCACGTGCTCCAAACCATTCAGTAAGTGCTACAACCACCACGATCTGGTTTCTTCTAACACGATTAGCTGGCTCTGTCTTGTCCGTGCAGTTTGTCCCCAGATGAGCTTCAGCACACAAGTCCTTCAGGGCCCAGACCTGCTACTCAGCAATTAAATGTTGCATTTCATTGCTACGTTTCAGGGTTGGACAGAGCTGTGCTGTTTAAAGGGCTCTATTGCCTTTGGCTGTCCTCAGTGAGGCCACATCTTGATATTACATAAAGAATCCATTCTTAGTTGCCGAATAACGTGCAGACCAGTGAATATCAGTTTGTGTCTAATGGAAGTTGACAAAGGTTCCTATACATAGGAATCCATTTTGAAGGGCAGCCACATCGAAATGAAGAGAAAAATTCTAGCTCCTTTAACTAGAAATGTGCACAGCCCACTTGAAATTTGCATTTGATCTCGACCATCTGAACAGCAGTTGTGACATCCCGACTCAAGGCTTGGCTGAAATCCTGCAATAACTTCTTTCCAATGTAGCCAAAGATTTGGGTGCTGTGTTTACAACAGCAAAACTTTTACTTAGTATGCCTGGACATGAAGATCCTTATCAAGACGGCTTTTCAGAAGGGAACTGGTTGCTGGACTACATGCTCCAGAACAGCTGTATATGCCATATGGACATACACTCATATGGACAGATGAACCAGTGAGGCCACTTGCCAGAACTGCTCCCTCCATCCCTCATCCCCTGGCAGAGGGACAGGAACTGAAAAGCTACACAAGCAGCCCGGTGCCTGAACACTGAGGTGTCCGGCAGCGCCAAGCAGGGCAGCCCCAGCTGTGAGCTCAATCCCCGTCCCAAATACGGTTCACACCACAGATGTACCCCAGAAGCCCTCCCTGCTGGTTCCTGAGACCTTCAGCACTGCTCACAGCCTGCGCTCAGTAAAGATGACACAATGTGGGTTTGGAAGACCCCTCTGTAGGCCTCACCACCCACCCAAAGCAGCGCTGAACTCAGAGCTGGTGGATCAAATCAGAAGAGCACACAGCAAGGCACAGCCACACAGCTGAACGGGCACGAAGCAGAGCTTGAAGAGCTCACACAGCCATGTGGGAATAACCTCACCTCCACCACTGAGCCAACATCGCATCTCCCTCCCCAGACCTTACAGAGGCTACAAACGACGGCACTCCCTTCATAGACAAAAAGAAAGCCAGCACAGCCTTCGCTCCCACTCGCAGCTCAGCACACCGGGTCTCAACCCCCCCCCCCCGCTCCCTTAGGGACCCCCGGCCCAGTCCCGCCCCGCGATGCCCGCAGGCACCGCACAGCTCCGTTCGCCCCCTCTGCCTCCGCCCGGCTCCGCGCCAGCCGAGATGCGGCACCCGAGGCCCAGACGCGAGGCTGCGGCACGGCACCACGCCCGCAGCCGGCACCGCCCGGCCCGCAGCAGAGCCGGCCGAGGGGACGCGCTGCCCCACGCCCCGCCCGTCCTCCCGCATCGCTCACCCAGGCGGAGCCCGCAGCTGCCGGCCACGGCGGCGCGGAACCGATCCATGTGGGTGTTCCGCTTGCTGTCGGGCTCCCACATCACCTGCGACTCCATGATCTCGGGCTCGCGGGACATGGCGGCGGAGGACGGAGGCGCGCGAAGAACCGTCACCGCTCCCGCAGAGCCGCCACCGCACAGCGCTGCCACAGCCGCGGCTCTCAGCGCGCACTGCGCGGGGCGCTGCGCTTTAAGGACCGCCTCACCGCCCATGGCGGTAACCTTCCGCGGAGCCAAAGGAGTGCGCCCCGCCCCGCCCCGTCACAGCGCGTCCTTCCGCCGCACCGCCGGCTGCTTCTCGCCTGGCAGTTGCCGCGAAGTGGCAGACGTAGCCCAGAGCGGGACAGCGGCGTGTAACGCGCTGCCGAGTAAACCTGGCAGGCCTGGGAAAACACGGGATTACGGCAACCGCTCGGCCCCGCGCCCTCTGGCTCGGCGCTGGGGTCACCCAGGTGTGAAGCGCGCGGTCGCAGCCCGGCAAGCGATAAGAGCGGTCGTTGTCCCCGTGCCCTGCGCGTGGCCGCTCAGCTGCTCCCCTCGTGCGCCGAGGTGTGACGTGTCGGGAAAGCACCTCTGAGAGCTTCGCCCGACGCCCCCGGCCCGCCTGCCACATTCAGATCGGGTACAGACCGACGCAAAAAGGGGCGATTCCCGCTTTCAGCCCGCCTGCCCCGCACACATCCCCCCCCCCCACTCCGGCCGCCGCCCATCAGGCGGCCCCGCGCTGCGGACGGATCCGCGCGGCGCGCGGCGGTCACGACGCCGCCACGAGCGATTGGCCGGCGAGCGCCTGGCCCCACATCAGCCCAGAGCCCGCTCTCTTCACGGCTAGGCTGAGCGGGAAAGAGCTGACATGGCGAGGAACCAATCAGCGCTGACGTTTTGCGAGCCGTCGTCTCTGCCGACCAATCAGCTGACGCATCGGAAGGAGGTGTGCCCAATCCGGGGGGAGCTCTCATTCTCAGCGGAGGGTGGAGGTCTGGGTGGTGGGGGGCGCTGGTTTTAATCGTTTTCAGCTCAGAAAGCAGCAGCAAAACAGAAGCCTTCCCCACCCAAAGCAGGTGTGCATCCAAAAACAAAACGTGGTGCCAAGTGACCCGAAGAGGGACCCAAAAATTCTCCTCCCTGGGGTCAAAAAGGCCTGGTTTAAAGCAGGCTGCCCCAGTCGGAGGAGGAAGGGGCAGGTGGGATTTGTGACAGAAGTTGAGTTTTAAGAACACCTGGTGCCCTTCTCGTGTATGAACGGCAGCTGCACCGCTGCATCCTCGGTTAGGATCTGCCTCCACGTTCCTCACTGTTATCCCTCTTTTTCCTTATCCCAACAAAACTTTTTTTTTTCTCCTTTCAAAAGTGACTTCAGAGAAGTGGGGAGAAAAGGGAGAACGAAATGCCTTCCACAATCAAAGGAGCTCAAGAAGGAATGCAGTGATTGCTGACGATTCAGAAGCTAGGTGAGAATAGTTAGAGGGAAAATAGCCTAAATGAGGTGAACTGGAATTCACCATTTCCAAATCTTCTCTTACCCTGGCTTTATACCTAATAGCAGTAATCATCGGCTACAAATTAAATCATGGTTTGTGCTCCAGATTAAATTAAGAACCCTTCAAAGGACGTTGCAGGAGTTATTAAGAGGAAAGGTGATGATACCGCCTCATTTGTGCCATAACTAACCTGCAGCCAGTCCTTTAAAATAAAACAAGGGATGCAATCGCTGTGAGCTGTCAGTTTTGTCGTTATACCTCAGGGCACTCTGTGCTCAGGATTGGTTGTGATCCACTCATCCAACAGCTGCGTTAAGAAACTGTGCTCCAAATCCCCATATTCGGAGTAGCCACCAGCTGGTTAGCTGGTCTGTAGGAGGGTGAGAATCTTGAGGCACAGCTGGCATCCTTGGGCTCAGCCGTCCCTGAGTGGTGCCTGAGGTAAGGGCAGCCAGAATAACAAGCAAAAGCATCTGCAGAAAGTAGGAAGAAAAAAAAGAAACACAACAAAAGAAGCAGTGAAGCATAGAAAGAGAAACACGGAGATAACAACAGAATGTGAATAAAAAGGGCCAGAGAAGGAGGTTGTATGTAATCAGTTATGGCAAGATGAGCTGTGGGATGAAGGAAAGGCAGGAAAAGAAGGGTTTACTTAAGGGCTGGTTCATATCAATGCCACTCAGCTCTCTTAAAGGCTATGCCAATTATTTTTCAATGTAAGAACGATTTTAAAAAGAGAGAACCTTGTGACATGATAAAAGTTTGACCTTGCAAAGACCCAGATTTATTCCCAAGCTATTAAGAATGTTGTTAGATCTCTCTGAACAAGAAAACGCATGCAGTCTCCAGATCAGGAAGCACAAATGCTCTCATGCTGCTCATGCTGCTCATGCTGCTCATCCTCAGGAGAAGATCTTTCTAGAAGCCTCACAGTTGTCCTAATAAAAAGTTCAACGTGGTTAAAGAAAAATGGGATCAGTATTTCATGCCATGAGGCAATGTATTCTTTGAGCAGACATGATTTCATTTATTTAAACAAGAGAAAGGTGAAACATTGTGTAATTTTGTAAGGTCTGCGGGTAAGGTGAGGTGAATTTACCTAAAATAGGCTCATTGAGACAGATCTGGAAATCAGTGATGTGCCAGGGGTGATTCCCAAATTAACCTGACCTCGTGTGAAGGACAGCCACGATCACAGCTTCCAAAGGCAGCCTCTAAAATAGGCCCACAGGCATCTGTAAAGAGCAGGCGGAAGGAAATAACAAACACTTTGCAGAACGGATTTTGAGGGAAAACTCCCCGTGAAAACTCATGCAGGGAAATAGAAACTGTCCCAGATTCTCAGCATCAAGACCTGCTGGACCAGAAACAGCACAAGGGGATCCAGAAGAAGCCATGCCAGCTGAGAGCAAACCAAGCAATTGTAACTGGCACAGAAAACAACAGTTGTGGCACTTAATGAAATTGCAGTAATGTTTTGCTAATGCAAAATTCTGTACATGAAGGAAATGCTCCCATAGTGGATGCTGTGTGCTGGGAATCAATGCGTGACACCAAGGGCAGATAAGCAGAGACCCCCTAAGAACCTCAAAGCAACTGTTATCCATTGCCAACTCATTTTGGAGAGCATGACGCAGGATCTGGAATTTGGGGACCATCTTAAAACAGAATGACAGCAGCTTTTATAAATATATAAAGAATCAATGTCCTACTGAAATCACAAGGGAGCCTAAGTGCCTCCCTGGGTCTGAGCCCAGCACCTTCAGGGCTAAATATAAATAAATGCTAAAAGGCCTGAGCCATTCTGCTAAATGTGAAAATAAGCATTTTGGCCAGACTAAAAGTAGGGAAAAGGCAATAAGAAAAATATCTATAATCTAAATGCCTGCTTGACTACTTTACAACAAGATTTAGGCCCAGCTATGAGTTTAAGCATCAAGGACACGGTTCCAGTATCAGAAAGAGATGCAGGAAGCTGAGCCACAGGAACCCCCTAAGGCTGCAGAACTCCCCGGGAAGGGGCAGACAGGAGCAGAGTTTTCTCTATGGGGAGCGCAGTTATCGGAGCACAGATCCCAATGAACGCTGTACACGCACGGTCACCCGCCCAAACACAACCGCAGCTCTCGCCGTGCTCACACCCCGGCCAACTTTAGCTGCCCAGAAGCAGCACATAACCCTGCCCAACTCAAACCTCCCAGCTGCGCTTTTGTTGCTCCGATCGCGCACGGAGGACCCACGTGCAACCTATCGGATGGCGCCGCACCGCCCCGGCTGCCCGCGCTCCTCCCCGAGGACGGCGGCGGACTTGGCGGCGCGGCCTGAAGGCGGCGCTGTAACCGCGGCGCAGCGCGCAGCGCGGGCGGCCATGGCGGCGGTTCGGCTGCCGGCGGTGCTGCTGCTCCTCGCCCTGCTGCTGGGCGGCACGGCGGGGCCCGGCGCTCGGGCGGCGCGGAGCCGCGGGGCCGAGAAGCAGAACAGCTTCCGCCGAGCCGCCAGCGGCCTCTACCAGGGAGTCAGCGGGCTGTTCGGGGAGGACAACGTGCGGGCCCTGCAGAAGGTGAGGCCGCTCCTTCCCGCTCCTACGCGCGCACCCTGCGCTGCCTCCCCTTCCCGGCTGTCCGAGGGCCGCGCGGGGCAGCGCACGGCGAGGGGCCGCGAGGAGCGGAGCGCGGCGCCGGGCCAGGCCGCACGGCGGGAGCCTGGCTTTGGGGAGGGGAGGCGTAGCGGCGGCGAGGAGGTGTCCGGTTAGAGCCGTTTTGGGGGTGAGAGGCCGGCGGCTGTCCGTAGGAGCCCTGCGGCCGGTATGCGGAGCGTGCTGTGCTCTGTGGGCGCGCTGGGGAAGGGAGCGGTGCTGAGCCCTGCTCGTGCCCCGGGGGCATCTCGGCTGCTCGATGAAAATGTGATTCTCTGGCATGCTTTACCCGCGTCCATCGTGTTTTCTTTAAACCTCTGAACGATGCATAGTGAACAAAGTGCGTTTTTAAAGTCTGCTAACCTGCAACTTTACGTGCCGAAATACCTTAATGAGAGCAACTGTGCCGATTGAGTTTGCGATTATAGAATCACAGAATGGACCAGGTTGGAAGGGACCTCAAGGATCATGAATCTCCAACCCCCTGCCACATGCAGGGCCACCAACCTCCCCATTTAATGCTAGACCAGGCTGCCCAGGGCCCCATCCAGTCTGGCCTTGAGCACCTCCAGGGACGGGGCATCCACAGCCTCTCTGGGCAGCTGTTCCAGCACCTCACCACTCTCATAGTAAAGAACTTCCCCCTGATGTCCAACCTAAATCTTCCTTCCCTCAACTTCAAACCATTTCCCCTCGTCCTGCAGTTATCTGCCCTTTCAAAGAGCTGACTTCCCTCCTTTTTCTAGGCTCCCTTTAGGTACTGAAATGCTGCAGTGAGGTCACCCCTGAGCTGCCTTTCCTCCAGGCTGAACAAGCCCAGCTCCCTCAGCCAGTCTTTGTAGATAAGGTGCTGCAACCCTTGATCATCTTTGGGGCCCAGGACAGCCTGAGCTGGTGTGTGGTGGCCCTGCCCACAGCAAGGGGTGGGACTGGGTGCTCCTTAAGATACTTTCCAACATGAGTCCTCCTGTGGTTCTCTGATTTAATTTTTTTCCTTGGGGTCTTCAAAATATTCTGCAGTTTCTATTGCATGACTTACAGTTCTGCTCACGACTAGTAAGTTGCAATAGTTGAGGGGTTTTATTATTCTTTTTTAATGTTCAATTTTATTTCTCAGTTTTTCTCAAGGTTGACAGAGAGGTTTGTGAATGGGGTGGATGTATTAATGGACACGTTCTGGAGAATATGGACTGATTTGTTAGATGTTCTTGGAATTGATGGTAAGTGTGATGATGCCCGTTAACCCCTGAGCTGTATCAGTCTGTGTCATTGCTTACAAGCATAGGCTGAGTGGGAAACTAACTGTGTTGTATCTTACTACATAGAACATTTACTAGTGATATCTCTGCCTACTTCACATGATTTTGATTGTGCTGTTGTGGCCTCCAGATCAGAAGCTTAAACCCAACTGTTGTGTTTTGGTGTGAGTGTTTATAAGATATCTGTAAAAATGTGACAAGTCATGGTCAGCTCTTGGGTGTCATCATTAAATGGATGCAAATGGTATGGAACAGTGCATGGAAATGAAGGAGAGGTGCAGACTCTTGACCTACAACAGCTTGTCTTTAAAGAATCTTAAATGCCTCTTCTTTAAAAGCATTGATTAAATTGCATCATTAGAGCTGGGCCAGTGATAAGAGAGACCCATCCAGAAACGGGTAACTGAAGCTGTGCTTATGTTTCCGCTGTTCTCTGTTGTGTGCACTCGTTAACATTCTGTAAATTTTCCTTTGTTTTTTTTTTTTCTTTTTCAGCCTCCAACTTGACTCATTATTTCAGCCCAGCAGCAATTGCCAACAACCCAACCCGGGCTATTCTGCTGATCGGTGCCATCTTACTCGCCTATTGGTTTTTATCTCTCTTCCTCGGATTCTTCTTCTATCTCCTGCACATGATCTTTGGTCGTTTTTTCTGGATTGCAAGGGTTGCCCTCTTCACCCTCTCGTGCATATACATCCTGCAGAAGTACGAAGGTGACCCGGAACACGCGGTGCTGCCTCTCTGCTTCGTGGTGGCTGTCTACTTCATGACGGGGCCGGTGGGATTTTACTGGAGGAGAAACAGCAACAGCAGCCTGGAGGAGAAGATGGACCACCTCGACAGTCAGATCAGACTGCTGAACATACGTCTCTCCAGGGTGATTGAGAACCTGGATAGAGGCAGTGACCAATGACCCCACCCCCATAGACCACCGTACACCAGCTCTAGAAATTTCCTAAGCACTGTCTCATTTGAAGTTACAAAGCAACAAAACATCACATGGTAAAAAGTGTGCAGAGTTATAACTTTTCATCATGTGTAAGACTAATTGATCTAGATTACGCACTCAGCCATTATACTTGTAGGAAAAAAGAATTAAGCCGTATATTCAGAGTTTTATCCAGTACTAGAATTTTATCAGTAGAGAAACGCTTACTTTTACAAGCATTTAAAAACATCTTTTGTAAATTTTTTATAAAAGCAAATCGAGTAGTCTTTAAAATACTGAAATTCAGCTAAACATATGCAAATTTGACACACAAAGTTAAAATCTAAAGCTACTGAACACTTCTGTTGAGAAGTAACTGCTGTGGGTCCACCCTTTGCTGTTGTTGTTTGTGCAAAGTCAGAAATGTTTTTCTCTTACTGTTGGTTTATTTCATTGCCTTGAAGTTGTCTTTCATAGAATATAAAGTAATTTTCTGGTATCCAGGCCAAAAAATTCACGCCCTAGATTTTAATAGGAGGTGGAGAATAAGGGAGAAGGATGATTTCTTAAGTTTCATGTCCTTAAACGCCAGTCCCACATAAGGAATTGAGAAGTGCCCGTGTGGCTTTATTTCATTGCTTTTCCTATCAGGAACTTAAATTTTGACATTCAAAAGGAAATCTGATTTAATTGATTGACACAAGAGGAAAAGATATAGCGTGGCAATCTGTAATTCCTGTCTGACCTTCATAGTGAAGTGTATTTCAAGCATCAGTGCATAGGATGGAATACAGGATCTTGGGACCCATTTACTTTCACACAAAAGAAGTCAGCGGTTAAACCACTTGCAAATGCATCGTTGCTTAAAGCTTTCTCAGGACCAGTAAGTGGCAATAAATTACCTTCAGGAAGATCTGGATTTCTTTTCTAAAATTGTAATTGTTTTGCAGGAGTTTTTATCCTGAAGTCTGTGTCCTCAATACATTGGGCTTTGGGGAAGCGAGTCACCTCATGGAAAGGTGTGTTGAACAAAGCAATGCAGGAGCTTGGAGCAGCTGTATTTTGAAGGCTTTACGTATTCGTAACCTTGTGATTAAGTAGCTTGGTAGGTGAGCACTGGTTTTGTACAGTTTGAAATGTGCTGAAACAAAGGTGACCTCAGGGAGGGAAGTCGGTCAGTGGTTTGTGTGGTAACCGATGTCACTCGGTGCTGAGCGCAGTGACAGCGCCAGGAGAGGTAAAAAATGGGCCACAGCTGAGGAACAACGCCTTCCCTAATTTCTGAATGATAGGCTAAGAGAACCTGCAACAAGAACTGGGTCTGCAGCAGGGACTGGCCTAAAAGCAATGGGAGCAAATCCACGTGGCTGCTGAGCAGGGCTGGGGCTGCCCGGGCAGGGCCTCAATGTGCTGCTTTACTGAATGTATTGTCGGCTGAACTGTTTTTTTCCTTTATGCTGAAGTTTAATGCTCTTCTGAAAAAGCATATTACTTGCCTAACCTCTTTTGGGTCTGTCTGTAGCATTTATGTGAATGGTTCTTTTATAATCCATTCTTATGGCCTTCATGTCAACCTGCAGTCGCTGAAGTTCAGTGTGGTTGAAGTTGATATGCAGTTGGCACTGTTGTAATGCATTCTAATTTTTTTTTTTGTTGCATCTGTAGTTTCCTCTGAGTCTCATTTTTCAAGAAATACATGGTTAGAGTTGCAAAGAAGCTGCTTTTTTTATAACATAACATCTTTCCCATAAACAGATTAGCGCTATGGAGACAAATGATCTGCCTTGTAAAGCTGAGCATTGGAATGACGGTGTATTCGTTTGTTACAGCTCATTTTCTGTAGTATTGCAGAGTCTTCCCTGTAAGCTCTGGTTTTGCTGCTGTTGTGCACAGAGGACTGAGCTAAGCACCACTGTGGACGTTAGGAATTGATTAGCAAAGATGGTCACATCTCTTTGTTTTGCTCTATCTGAGGCCTGAGGACCAAAGTCTGCAAACCTTATTCCATTGCCTTCAGTAGGACTGTGTGCATGAGTCAGATTTGCATAGATTGTATTTTACATAATCTGTATTTAATGTTGAAGTTAAAAATGCTGAATCGTTTATATATTAAGAGCTGTCTATTATAAAAATTTCTTTACAAATACTATATGAAACTTAATTTGGATTATAGTTTCTCCCTGTGTCTCTAATCATTTACTTTTAGTTTTGTAAAAATCAGCCCTCCTGTATTAATTCTCTTAGTTTTGATCGCCCTGCTGCTTGGAAAAAGTATTTTTGTATTTACTTGCATCCCATGTATAGCAAAATGTTATGTGAAGAGCAGTATATATAAAAGTGGATATTTTTAATCAGTATTTTTCCCAGCGCTCAGTTTTCACGTTAGTCAAATTCAGAAGTAATGATTTTTTTTAAAGCACAATCTAGTCTTCAATATACATATACTTTAAAAATGCTCTGTATTTTTAAACATGCACTGTAGTGAAAATGCTTTTGAGATATGAATGTGGTATTTAACCTCTTTCAACTCACTTTTGTAAATACCTTTTACAGATACTTTCCATTCCAAGTCATGTAGTTGACCCACCAAGTATCGGCTGTGATTCGTAGACCTCGTTCCAGTGACTGGTTGCACTGCTTTGCTATTGCCGTGGGTGTGAGCATCTCGGTTAGGCATGCAGGTATGGGGCTGTGGGCACAGCAGAGCCCTGCACACCTGCGTGTGGTGGTGGCACGAGGGCAGGACAGCCCCGATCCCACAGCTGGCAGCCTGGCTGTAACACAGCACCCACTGCTGTGGGCTCCGTACCGCCTGGTACCAAATTCCAGGGCGGGTCTTCAGTGTTCTGAGCTCCGTGCTTCGAGACCTGATGTTTGAAACTACCGTTGTGTTCTCAGTGCATTGGTGTTTTTTTCTTTCAAATGACACCTGTAGGGATCTCCTTGCAGGTAGGCACCTCACCTGTAGATAACCGACCCGTCGCGCGCAGAGTGTAACGCTTCTCCAAGTGCTGTTGGGTGTCAGAGTGCCTTGTGTAACCTGCTGTGGCTCAGTGCTGTGTTCGTGCGTCCTCCAGCTCGTGACTCGCTTTTAAGATGTGTTACGTAGTGAATGTGGAACATAGACCAGTGTGTAACCTTAGCTCTTGGTGGTGTAGAAGTTCTTAGGTGTGATTTGCTCACGTACCGATCTGTATTTGGCAGCTAATGACGTGAATGACCACGAGTTCTCTTTGTCTGGGCTGGAAAACAAAAGGTTTTGTTGTATCCGCATGTATTTTAAACTTTTGGATAATTCCACCCAACTGTGATGACAGCACATTAAAAGTTGATCTTTTCTTTTTAACTGGAGTGGTGTTTGCTGTCGTAGCGCCGGCGGTTGGGATGGGCGTCTCAGTGATCCCACGGCCCCCAACCCTGACCGTGCCGGGACGGCGCGAAGAGCGCTCGGGCCCCGCCCCCGCCCCGCCCATCTTCCTCCAGGCCCCGCCCCCAGCCAACAAACCACGCCTCCCTAGCCGCCAAGCCACGCCCCTTTCCGTGCTGCGCCTGCGCGCACGCACCGCCCCTCCTCGCGAGACCGCGCTGCCCGGAAGCGGGGCTGCCCGCAGCTGCACGTGGGCCGCGCCGGTTCCGACATGGGCCGCGCGCGGCGGCGGCACAACTGGAAGGCACGGGCGGGATGCGGGGCGGAGCAGCTCCCTCCGGCTGGGGCCGAACCGGCGGGGCTGCAGCTGGAGCTGGGAGGTGCGCCGGGCGCAGCGCAGTTCGGGGTGGCTGCGGTGTCAACGCGCTGCTGTTGGGCCGTTGCACGGTCTGGAAATGTCGTGTAGCATGGGTGGCGATGGTTCTGTTATAGCAGCTACTGCAGCAGTTAGGCTGTTCTTTACTAAGGCGATCCAGTTATTAAACTGCCTCCGTGCTTAACGCTTGCACTATCACGGCCAATGTTTGTGGGGTTTTTAATCACTTTTCTCATGCAATTATTATCAAACCATTACTAATGCGGACTTCTCTACTAGAAGTTGCTTGTCTCTGGTAGAGAGCGTGGTGTCACATGTGACTCTGAGCTGCTCTACATCCTTTGGCTGTGAGGTTGCAAAAGAAGGAGGAAAGGCTCTGTCAGTGCTGTGCCATAAGCCTTGGGGACGAGCTGAGCAGCCACAGCAAGCATTGCAGCATTCAGCCCCCCATGCCACGGGGTTTTTGTTCCTGCTGATAAGTGGGATTGGTTCTGACTGGGAGGGAGGGCTGTTTGCCTGGAATGGCCGTATCCAGTACAGCGTGTGATTTGGCCACTGGACAGTGTGCTGATACCAGCCCTCCTGGTTCTGGTGAGTGACACACCGATGCTTGCAGATGGGGCACCACTGAAAGGAATTGATGGGAGCAATGCCCTGGTCCTGCCAGCGAAGAAAGAGAAGAAGAAGAAAGCACCACGTGTTGTGCAACAGCAGAAGAAACCTCTCAGCAGGAAACAGAAGAAAAACTTACAGAGAGTTTTAGAACAGAAGGAAAAGAAAAAACAGGTACGGTGCTGCTTGTGAGTAATTCTGGCATTGGGTCCCCCTCTTCAAATGATAGTTAACTTGGGAGCCAATCTTTAAATGAAATTATTTTCCAGTGACCAACAGTACTGAATTCAGTTGGTTTTCCCATGCAGCGCGCTGAGCTGCTGAGCAAGCTGAGTGAGGTGCAGGCTTCCCAGGCAGAAATGAAGCTTCTGTACACCACTTCCAAGATTGGCATTGGAGGACGCATGTATCAGCCCAAAAGGTAAAGCAGTGCTGGGGGAAAACCTTTCTGACTCACTGATGTGATTTGGCAACCTTTGCATCTTTCTTTTCTCACTCTGTCTTGGGAATCTTTCTTAGTGCTGCATGATGCCCACTGTGCAGGAGTTCTTTCTCTGGGTTTGGGCTCACGTGGTGGTTTAGCGGTACAGTTCTGTTTGCTGTGGATGATGTGTGATCTCTGCAGTTCTTGAACGCCTTTAGGACCAGTGACCCCCCACCTCTCTGGGCAGCCTTTTTTTTTTCCTAGTGTCAGTATGAACCTCCCCTGGTGCTACTTAAGGCCATCACCTCTCATCCTGTCGCTGTAGTTCACATGGTGGTGTGTTGTTTTAGGGTATTGCAGGAGCCAGGCACTGCTGTACCTGAGAAGATCAGGAGCATCAGCGGTGCAAATAAGAGAAGACACAGCTCAGATTCAGAACCAGAGCCTGAAGGTGAATCCAGCTCCTCTGAGGAGGAGAAGAAAGAAGAGAAACAAGAAATTGAAAAGCCTTCAGCCATTAATGTAAAGTCTGCTGGGAAGCCAGAAGAAGACACGAAGAAGCCCATGGTGAGCCAGCAGGCTGCTCCTGCTGCGTCCAGCAAAACGTCATGCAAGCCTGCGGTTTTTGTTCCAGTGGACAGATCTCCTGAGATTCAGGTGAGGCTGAGCAGTTACCTGCGGGCTTAGGAATGACAGCATCTTGCAGTTTGCTGCAGACACTGTCATTCTATTCTATTTGATGTGAGTAGGATGTTCTCCAGAACTGGGAAGAGTTCTATGTGTCTTTGAACAGGCACAGCAGGGTTATGGAAGGGCTCTGCTGGAAATGCAGTATTGATAAGCTCAGGGGATTCTGTAGTTTCACAAATTAAAGTGCAGAAACTTGTGGCTGCTTTCTGAGAAGCTGTTTGAATGAGTCTAGTTCTAAGCATGACAGTGGGATATTCACTGGTTTGAAGCTTTTCAAGCCTCAAACCTTGTGGAATTTCTTTTTGTGGATTTTGTCATCTGAGCTAGGAAACACTTTTCAGTCCTTGGGAGGACTAAACGACGTGTGTAAACCATGTGTTTTATTTTAGGAAGCAAGACTAAAGCTGCCCATTCTGGCTGAAGAGCAAGTCATCATGGAAGCCATTAATGAGAACCCCATTGTCGTCATATGCGGAGAGACAGGCAGTGGTAAAACCACCCAGGTCCCCCAGTTTCTCTATGAAGCTGGTTATACCAGGTAGGAATTGTCTTTTGTCTGCAGCAAATGTAACTAGAAAAGTTGAAGCTGTGCTCAGTCACTTCTGATTTATCTCCTGTATTCTGAAATGGCTGAACTGAGGAGCTCACTCTTTGCTTTGCAGTGGCAGTGGCTGTGCTGAAGGAGCTTTTAAAAGCCTGAAGGGAGTATGGCTGTGATTTGCACAACCCTTTGCACATAAGCAATCTTTTGAAACCTTTAAACGACCTCCCCTTGTTGTTCTTTGTCCCTTTAGTTCAAATGGCATCATTGGGATCACCGAGCCCCGGCGTGTGGCTGCAGTGTCCATGTCTCAGCGCGTCGCTAAGGAGATGAATTTGTCACATAGGTGAGAAGGAAACCTGCTGGGACCTTGCTGGGAAGGCTACACTGAGATGCACTGCACATGTGATAGATTGAAACAGAAGTGTGTGTGTTGCTGTTCTGCCTCTGGTGAGAATCTGTGGCAGGTTAATTACAGACTGCCATGGTGGTATCTGTAAAAGCACACGCAGATGCATGGAGTGGAATTGCTGTATTCCCCAGGTTCTGGTGTGTGTTTGTGTGGGGCTCTGTTGGGGTGCATTTTTTCATATGTTGGCATTGAGTCCTAATTTAGTTAGGCTGAAGGCTGCTTCCTGATCTGCACGCTAATTTCCTGCTTCTCTCCATGCCTTGTGACTCTCCTGCTATTCCCTCACAGAGTGGTTTCGTATCAAATACGATATGAAGGAAATGTCACAGATGAGACACAAATCAAGTTCATGACAGACGGTGTGTTGCTGAAAGAAGTGCAGAAGGTGAGGTGCTGCCCTTGCTGCTGGGAGAAGGGGATCTCCTTCCGCCAGAGGAGTGCCAGCCAAGTTGTGTGGGTTTGTTGCCAGCCTTCCAAGCAAAATCCCTTTCAGCACTGGGAACACTCTCAGTGTGGGGTTATCTTGCTATGTAAAATGAGAGCAAGGAGTCTTGGGAGCTAGGCTGCTTTGCACGGCCTTGAGAGTTTGGGTCTGTGCTACACTGCCTGTGTAGGGCTGTGCCTGAGTGTGGAAATGAGGGGAAATGTGGAAATGAGGGGAAATGCCTGTGACTGTGCTCAGGTGTGAGGCTGCGAGGGCAGTGTTTGTGCAGCCACGGGTCGTTCTCACAGGGATATCCTCGGATGAGGCTTCATGCAGTGCAATCGTTCTTTCTTCTCAGGATTTTCTGCTTTTAAAGTACAAAGTGATCATTATTGATGAAGCCCACGAGAGAAGCATGTACACGGATATCCTGATAGGGCTCTTGTCTCGCATCGTGCCTCTTCGGGAGAAGGTGAGAGAAGGCACAGGAGGAAGGGGTGCCAGTAGATAGCTTTTCACACAGTATCTGATTGCAGTGCCACCAGACACAAGTAATTCAAATTACTGGCCTATCAGAAAACACTTGTGTCCAACACTGCCAATAGTTCTTGCTCTGTGTGCTGTATAGCATGAGTGCCACGTGCTTCTGGGCAAAGGGTGACAGCTGTGTGTCCCTGCAGAAAGGGCTGCCGCTGAAGCTGATCATCATGTCAGCCACCCTCCGTGTGGAAGATTTCACTGAGAACACCAGGCTGTTTGCTGTCACACCTCCTGTTCTACAGGTATTGTCCTTCTCGCTGGGATCTATGCCAGGTGGAGCAGCTGAAAATACAGCGAGGGCTTCCTTTATGAAATAAAAAATGGACTCCAATCTCATCATCCATTTGGTGCCTAAAATCTGTTGGATGTCAATTTAAAACATGGTTTTGTTTTTGTTATACTGTTCTGTCATTTGGGACTCAGTGGTTTCCTCTTCACTTCTATCAAAGAATTTCCCCTG
The DNA here is from genome assembly GCA_035772895.1 of Perdix hodgsoniae. NCBI lineage: Eukaryota > Metazoa > Chordata > Aves > Galliformes > Phasianidae > Perdix > Perdix hodgsoniae. The sequence continues at coordinate 4,523,066 of JAPSGF010000064.1, forward strand.
GCAGAATTGGATTACTTTGAAAGACTGGAAGTTATGGTTAGGAAGCCTCAATTCACTAGAGAATAGTTGAGTTTCCCTCTTGTTTTCATGGTGTTCAGCATAGCCAACACGGATCGCTTCCATGGGTCCGGTGCTTTGTAGGTTACCAAAACCAAAAGCTGCACAGACTTCAGGATATGCATATCTAGTTCTGCCATGAGGGCTGCAGTGACTGTGCTGACTTTACAAACATGGCTTGTTTGCTGTTGGATTTCCTCTCTAGGTGGATGCGAGGCAATTCCCTGTCACTGTTCATTTTAACAAGAAAACCCCCCTGGATGACTACAGTGGGGAATGCTTCCGAAAGGTGTGTAAAATCCATCGGATGTTACCCTCAGGTAAGGGCACTGTGGAGCCTCTCAAATTCTTCACATTTAACCTATCTGTAGAATTTTTGAGCTTTTTTTTGGTAACTTAAGCAGTGGTGCATGGCATTTAGAGCGATTTCATCTCCTGCAGGTGGGATTTTGGTGTTCTTGACAGGCCAGGCAGAAGTTCACTCTCTCTGTAGAAGGCTGAGGAAAGCCTTTCCCTTCCAAAAAAACAGCACTGCAGGTAATGCTATTGAATAAGACTTGGACTTAAATTAATTGAATTAAACTTGGTATTGAATTCAATTCCCCTCTCTGAGAAATGAGCTTCCTTTGCACCTAAAATAAGAATCTTTATTTTGAAATTTCTCAAGACAAGGGTTGGGGGTAGGGTCTAAGGATAGTGGAATTTCCCAGGATGGCTTTAGAAAGCGAAATCCTGCCGTAGCTCAGCTAGTTGTCTTCTCAACCTCAAGGCACACACTTGCTGTGTGCTGCTGTTGGTCCTCAGCGTGGTTCCTTGTCCCCTCTGCCTTCAGCAGGGCTGCTTGCTTCATTCATACTGTGATGCCTATGGAATCCTACAGAAGGAGGGGGTGGAGACAGACTGTACGCTCCCTTTTCTGAGATGAAAGCGTGCGCAGCTAATGGTGAATTGATGGCTGTTTTTGTAGGGGATGATGGCGACAGAAAAGAATCAGTGGAAGAAATGCGAAAATTTAAGAGATCAAGAAGGCGGAAGAAAACTATGGTACTGTGATGGCTAGGATGCCTCCCAGAGACAGAGCAGGGCCCTCCCTGCAGAAGAGCACTACTGCATAGTGGTGTTTCTCACCAGGCTGGTTTAGGCTCTCATGAAGCCTTGCGGCCTGCTTGCGTCCCCTGTAGAAATACAGTAGCACTGTTTGCACTCCTAAGTACTGCATTACAAGCAGCAGAGTGCTAAAATGTGTCCCTGGATACTGTGGGTAGGAGACAGATTTCAGCTAAGTACTGACCTTAAAACGTTAATGGAAGGAGTTGCAGACTTGCTGTCTCAAAGGCTGCCTCTCCTCTGGCTATTTGTTAGCCAGAATTGAGTCTGATGTGTCTGTGATGGATGGCAGCATTTGGCTTCTGCCCAGCTCCCACATGCGCTGTGTTGGGAGGAGATCTTGATGCTGCAGATGTACTGTCTGCTGGTCTGGGGTGCTGGTAGCTGGAGTGGTGTGAAGAAGTGTTAGCCTTTGCTACTGTCCTCCCTGTGAAGAAATATGGCTCAGCATAGAATGCTGTTTGAAACTGTGACTTGGGCTATCCACTGACTCTCACAGTTAAGAAATGCTGAATCTTAGCCTTGAAATACAGACAACATTTCCCAATCTGTCGATTTCAGGTCAACAAATGCTTGGAATAAATGCTCAACTTGGCTTTCAAGGCTATGTGAAATGCTGTCTGTGTTCCCACTTACACTTCATTGTCTTCTTTCCCATCTTCCTCAGACACTTCCCCAAATCAGTCTGGACAATTACGCTGTTGTACCGGTGGATGAAGGAGATGAAGATAGAGATGCTGAAACTGATGATGATATTGCAGGATCTGATGTTGACCTCGACTTAGGAGATGGAGACTCAGAAGAAGGTTTGTCACTTACCTACAGTTAGCTGTGAAAGGTGTGACATAAAATAGCTGTCCTTTGCTAGACTGGTGTGACAGCACGTTGGGTCTGCATAATGGAAGAGCCAAGTTTTCCTGATTGAGATTTATGCAAATAATTTGTTGCTGCTTTTTAATGAATTGTGCTCCTGGAGACATCACTGGGGATAAGCCTAGGAGCTGACTTACTGTAAGATTATTGCTTTGTTTCTTCACAGAAGAGAAGTCAGATTCATCCCTTCCACTTTATGTGCTCCCTCTCTATTCTTTACTAGCGCCGGAGAAACAAGCAAAGGTAAAGGATTCATTGTCACAAAAACAAATGACCCTTACTGATAGGTAGCATTGCTGTCTTAAGTCTCTTGTGTTTTGTGAGCTAAAAGGTCCATCTTAAACCACCACCAGTGGGCAGACTGGAATGGCTCAGTGGACAAGATAGGCTGGGTTTGGAGCAGGCATTGCTTGGCCTGTGCTCTCCCTGATGTCCCGGTTCAGTGGGCTGGGAGATATGAAAAGCAACAGTCCTGCAGCATGTTAAAATTACTCACAGCTATGGGTTGCATCAAGGATTTTGTTGGCAATGCATTTCACACACCAATCTGTTTCTTGTAGGTGTTCAGGCCTCCTCCTCCCGGCACGAGACTCTGTGTTGTAGCCACCAACGTGGCAGAGACATCGCTCACCATCCCAGGCATCAAATACGTGGTTGACTGTGGAAAGGTGAAGAAGCGTTTCTATGACAAAATCACTGGGGTTTCATCTTTCAGAGTCACCTGGATATCTCAAGCATCAGCTAACCAGCGGGCAGGTCGTGCAGGCCGGACTGAACCAGGGCACTGCTACAGGTCAGCGAGCTGCTGGGAAGAGGGTTATGTAAATGTTACCCTCAACTGCCTTTTGATTTTAAATCCCTTGCCAATTTTTCACACGCGTTTCCTGAGTTAAGATTTCTTGCAAGTTTCCAAGCAGCATTTCTGGTCCACTAGGTTGTATTCTTCAGCTGTCTTCATGGACTTTGAGAAATTTTCTGCGCCAGAAATAACAAAGCGACCAGTGGAAGACTTGATTCTGCAAATGAAGGCACTAAATATAGAAAAGGTGAGGTGTCAGACTGGCTCTGTGTTATGGAGCTCATTAAAGTAGTTGCCCTTTGGAGCCAGAAACAAACAGAAATCCATATTAGAAATGAGGGTCCTGGAATTTGGTTTCCATTCTGCAAAATGCAGATGCTGTTGTGAATTCAGCAGACCTTACCAGAGCTGTTCTGGTCTTAAGAGCTTTTGCATCATTTTTTCACTGCTGAAAAGTCCCCTATCAAAACAGGCATTGTGTTTTGGAGCTAGATGTGTGCTTTCAGAAAGCACAGTGCTTAGAGTTGGACGTTAAGCAGCCTGCTCTAGGCGGTGCCTGCAATCAGTGGCAGCTGAGGGTCACGCTTGTTTTCATGTTTCCTAATGGTTTTGTTCTAAGCATTTCCTCCTATTATATGTCCTTTCCTCTTGCTTCTGGCACACATTCTAAATGTTTTTCTTTGGTCTTCGTAATGGAAGGTGAGGTTTTCGCTCCCTTCCAGGGCTTCTTACTGATCCAGACTCTGCCATGTCAGTGATGTACTGAGAGGCATTTTATTTGATACCTGTAGGTAATCAACTTCCCATTCCCAACACCACCTCCAGCAGAAGCACTTGCAGCAGCTGAGGAGTTACTGATAGCCCTGGGTGCCCTGAAGGAGCCCCCTATGACAGGAAGGTAATGGCTGTGGTCCTCAACATATTTCCTTGTGGGGATAAGGTACCCACAAGGGCGGAAACACGGGTTTACATGAATGCAGGTGTTACTTAATCGCATGACTTCTTTCCCCACAGGCTGAAGGAGCAGCAGGCAGCAAAGCTGAGCTGCCCTATTAGTCCCCTGGGCAGAGTAATGGCTACTTTTCCTGTTGCCCCCCGCTATGCAAAGATGCTGGCACTAAGCAGGCAGCATGACTGCCTGCCTTACACCATTACCATTGTGTCTGCCATGACTGTTCGAGAGCTTTTTGAAGAGTTTGACAGGTAAGTGAAGGAGCCCAATTCACAGTTTATATGGAACCATAGCATCACAGGACAGCTTGGTTTGGAAGGGACCTTAAAGCCCGTCCAATTCCAATGCCCTGCCATGGGCAGGAACACCTCCCACTAAATCAGGCTGCCTGGGGCCCCATCCAGCCTACTAGGGATGTTGATGCCTCTCTTGAGCACAACCTGATTCATGTCATTCTGTGTTTCTTTTAGGCCAGCAGCAAGTGAGGAAGAGACAGTGAAGCTGAAGGGGAAGAAAGGAAGGCTTGTACAGATGCAGAGGATCTGGGCTGGGCAGGGGTCGTTGCAGAAACTTGGAGACCTCATGGTGATGTTAGGTATTGCACACAGAGCTTTCCCTATGCTGCTAACTTCCATTCTCCTCTCCCAATCACCCCAACCTCAGCTTTATACAAAACCATCCTGCTGTAGGACTGAGTGTAGAAGTGTAACTCCTGAGCTGACCTAGGCAGTGTCGAGGCATCGTGGGCTGACAAATGGCCCTGGCTGAGTGGGAACTGCAGTATGCTCATGCTGACTGTGACAGTATTGTGCCACAGTTGGTTTAATTAGAACTCGTTTGTGACCTTGTTTTCTCTGCTTGACTATTCACTTCCAGGAGCAGTGGGGGCCTGTGAGTACTCTGGGTGTACTCCTAAATTCTGTGAAGAGAACGGGCTCCGCTACAAAGCCATGCTGGAAATCAGGCGATTGAGAGGGCAGCTGACAACAGCAGGTAATTGGATTCTGGGGGGGAATCGTCAACTTTTGGGAGCAAACCAATCGGCTGAATCTTAACTCACTTTTTTTTTTTTGTTTTCCCTGCAGTGAACTCAGTCTGCACTGATGCTGGCCTCTATGTTGACCCAAAGATGAAGCCCCCAACAGAAGCACAAGCGACTTACTTGCGACAGATCGTCTTGGCAGGGCTGGGGGACCACCTTGCTCGGAGGGTTCAGGCTGAAGAACTCCTGGATGATAAGTGGAAGAATGCCTACAAGGTAAACAGCTCAGTTTACCTGAATTCCTCTTTGCTTGCCTCTGTAGGGCAGAGGGGCACTCTGCAAAGCCTGGTCTTCTGTCTGGGTGCGGCCATAAGATTGTGCGTGTTGGCTTTCTCCAGCTTCTTGCCACAGAATTGAAGTTTCCAGTGTTGCAATTTCCAAGTCCTTGTGCAGGAATTGCTGTACAAGAGTAAAAGGGCCGTTAGTCCATCTCGCAGAGTGCTTGATGTCCCCAGAGAAAACAGAGCAGAAAAGCAAAGTGTTATTAAAAACCTCCATGCTTAAGAAGATGTTATAAATGTGTATCTGAGAGAGAGTGAAATTTGATGCAGTCAAGAAATGAGGTTGCCAGTAACTGTTCCTACTCTGCTTCAATCCTCTGTGCTTTCTTAAAGACCGCTCTTCTGGACGACCCAGTGTTCATCCATCCAAGTTCAGTCCTTTTCAAGCAGCTCCCAGAGTTTGTGGTGTATCAAGAAATTGTTGAGACTACAAAACTGTACATGAAAGGTGAGACAGCTGTGGTCCGTTCTGCAGACTAGATTAGGAATGCAGAGTGGAAAACTTCCCTCAGAGGACTGCTACTGAGTGGCAGCTCTTGGCAGCAAGGCTTCCTTCAGGTGTGTTTTCCCTTTCTCAGGTGTGTCTGCAGTTGAACCCGAGTGGATTCCTGCTCTGTTGCCACCATACTGCCACTTTGGGAAACCTCTGGAAAATCCTCCTCCATCGTACTGCTGTGAAACAGGCAGAATTCGATGTCACAGGCCAAGTGTCTTTTGTAAGCTTCTTACAACATCTCTCTCAGTCATCTTGCCTGAGAGCTGCTCTGTTAGTTAGTTACTGTAATGTCTCTTAATGATGCTGTCCACAGTATCAAAGGGTAGAGCTCAGTTTGGACTGTTCAAAGGGCTTGACAGCCATTTGAGCAGATTCACAGGATTTAAAGTCTTTAAATGTTAATGTCTTCCTGTTGGCATGGCAGTTCTGTGTCCATTACTAACCTTTGTTAAAGAGAGGCTGCCAGGGTTGGTGGTACACGTGGAAATTTATATTCATCAAGTGTTGAGGAGACTCTGTGATCTCTTTCCAGATCGAGTTAGCTGGCAGCTCCCTGCTGTCGAGGTTGATTATCCAGAAGGCATCGATCGCTATAAATACTTTGCCAGGTTCCTGCTTGAAGGAAAGGTATGTGTGGTCTGGTTGCAACACTTCTGGGACATTAGCAGTGTTTTAGCCCAGTTTCCAGAGATGAGGCTTGCCAGTGGCTGCTGGAATGTGCTAAACTTTGTGATGTGGGATAGAGCTCAGAAATACAGAATGGCATAGAATTGGCTGGTGGGTGAAAGAGAGCCAAATTTAAGTCCTGTTTTCTCAAAGGAAAAAGGCTGTAGCTTGTCTCTCCATTCTGAGAGACAAGTCATCAGGGGGACAGTCAGATCAGGGTTGGTATGGAGATCTGCAAGGAAGGGTTGGGGGTACAGGATATGGGACTGAAACTTACAGCAATTCAAGTTCATTGATTATTGCTTCCACAGAACAATTTACCTTGTTTGTTATGTGCTTACTGCAACGTATCTCACAGGTCATTGAGAAATTGGGTTCTTACAGCCAGTGTCTGCTCTCCAGTCCTCTCATAATGCTGAAAACGTGGTCCAAGTAAGTTGTGAAGAGTTTTTTCTCCACTGTATGCTTTTAACTTTCTTAAAAAAAAAAAATAAAAAATTAAACTGTGGGAAGGGTGTATGAGGCAGTGAGCGAAGGTTTCCTTGAGGAGAGGTGAAAATTGCAGCTTGGGGTGTTTTTTTGGTTTGGTTTGGGTTTTTTACCAAGAAAAACTGTCTTGCAGTATAAGAGCTGGGTGGAAGCACACAGAGTGCACTGATCACACTGACCTCTGCAGGTGGCTCCGTACAAGTGCATGAGAACTTTCTTGAGCTAAGGAAATGTCTCTCTATATCCAGAGGTTGTGTGTTTTACATCTGTATTTAGCCCTCGCTAATAATGAGCATGAATTCAGAAAGGTGAGCTGTAGCACTCTGCTAAACTGAGCTGATGGTCATTTCTTTATGGCACTGTTTTGTCTTGGACTCGCACAGGCTTCAGCCCAGGACAGAATCCCTCCTGCAGGCTCTGGTTGCTGAAAACTGTGATAATCGTGATGCTTTGCTGGCTGCATGGAAGAAAAACCCCAAGTGTAAGCGCCCTACTGCTTTAATATTAGTCCTATCAGTGCAGATTTGTTGTTGGCTTTTTGAGGTACATGTAAGGTGGGCTGTTTCACTTGATGTGCTCCAGATTTTTATTTTCTGAATAGAATCCATAATGTTGTGAGTTCTGATTCTTGTGAAAGAGCCAAATGGATGTTGATCAGTATTAAGCCATCTCTCTGCTGCTCTCTTTCTATTCCAGATCTGCTTGCAGCCTATTGCCAGTGGATCCCCGAGGTTATGCATGAGGACATAGCCAAGCAGTGGCCGCCAGTAGCACTGTGACACCCAGCTCTGTTCTTGGGGCACTCCTTTTCTCCAAAGTGTTTTTGGAGCATCAGTTTCCATGAAGATCTGATTATCAGAGGGACTGCCTAGCTGCTAGCAGTGCCTTTCTGTGGCTCTTAGCTGGCTCTTAGCTCTGGTTTTCAGCCTGCTGTGCTCTCAGAAGCCCCACCAGCTGTTCGGCAGGTGCTTTATAATGTTAATATTTGGATAATTTTATCCACCGTTTTTTACCAATTATGTTTTGCTGAAGTTTCTCTTTAGACTATATTAGTCACAGGGACTACAATAAATATATGTAATTCTTGGTTTGGATGGGAAAAATGTTTTCTACACAGTGTTGCAAGAAGCAGAATGTTAGACTTGCAAAGACCCTTCCTCACATACGACCGCAGCTCTCAAGGACTCAGCCTTCCCCTCCTGCTGGGCTGGCTGTGGCCTCATGGAGCTGCCCCTTCGCTGCCTTTCACCCTGTAGAACTGCGTGGGGAAGGACTGAAGGGAGAAAACCTGTGGGTTATGTGAGTTACAGCACACTAAGAGCTAGGGCTTTTTTGTTTGTTTCATAAGCTTTGGTGTTGTAGAGCTGTGGTGCTCAGCACTAAATCCAGCAGCAGGAGTTGCAACTGCACTTTGCAGCCCGTTGGGGAGGGGTGGAAAAAACTAAGCGTGGTGCTGATTTACAAATGGCAAAGGTGAGACGGATATTCAGGGAATCGTGGCAAGTGAAAGCAAGGTAGCTGGCTTTGCAGAGTGCTTCTGCGTTCTGCCTGTGAATCAAAGAAGGGGTGTAGAAGATAGAAGTGGAGGAAAAAAATTAAGAAGAGGAAAAAGAAAATGTGGAGATGCCGGGGATTGAACCCGGGGCCTCATACATGCAAAGCATGCGCTCTACCACTGAGCTACATCCCCTTCTTGCGCACTGAGCTCCCGCAGGACGCACACATCCTACACACGGCCGTCGCGTCCATCAGCCGGGCGGTGGCCCTGTAGCAGGAGCAGAGCGCAAAACTCCTCCATGCTTATCCTCGTTAGTATAGTGGTGAGTATCCCCGCCTGTCACGCGGGAGACCGGGGTTCGATTCCCCGACGGGGAGACAGCGTCTAATTTTGATCGTCGGCGCAATTTTTTTCTCCTGGACGCCCCGGCGCAATGACGGCACTTAGGGCCGCGGCGGGGGGCAGCTACCTCGGGATGCCGGGGGCCTATCCGTTTCCCGGGCTTTAGAGCAGAGCGATGGGAGATATGGGGGGGGATCCCAGGCGACAGACCACCCCGGAGCCGCGCACTGCCCCGAGAAGCCGTCCCCACGTGCTCGCGCACGGACAAGCGGGGCTGGGCGGGGTCGTATCTGCAGCCCGGGAAGGGTCGTCCCACCGCCGAAATAGCTCAGTTGGGAGAGCGTTAGACTGAAGATCTAAAGGTCCCTGGTTCGATCCCGGGTTTCGGCAGAGCTTTTCTTTTTCCCTTTGTTTTTCTCCCTATAGTTGTCGTTTTGCAGCCGAGCAGCTCGCAGTCCCCCCAGCCCAGGGGGTCGCGGCGCCGGGCGCTCCTGGCGGCAGCAACACGCAGCGCCCACGTGGGCCTCAGCTCTGGGCGGGCCGCGGGACACCCGCGCGTACCGTCCTCGTTAGTATAGTGGTGAGTATCCCCGCCTGTCACGCGGGAGACCGGGGTTCGATTCCCCGACGGGGAGGTAGCTGTCCTTTTTGACTTCCTCAAGTTTTTCTCCTTTTCTCCTCCGAATTTTTCCGGCTTCCGAAGACAAAAAAAAACCCCACAACCAGCCATACGCGCGCAGAGAGCGCTTCTGTGCCCCAGGAGACACCCAGAGCCCACACAGCGCTGCTCCCCGCCCGGCTCCGCGGCGCGCGTTGTTTCCCCGCTCGGATGAATGAAGGAGGGAGCGCTGCGGCCGGCCGGGTGGGCAACACGGGCAGGGGGATGTAGCTCAGCGGTAGAGCGCATGCTTTGCATGTATGAGGTCCCGGGTTCAATCCCCGGCATCTCCAGCGCTGCCTTACGTTTTCGAGCACATCGTTGAGTTTTGCCATCGCGTTCACTCACACACAAACTTGCCGCGCTAAGCGGCCCTCGGCGCGGCTTCCAGCACGGAACGGCCTCGGTGCTCCTCACCGCTCACACACCACGTTCTCGCGTTCCTCGCTGCGCAGCACGGCGCACGGCGGCCCAAAGCAGGGAGATGCCGAGCCCAGCAGCGCTGCTACAGCACAGACTTCACGCTGCTTTATGTGCACGGCTCAGCCACCGGGCGCTTCATCTCCTCCGCTCCACCAAACACGGCACGACCGCTTTCTTCACGGCAGCCGCTATTTATATCTGTGACAGATCGCTCCTCAGCCGGCAGAGCCACGCGCGGTACGCCGATACCCGCAGCCCAGGACCACGTTCTCACTTGACACAAACGTCACCGCACGGCGCTCGCTCCGCTCCGGCAGATCCCGGCCGCGCTTTGCGCAGCGCCGCGCTACGCGCCCAGCGCCGATCCCCGCCCATCCGCCACAGACGCATCACAGCCCCTGCTCCCTCCGCGCACCGCCCACTCCGCGCAGCGGCGGCAATGGCCGCGGGAAAGTAGTGCGTGGCGGAGTGATCTGAGCGGCCCGGGGCGGAGCGGGCGTGTGGCGCAGTTGCAGAGTGAGCAGCGAGGTCGCGGTGCGCTGAGGATTTGGCTCGGGAGCCCCGTGGTGAGCGGGCCGCTGGGATCGGCCGCGGCTCGGCGGGGGGGAGGGACGGCGGGGCGCGGCGCGTGTGAGGAGCGGCGGGGCTGAGCGCGTGCTGTGCGATCGGGCGGGAGGGCGCTGGGGGAAGGGACTGCGGCGGGCAAGGACGGGGCGGGCGGAGATGGCGGGGTGTGGGCCGGGGTGTTCATTTTCCGCTCGGGGGCCGCATCGCGGGCCGGGGCCGGGGAGCCGCCGGGAAAATGGCGGCCGCGCAGGCGCAACAGCGGCCCCTAAGATGGAGGAGGTGGGCGCGCGCCCTGAGCGGGAAGGGGAGGAGGCGCGTGGCCCCGCCCCTCGGGGGTGCGGGCGGGTCCTCCTGTGACGTCACAGCGCGGCCTGGGCGGCGCCGGGCGCTGCTGATGTCCTGGTAACGCGTGCTGACCTCCCTTCCAGAGCAACATGCAGATCTTCGTGAAGACCCTGACTGGCAAGACCATCACCTTGGAGGTGGAACCCAGTGACACCATCGAGAATGTCAAGGCCAAGATCCAGGACAAGGAGGGCATTCCCCCCGATCAGCAGAG